>AP025075.1:25302177-25441876 GCA_036186865.1 Eustoma russellianum | reverse complement strand
TCCCCCCCCCCCCCCCAAGTGATTAAGTCTATATTGAAAATGAATTTATATTTCAGAAAAGTTGTGTATTTTCCTTTTTGTTGACAGGTCAACATCCATTTCCTGTCACCGCCTAAAACCATGCCATGAAAGATTCTTTTTCCATAACAGAAATTCTCATTTTGTTAGTATCCTTGAGAACTTCTGCTGTAAAATGGACCTCATTTTAATATGGAGCAAAAAGGCCAATACCTGTGCCTCATTCCCACTCTTAAAAATGCAAATCAGGAGCTCAACGGTCTCATAGATTAACAAAACATTGTCAGAAATCCATACAAGGTGTCTGCTGCAAACTGAGCCAGCAACTCTCTAATACAATTGTAGTGACTATTCTTACCTAAATTGTCCCTCAATAATCCACATATGACCTAGGAAGATTTGCCATTTTCTTATTCATTAACTGAAGTTAGTGGATCATGTTTCCTCTCTGGGTAATGCTTGCTTGTGGAGTCAGTGGTTAGATATAGTGTATATTAACAGCTAATCATCTATTTGAACCAGGTACTTTGTATAGTGGTCTAATGCTGTACTGCAAAGTAGTTTAAGTGGATATATAACAAATACAAGTATGGTGGATGTGTTTATCCACCACCTTTCCTGGTGAATATGCCATCTACCAATTATTCTTGGTGCAAAATGTCATTCCTTGGTCCTGAGGGTCTTTACGGTCCCAGTTGCAAAGAACATTATGGAGTATGTAAATCAAAAGTCTAGCGGCATCCTAGATTGGATGAGTACTTATGCAGTGACCCACACAAGGTGTTCCTCCGCAAACCAGGCATTCGGCCTAGCAGCAGTGGAACACCCACACTGTGCGTGTCCCTAGATTCAAACTCTTGACCTCTTTAAACAAATCTCAACCTGAGTACTAACTGAGCTATGTCTTGAGTGCATCTACCAATAATTCTTTCTTAATATACCAATGATTGGGTTAGTAAAAGTTAGGTCAAGTATCTGAAAATTGCAAATTTTTTTCTCCACAAATCCCAAGTGTCCTTAATTTTTCATACCAAAAAAAGAAGTAAGAAAAAAAAAATTATTGTGAAAGGATAATGTTATGGATATGAGGATTCCCTAGATTTGGTGATGTAGTTCAAAACTGCAGATGTTAATATATTGTTTGAGTGCTTCTTCTCAATCATCCTTGCAAGTGAAATCCCACATTTAGCATCTCGATAAAATATTATTTACTTGCTCTTTATTTAAAGCACGGGATGCCTTTATTAATATTAATTTGTTTAAATATTTGATACTCTTCAAGTTGAGCAAGGTTTTTTTTATCTTTTTCTTTTCCCCTATTTTCTGTAAGCATGTCGAAAAAAGTTTCATTTGTTGGTGAGCACATCTTCACATTTCTACAAATAACAGTATGTAATTCTTCTAGTCGCAAAAGACTAAATCATTGGTACCAAAGGTCTCTATTGTCCCAGTCTCACAGGGTTGCGTGAAAGAATGTAAATCGGAAACTCAACATACTCCTAGATTGGTAAATTATTATCAAGAACCCACATAATGTGTCCACTACAAAATAGCGTAGCGGAACGAAAGAATCGGATAGTTCTTGAAATGACCCGTGCTATGCTATTCCAATCTCATTCACCAAAATACCTATGGCCAGATGCAATAGCCACAGATGTATATCTTCTCAACCGCCTACCCACAAAAGCTCTGGGACACAAAACCCCCTCCAAATACTTGATACCCAGGCCAATATTTGTTGGAGAATTAAAGGATTGGGCTTTGGCCCATCGTTGGAGATTGGAAGATTTGAGCTTTGGCCCGTTAACGATGTTGCAAAATTTGGTTGAGCAACGTACTTTGAGCTTAATGAGTTTCCGATAATGAAATCGAAAACTAATGAATCCTTAATTATCTACGTGACAAGTAGTTAATGTTAGGATGTGGACTCACTCAATTATGGTATTGTGTGAATGTGAAATTAATGCTCAAAGAGGATGGAAAATGTTGTGGATGGGTGACGTGTCACCCTTATGGAGGAATACCACGTTGGATGTGTCCATGTGGTGTAAAAGCTTCTGACGGACATCGATCGATGACTTCGATCGATCGATGTCATCGATCGAAGTTGATCAGGAAGCTTCGATCGATTGATTGATCGATCAAAGATGATCAGAGGACATCGATCGATGTCTCTTAGATCGATCAACGTGATCGATTGAAGTACTCTGTCCGACATCGATCGATCACATCGATCGATCGATGTCACTTCGATCGATCGATGTGATCGATCGAAGTCGGACAGCGGGCAGAATCTCTTCTGATTAAGCAGTTATGTTTCAAACGTGAAACTAACGTTATCCTCCAGTTTAAAATAAGATCAACCTGTTTTGATCTAACGGTGGTGGGGAGGCAACTTTGATCTAACGGCCGAGATTTAAACTGTCTTAACCGCTTAACCGAATATGGTTTCCATCTAACGCTCCAGGTTTAAACCTGCTAATCTATCTTCGATCTAAAGGCTGAGATTAAACCTTCCTAATCTAGATAGGAGGTTTTAATCTAACGGTCTAAATCAAACTTCGGTTTTGATCCAACGGTCACGGTACCTTGTTCTCCAACCGACTCCCCTATATAAAGAGGGCTAAGGGTGCATTTACAAGACACCTTACTTAAGCATCACATAAAGCATTCTGCATTCATAGCACTCGAAGCTTGCATTACGTCCGGGAGAAGTCAGGACATCCGAAGGTTCGAAGTAGTTCGAGTTCAGCAGTGCCGCTCAACTGAATAGGTACCCGTTGTATCCTGGGAGACGATTGCTCATACCGGTTGGGCACAGTATACCGGAGCAATACGTCTTAAGGACAGAGTCCTTGACTCGCCCCGGGTTTGATTTATTTTATCATTTCATACGCACACACTAAACGACTGCGTCTTAGTGCAGGAGTGGTTGTCTCCAACAATATTTCCTCTATCTTGACCTTACCACATCGCATATTTGGCTGTTCTGTTTATGTACATGTCCAGAAAGCCAAACGGTCAAAACTCGATTCATGTGCCCAAAAATGCGTATTTATCGGGTATGCCAGTCATCAAAAGGGCTATCAACCGAATCTTACGCAAGTTGGGTATTGAAGTCTCCGCTACACAACCTGAGGAGAAGTGCTAGAATGATTTGGATAACAACAAATTAAATCCTATAAATCAGGGATAGATTGATGTTTGTATTTAAGGAAGCTTATCTCTGGATTACATTCAAATCCCTAAGGTTTTATCATATTACCATAGATAGGGATTTACGTGTATTATATATTGTAAGTGTGTGCAGTGATTGAATCAATGAAATACACACAAAGTTTTCATTCATAAAATTATCACCACACCTTATGGTTTGAGCGTATTTCTTAATCTTGATTTATTTAAGCTAAGAGTTGTTGTAAACTGCATATATTTCCTATTTTTCTTAACCCTCCTTTCTAACTTCTCCTATAATCGGGATCCAGTAAACTGTCAAGCATTAGGAATTATTCTTTTCAATTAAATGCCTTTCTTGCTTTTCTTGGATTTTTTCTTTGACTATCTATTTATTTAATATCTCAAATTTTGCATATTCTAAGTTTGGTCAATATAAACTAATGAGCGCTACCCCAAGTTTATACTTGAAATTTATTTAAGTTTGGTCAAAATATTCTCAGAAAAACTAAGGAACCCTACCCCAAGTATCTTTTGAAACTGATTAATTTAAGTAATAAGATTGAACTTATTTCTTCCAAAAAGATTATATCACTCTCACATTTTTTTGCTTTTGACTTTTTGTAGATTATAATTATAACTTGAAAGCTCGAACTCATTCTCTAAAAAGATTTGAGATTATTATGGTCATATGTTGCTTTCTATTAAAGAGAGCAGGTGATTTGTTTTGACACATTATTTGGAGCAAAGGTGAAATCCGTCACTCCAGAGTTCCTCACCGTCCCAGCCTCAATGAACATGTTTGGAGGATGCAAATTAAGAATCGAACGGCCTCCCTAGTTGGGTGAGATCTTACAGTTTTGCCACATTATTTGGATTGATCAGAGATAGCCTTAAAACTCTTCCTCCCAAGACCCCCCCCCCCCCCCCTCCACTTAATTTTATGGTAATCAAATAGTTTTTTTTATTTAATGGTAATCAAATAGCTTAAGAATTACATTTCATTCTGTCTTGTAGCCATGGAAGAGTGGGAATAGGATCCCCTCACCGCAAGGGGGTGCGTTGACGCGTGACCGCGCGACACGTGGCAGCAAGGGGGTGGTGAGGCTAGATGCATGTGACCCTCATCTAGCCTCATCACCCCCCTTTGCTGCCACGTGTCGTGTGGTCACAAAGGGGTGAGAAAAGTGGAGGTGAGGAGATCCCAACCCGAAAGAGTGCAGGTACTCTAGGATTATCCTTACGGAATTATTTATTCCCCTATCAATAATCCCGAGATTCAAGACAGTCTACTAGCATAGCTATCTCTCAAGATATCACATGATTTTATTTTTTATTTTTTTCTTTATAAGCATAGCTAAGTTGATACTGAGTTTAGAAAATTGATCTTAAAAAGGTGTCAGGTTCGAACTGAGACATTACATAGTGGAATCAACACTACTATTTGAGCATGAATGACTAAAGACTGAATCCGCTTCAATTAGGTACATAATTACATGTTTAGTTTATAGTAGACTCTTTGTGTAGATTCTTGCGTTGAAATCTTGATTTACATCTTTTACAAATTTCAATAAGACTAGAACACTGAAGACTTCGAAACCAGAGATTTAGGCTTCTCCTGGAAGAAGATATCACAGGAGCTAGGAACAAATCTCTGGTGGTGTACTTCTCGCCGCCGACGTAAGTTTGTACAGGGGTAGATATTTGACTATTATAAATAAATAAGGAATAGTTACTTTTATATTTATACCTAATTACATTAAGGTAGTTTAAAAATCGACTTTTGGTCTTCTTGTATTTTTAGACTAAATCGGAAATCTTTTTTAACAAAAAGTATAATTTTTATTAACTTTGTTAGGCAAATTTATTTCTAGTTTAATCCAAAAACACAGAAAGGCTAAAGATTGAATCTGACATTAAAATGTGTTTAAAAATAATTATGTATAAACGCGAAAATATAAAAGTAATTATATCAATAAATAATGCTGAACTCGAAACCAGATCTAGATTATATAGTTGTCGGAAGGGTTCAGCCTTCGTTATTTCATGAGTACATCGAGAATATTAGTTTTTAGATAAAAGAAATATTATTTAACTGTTAAAAGTAAATGTTTTTATTTTATAATTGTTTATTCATCAACATGATAGAAACAATTAGGAGAGCAAAACACGCATTTTACGGGCTTCAAGTGAATAAGGTATCTAATATACCAGCATCTACATACACAAGCAGCCAAAATGAGTTGCCCGATCTCTATTGTGTCTGGAATTGGTGTTTAATTAACAAAACAACACCCAATAAAAAGGGGAAGTGGGGTTATTTTTTTTTTTTGGACTTCTTTTTTTTATATAATTTTTTGTGACTTGATACAATGAATTATCAGTATAAAAATTTAAAAGAAACGATATTTGTTGTAATGTTTATAAAGCATTTCTAATATAAGTTAAGATAGGTTTTTTTTTTTTTTTTTGTGCACGAGAACGTAGGTTTGACTTTGACAACCGTATTATGAAGGTTAAAGTTTTGGCTCTAGTTCTTTATACGAGTGTTAAAGTTTTGACGCTAGTTCTTTATACCAACTAGGGGTGTCAAACAGGTCGTGTACCGTATTTCGTGTTTCGTGTTTTTCGGGTTTCGTGTATCAAAGTGTCATACTCATACCTTACCTGTTTGCTTCGCGTATATGGATGTAGATACACAAACCCGTACATGTCAAGTTTCGTGTCGTGTATCGGGTATACCTACGAACTTGACAAGTACAAATATTTCAAGTCATGTACATGTCATTTCATGTATTTTTCAGCTAATTTCAGGTTTCCTGCATTTTTCAGGTTTCATGTACTTAAACAACTACTGATACAATGTATGAAACAACAATAAGTGCACAACCAAAGGTTAAAGATTAAAATGACCGAGGTCATCTAAACTTAAATCACTTGACTATGCAATAATAGATTAAATAAATAGGATTTGGGAATAGAGGAAGGGGGAACCGAATAGGGTTAGTTAGTAGCTCGGTAGTCTTTTTTTGAAAAATTTATTTATTTTATTAATTATAAATTTTATTTAAAATATATTTTTTAAATTTCGTATATAAAGGGGTATCCGCGGGTATACCCGAACACGACCCGCCTTTGGTGGGTATCTTTCAGGTCTTACCCGATTTGTACACAGAACCTGCCAAGGTCATACCCATACCTGCGAAAATTCGTGTCAGGTTCGGGTCATGTTCTCGTGTCGTGTCTGAAATTGCCACCCCTAATACCAACACAAACTTAAGTTTGACGCTCCTATGGCATAGTTCAATTGATACTCGAGTTGGGGATTGACACAAAGAGGTCATGAGTTCGAATCCAGAGACACACACAGTGTGGGTGTTCCTCTGCTGCTAGGCCAAAGGCCTGGTTTGTGGGAGAGACCTTGTGTAGGTAATTGCATAAGATCTCACTCAATCTAAGAGGCCGCTGGACTCCTAATTTACATCCTCCATGCAGCTCTTTGGGGCTGGGACAGTAGAGACACTTAGGGTTAAAGTTCAACCTTTTGCCACAAAAAGATTGACATTGTATGACACTAAATAATAGTCTCTTACTTTTAAAAAAAAACCACAAAACAAACTTTACTTATATCATCGACAAAGTTTCATATCTGGGCTTGCATCACGAGTTTTCACGGGGATGGGATCTCCTCACCTTCAATCTCCTCATCCTACTCATGACCACGTGACACGTGGCAGAAGGGTGGGGTGTGTTGAAGATATTTAGATACCATAAATAGATACATACCTTGTACGTTGAAGATTCCATGTATATTCCGCATATATTTGATTAGGAGTAATTATAGGAATTTGTAATTAAGTGTATTAATTGTGATTGATGTATTACCATACTAGGTTGAGGATTGTAACTATAAGTGTGGGTCTGTATATCAAAGTAAATGTATGAATGAGAAAAAGTATTTTTCTTCATCCCAATAGTATTGTTGACATGGTATCAGAGCATGGTTCGTAAGCCTGCGGACTCAGAAACTGTGTCATCATTGTCCCATTAACCATCTCGGCCACTCAGCCATTCCCAACGGTAGTACCTGTTCAAGACCACCATGGACAGCGGCAAAGTGATCGAGAGTGACAAAGGGACTGAGAGCAGTCAAAGCAGCCCACAGTTACCTTCTTTCTCAGCAGAGTTCATACAGTTCATGGAACTGTTCCAAACATTTCAACCACAGTCAATCCCTGACAATGTCAATGTGGGGATTAAGCTCAATGGAGACAACTATCTCCTTTGGGCCAATTTATTGGACATCGCCATCGGAGGAAATGGGAGGAGCGCCCACATTAAAAGGGTACCTCCACCCCCAACCAACTGACGCCGGTTATGCCAAATAGAAGCAAGAAGATCAATCTGTGTTCATGTGGCTAATACAGAACATAAAGTCCAATTTGATTGGAAACGTGAGCGTTATCCCACTTCAAAGGCTTTATGGGATGGTTTAGCCACAACATACGGATCGGGGGTAGATTCACTGCATACATATACGCTGCACCAAAGAGCCAGCATAGTCAGGCAAGGAGGAGGCTCATTGGAGGCTTGCTGAGACAAATTAGTAGGGATTTGGATGAGTATTGATGAGAGAGATCCAAACCCTATGACTTGCCCCAAGGATATCGAAATATATCAAAAAAAGGTGTAGGAACATAGATTGTTCCAGTTAATGGATGCAATCGACAGTAGATTTGAAGGCATCAAGAAAGATCTCCTCAAGAGAGACCCACTGCTCACGGTTGATACAGCATTTGGGAAAATCAAAAGAGAGGAAATCAGATTGTCCTACTTAGAAAAAAAAACCCCTCAGGATCTGGAGAGACATCATTGGGGGCTGGATTGAGTGCCTCAGGGAGAGGTGGCGGACGAACGCAGGTAAATCGGGGAAGAGGAAGAGGACGGACGCCATCTCAAGACAGAGGGAATACCCTCACCGAGAAGCAGTCACCACAAAACTTACCTCCATCCACGCGCTCAGGCCCTCCTTCATCTTCATCGCGCACTCAACCCGTGAAATGCACCCACTGTGGCAGACGGGGCCACACTCAAGAGCGGTGTTTCGAACTGGTAGGCTTCCCAGACTGGTGGGAAGATAGGAAAATCAGCAGTCAAGGCAGAGGAGCAACGGCAGCCATTGTAGCTGCAGAGAAGAACGAACGGACAGAACCAGAGGGAGTGGAGAAAGAGGCGGCAGGTATTAGGGTGGAGAAGGGAGTTAAAAACCCTTCTCCCCCTCCTTTTATAAAAACTCCCTTTTTTACCCCTGCAGGTATATGTAATTTTTGGGTTAATAAAAGTGAATCAAATGAACCATGTGAACCGGACAAACCAGAAAACCGGCCAGTCCAACCTCAGCCCACCAGAACCCAAAAACCACACAAATTGAACCCGACCCACATACATTTAACTCAGTCCATAAAATTACCCCAGTCCACCGTCAACTGTGCTCATATAAACACTATTCAATCACAACACTGTCCAACCCCCCAAACGACCACATGGATCCTCGATAGTGGCGCCACGGACACCATGACAAATGATGTCCGCGACATTACTACACCTACAAACCCACACAAAACACATGTTGTGACTGCCAACGGGACATAATTCCAGTACAGAGTGGGGGCACTATACAAATCACCCCACATTTACATATGCCAAACTGTTTATATGTTCCATCTCTCTCATCAAAATTACTGTCCCTTAGTCGAGCCACACGCGAACTTAATTGTCATATACTGATCTATCCCACTCATTGTCTTCTACATGACCTACGCACGAGGAGAATCATTGGTCATGGTACTGAGCGGGGTGGATTGTACTATGTGGATGCGGCGGTGCAACAGGGACAGTCGAATCTGGTCACTGGGACGACTGAAGAGAAACTATGGCTGTGGCATCGTCGACTAGGTCACCCATCCTTTAGATTTCTTAAACAATTATTTCCTAGTTTATTTACTTCTCGGTCAAATAAATTACACTGTGAAACTTGTATTCGAGCAAAACAGACTCGATCATCTTTTTCTTCTAATAATACTCGAGTACAGCACATCCCCATGTTCTACTACCCCAGTTTTTCGGTATTTTGTGTTATTCATTGATGATTTTTCTCGCATGACATGGGTTTATTTCTTACGACATAAGTCAGAGGTCACTCCTAAGTTCATCGAATTCTAAAGTATGGTCAAAACACATTTTAATGCCCAAATAAAAATCCTACGGTCAGACAATGGGGGAGAATACTAGTCATCTGAACTCAGATCATTTCTTACCACAAATGGAATGTTACATCAAACTTCTTGTGCTAATACTCCACAACAAAATGGAGTAGCCGAACGAAAAAACTGTGTCCTTCTTGAAATGGCTCGTGCCATGATCATTGAGTCATAGGTTCCTACCAGTTACTGGCCAGAAGCTATTGCCACTGCCACATATCTTACCAATCGTCTTCACAGTACCAGTCTTAATCATAACACACCCTTAGATATACTCTTTACTCAAACGTCCATTCCATCTCTACTTAACCTTCCTCCACGAGTGTTTGGATGTACTGTCTTCATACACACTCCGAAAAATGCCCGTACCAAACTCGACCCCTGCGCCGAGAAGTGTGTCCTCGTAGGATATGCTACTCATCAGAAAGGGTACAGATGTTTTAATCCTAAAACCCACCGCCTCCACATCACCATGGATTGCAGATTTGTTGAACAGGACTATTACTACCACTCTCCGTCTCATGGGGAGAGTGTACCAGAGACCATCGAGTGGTGTCATAGCCTTAGTAGATCAACGGATGTTCCAACAGGGTATATGGCGCCGACTGTGCTGTCCCTCACACTGTACAAAACACTTCCACGGTACATGATAATGTTTGTCTAAGTGCGGATGTCACACCACCAAAGGTACATATTAAACAATTGCCCCCTCCTAAACATCATATATCATCTGTTTCTGAATCATAAGGTTCATCTGATTCCCCTGAGTTATCCCTTGATTACACTAACCTGTCAGGTGAGCCACAGGTGGAACAAAATCAAGTCAGAGTCCTACCACCTCGGAAGAATAGAGGAGTACCACCTTGTCGGTATTCACCGGAGAAAACTTCTAGAAGGACGAGGTATCCACTGGATGAACCAAGAGAAAGTCTTGCAGGTCATGCAAGAGCGTTCGTAGCAAACCTATGTTCTGAGAAAATTCCAAGGAATGTGGAAGAGGCCCAAAGGTCAGCAGAATGGAGACAGGCGATGGAAACTGAGATGAATGCGTTAGTCATGAACAACACCTAGGAAAAGAGTACTCTACCACCAGGAAAGAAGACTGTGGGATGCAGGTGGATATTCACTATCAAGTACAAGACGTATGGAAGTATAGAACGGTATAAAGCTAGATTAGTGGCCAAAGGTTATACTTAGACCTATGGCATCAACTACTCTGAGACGTTCTCACCCGTGGCTAAAATCAATGTAAACAGAGTAATTCAGACCACACTCTGTTTATCAAAAGGAGAGGTACGCTGATAACGTGTTTGATTATTTATGTTGATGATATGATTATCACAGGAAATGATTCTAAGGAAATGGGTCAACTGCGTCAAAATCTCTTCACTGAATTTGAGTGAAAGACCTTGGCGGTCTTAAGTATTTTCTCAGAATTGAGGTGTTATGATCAAAACAGGGAATATTTATATCCCAAAGAAAGTATGTGTTGGATCTTCTAGCAGAGGTAGAGTTGTTAGATTGCAAACCCAGTGATACCCATATCATCGTAAATCACAAGTTGCAATACATTGAAGGCGCACCATCAACAGATCGAAGTCAGTATCAAAGGTTGGTTGGTAGATTAATCTATCTTGCTCACACTCGTCCAGACATTGCCTATGCAGTCGGGGTGGTAAGTCAATTTATGCATAACCCCCAAAAGAATCACATGGATGCGGTAATTCGAATTCTGCGATACCTAAAAGGTACTCCAAGGCATGAGATCTTGTTCAGAAATACTGGTCATCTGGAGGTTGAAGTGTTCACAGATGTAGATTGGGCCAGAAATCCTAATGACAGAAGATTTACGTCAGGGTACTTTGCACTGTGTGGAGGAAATCTTGTGACATGGCGAAGCAAGAAACAAAATATTGTGGCACTATCTAGTGGTGAAGCAGAGTTCAGAGGAATCGCCAAGGGGGTTATGGAGGTACTATGGCTCAAAAAGCTGTTGCGTGAATTAGGTTTCCCAGGGAAGGACTCCGCAAAGGTATACTGTAATAACACTGCAGCCATAAGCATTTCAGAAAATCCAGTACAACATGATCGAACCAAGCATGTGGAATTGATTGACATTTTATAAAAGAGAAATTAGAAGGAGTAATTGAGTTACCACATGTACGATCGGAAGACCAGTTAGCCGATATACTCACAAAAGCGGTTGATGGTAGAAGTCATCTCAGTGTATTGTCCAAGTTGAGCATTGGAGATCCCACCACTCATCTTGAGGGGTAGTGTTGAAGATATTTAGATACCATAAATAGATACATACCTTGTACGTTGAAGATTCCGTGTATTATTCCGCATATATTTGATTAGGAGTAATTATAGGAATTTGTAATTAAGTGTATTAAGTGTGATTGATGTATTACCATACTAGGTTGAGGATTGTAACTATAAGTGTGGGTCTGTGTATCAAAGAAAATGTATGAATGAGAAAAAGTATTTTTCTTCATCCCAATAGTATTGTTGACAGGGTGGTGAGTCTAGATGTAGCTGACCCTCATCTAGCCTCACCATCTCTTGCTGCCACGTGTCGTGCGTTGACGCGTGAGGTGAGGGAAAATGGATGAGGGGATACTATCCCGTTTTCACGGCCTGGTCCTGCTCGCCGTCCTACATTTCAAAGTCCCCCCTTTTCCCTACCCGTTGCGCCACCACCTATGCTTACTTCGCCAGCATCGAAATAGAGCACCTCCTTTCTCCTTAATTCTTTAGTCAGAGGCCATAGCAGAAGATGCTGAAGTTTGAGCAGTAACGGCTTTTTTCAGGATATTGCTTTCTAGGAATTCTTGGACCGCTGCATTTGGTCACTACTTCACCCATTGATCACAAGTACAATATAGGAGATGAAGTTCCGCTCTATGTTAAAAAAATAGGCCCTTCAATTAATCCCAGTTATCACTTCTTCATTGCTACTTGTTTCTAACATTCTTGCTAAATTTTACGTCCTTCTTAATTCAGGCATAAAAGATTATTTGCTGGGATATCTTTTTTCGCCTTATACATTTGGCTTCTGTTTGGAAATCTAGGGATTGGGACGTCAGAGAATGAACACAAAAGGTGGGATTTTGATTGTTTGTCTGTAGATTAAAATGGGAGCTTTTAGTTGTTAGATTCAGTGAAATCCCATGATGCCAAGGAAGCATATATTTAGATTTGTTTGGTCAAAATTATTGAAAAGGGGAATTCACTCAAAATTGATGGCATCTGGGGGTGTTAAGCTCGGAACAGGAATACTAAGCAACTGCATCTGGCAGAATTTTACAAGAAGTTGACATTTGCAATTTCATTTCCTTCATATGGAGTTTCCACTTTCGAGTCAATAACACGTTCTTCTTTGACTTTGAAATATGATGGAATAAAACAAAATGACTTACTAAATTGTTTGCGCTTTTTATATTGTGAAATAGCAGTTGATCGACACATCTTGTCGCAATTTCATTATGGGTGATTGGAAAACAACCTCTGTGTGTTTCTAACACATGTGTATAGTTACGTACATCTGACCTTCCCACACCCCGCCATAGGCGGGAGCCTCTAAGGCAATGGAGTAATGTTGTGCTGTAATCTTTCCTTCATATGGAATTATGTTAAACACACAGGACAATAACCATTGAAAGTATCATCTTTTTGATATAGTTGGAAACGTCCATCTAAACTTGCCGCATAGGTATTGATCACTAGTAGTTTTGCGCTGGAGACACTCATTTCCTAATTGCATGATTATGGCATTACAAATCCTATAGATGAACTTGGCCATGTGCCATTGTAGAACTCTATTTTAGACCGTTTAGTGTACCGAGAAAGTCTTTTATATTCACGAAGGCTACATGAATCCAGACAAATTGATGAAGTGAACATACAAGTTTGTGAAAACCTCTTGTGCTATGGGTATTTCAATATAGGAAGTTGATCAATTGAATATCTTTTCAAGTCCTTTCATAGTTGGAAGTTTCTCCAACCCCATGAAATGGTGACTGGATCTCTTCTCTTCTGTTCTTTATATTTCTGCTTGATGTATAAGAGACTGAAAATATAGGTCAAGTGACAAACTTTGCATTTACCTACTCTAGTGGATATCATAAACTCATTGACCAGGAAAACTTTTATCAAAACACTGAAGTATATGCTTCATAGGGGTGTACATGGTCCGGTCCGGCCGGTTTTTACGTATGTTGCCAACCAAACCGTTTTTAACGGTTTTGAAAATTCAAAACCGGAACCGGACCCAAACCGGTCAATAAACTGTTTGACCGGTCCGGTTTGGTTTGGTTTGGTTCCGGGTTTTTCCGGTTTCAAATATGCCGACTGGAATTGCACCCCGAAACTGGAAATTGCACCCCAAAACCCGGAAATCATGGGAGTCTTACCCCAGACAAAAGGTGCAAAACCAATCGTTTCCTAGAACAGCTGTGAAGTACAACATCCAGGATTCTCTTATGCCTTTGATAAAATTTGATTTTGGCTGTACCAAATAAACAGAAGCTTAGTGTGGAAGTTGAATTAAGGGTGAAAAAGAAATCTTTTGGAACTGTAAACAAAAAGGAAAAGACCCAAAAAAAAAAGGGAGGCACAAGAGGAAAGTCTACACTTATTTACACTTGAATATATTAATGATAAATAAGTAGAAGCAGACAAATATAAATGAGCCCCAAAGCACTTTCTAAACTTACCTCCAAAATAAAGGGGCTCAAAACGAAGTCCTGCAGTGCAAGCTTCCTGTGTATGAGACAATGAAGACGTGCAACCTGAAAAATAATGCAATCCAAACCTTAACTTTAAAAGAAGCAAGCTAAGGTATGCGGTAATATTCATGACAGAAAATGGCTGACTTAGTACAATGGCATATGTAAACATATATGAACAATATAAAAGTTGTACAATGGCATATGTAAACATATATAAACTACAGATATCCTGTATACATTAATGCAAGAAAGATCGCCGACTGAAAGAAATCTATAAATTTCTTGCAGTCTAAACGACAGTGGTATCTTAGCAGACAAAAGGAATACAACTTAGTGACATTCAAACCTTCTGCTCAAAGGCAGCATTGCCATAGTCTCATGCTGAGCTTAGCAAACAAAAGTACAGTCAATATAAAATACTAGCCCCTCCATGATTAAGTTCAAAACGAGAACAACCTTTTTAGATCAACAATAATCTAGCAGACTCTATGCTCCTAGTACAATAAATAAGTTTATTAAATTACCCAAAAAAGAAAAAACTGAAATTCAACAGTATGATATAGATACACACACGGATACAGATACCCCTTCTAGTATCAATGGCGCATAGGCGAATGACAATAAAAACTGTTGTAAAAAAGACAAAATTTAGGCATTTATTAAGTCGTTAAAAATCACGATGAGGTTCTTATATCTCTCGTATTTCGTGATGAGCTGCAGAAAATAAACAAACCACTTTTTTCTTGTAAGTATGTCAACAAACCACTTAATTCAACTAACTCATAAGGAACGGCAAAACAAAAAATTTGAAAAAAGAACGAACTGTTGTAACAAGACAAAATCTAAACTTTCATCATGCCATTAACTAAAAGCCTTCCGGATGAGGTTCTCATAATCTCTCATATCCATTACGCATAATCCCAAACTTTTCAGTATGATGACTCCTCAACATAGCTGTTGGACTGCCAGTTAGTATTACTTCAATTTCAGAAAACCTGCAAACTTGAATATAAGCACCTTTTGAAAATTTGATTTTCTCCAAGCCTTCAGGATGAGGACTGCGGAGGCTGCCTGAGAACTGCGGTGGCTGGAACCTGCGGGCTGCGGCGGTGGCTGCCGGCTGGAACCTGCGGGCTGCGGTTGGAACCTGGAATTGGAAAACGCAAAGACGAAAACGAAAATGGGGGGAATTAGGGTAAACTGAAGTCTGATCGTTTAGGGGGGCAGAAAAGAAAGCCTAGAATCTTCTACTGTAGTTTTTTTAAATAGATTTTTCTAATTTTTTTCCTGAAATATTAATATATTATATATAATATTTAATATTTATTATATTAAACCGGTCCGGTCCGGTTTTACGGTTTTTAATTTTCAAAACCGAAACCGAACCGTAACATACAGTCAGGTTTTTCTTTTATACGTAAACCGGCTGTAAAACCATGGTTCGGTTTTAAACGGTTTGGACCAGCCCGGTTCGGTTTTTTGGTCCGGTTTTCATAAATTTTGTTCACCCCTAATGCTTCATCTCTTTGTCTTGCTTTGACTGTATTAAAACTTCAATTAAAGCTTGTAATTTTTAGAACTCAGAGCCTCTCACCACCAAACTTCATTCTTCCTTCTTGTTCCACCACCTGGTACCATAGCTAAGCAATTTGTGCTCTATTTTAATCCATATTAGAACAAACACCTCACTCTCTATATCTTTATCTATATGTGTCTGTGCGTGCGTGTTGGTTTGATTTTCTGTATGCATCTGTCAGTTCTCGAATGGTGAGTTTTCTGGTGTGCCGTTTACCGTCTTCCTGAGTGTATTGATGATATTAACTGTATTAGGTGACGCTTTTTACAATATGTTTTTCTTCCAGTTCAGAAGTTTTTGCTGAAAGGACCATTTTTGTATCATATGATACTACTCACTTTTGTTACATGTAAGAGTCCTGAAGAAATGGACAGCATTTAGATAAACATTTACAAAATAAATAACCAGGGGTCAATTAAAAAACGGAGAGAATATTTCATGACCAAATGATCTGATTCCATATCAAGAGAAAAGATCACTTCGTCCATATCTTCCAGAGAAAGGGATCGTATTATTAACACAAATATGAAATATCCACGTTTACAACCAACTATGCAGTGTGATACTAATCATTTACAGAGGCTATGTCTACTGTAACATCCATATGATGAGCTACTAGAAGCTTATTCACCCGACATACAATTTCATCTCTAACACGACTAGGGGGAGGGAAGTCGGTGATACAACCATGGACTTTTTGGTTCTTCCAATACCATATTTGCGATAATGTTTTCCGAAAGACATAACGTCACTCCACACTCGTCCGCAATGCACCCCATGAAGCCTGCAGGTTCTCAGATATCCATTCTTTTGGATCATTGATCCCCATGAACCGTGGTGTAGCCGCATGAGGGACAAGATTTTGCCAAAGCTGTTTGGCTCAACGGCAATCACGCAACACATGCATAGTATCCGCTTCATCCATATCTTCTATTATATCCAATCTAGACATTTTACGTGTATTTATTTATTTTATTTAATATAGGTTTTCATTTTCTGTGGATTGAAGGACACATTCTTCTTTTACTTTATAATATGATAGAATAAATCAAAATGATTCACTAAATTGGCTGTTTTTCTTATATTGTGCGTAATTTTCATTATGGGTGATCGGAAAACAACATCTATGTGTTTCTAACACATGTGTATGGTTACGTACATTGGGGGCTCCCTACCGCGCCATAGACGGAAGCCTCTAAGGCAACGAGGTAATGTTGTCGTTGTTGTATTTATTTTATTTAATATATATGTTAGAATCTCACTTGATGGACTAAAGAATGAGAGAAAAGATGGATTAAGAGTTCTTCTCTTGCCAAATAAGACAATTTTCTAACAAAATAGACAACATTAATGTAAAAATTATAATTAAAGAACATAATTATATTAGGTGTGGATTTGATAATTTTTTTAGTAACCGTAAAATAACCCGTTTTTTAAAATAAAATAAAATAAAATAACCTCCTTTTGAGTGTGAAATTTAAGAGGAAATCTGAACCGGATGGGTCTTTGTTGAAAAGTTGGTATATCCAACCGGTCCTTTTAAGGCAGCCCCATTTAACACTTAATTTTCGGTTCGGAATTTCTTTGTCCACTTCATCGCTTCCTGTTTACCGCCGTCGTCCACCAGGAACTCCGACGAAATCCCTAAACGAAAATGGAGACCGCGACTGCAGTTCAAAGACGCGGAGCAGGTCCTTTTGAAGGGATCTACAAATTCATCATGCGTCGTAACTCTATCTACGTTACCTTCGTCATCGCCGGCGCTTTCGCCGCCGAAAGGGTATCTTACTTTCCTCCCCTCTCACCCCTTTCTCCCCTCCTCCTAATGTTGCTGAATCCTTGCATTTTCATTTGAAATTCATCGAATGCGGATTTGATTAAATGGATTTCAAAGGAAAGAACAATGTATTTCTTTTTCTTAAAAAGACTTCTCGCTGGTATTGGTTCCTTTTTTTTTCCTGCTCCCTGTTGGTTTAATGACCCCCTTTCCTCGCCTTTCAGGCAGTAGACTATGGTGTTCAAAGGCTTTGGGAGCACAACAATATAGGGGTATGGTTTCTTGCTGATTCCTTTTCTATTTATTCTATTGCTTAATGCTTATTAATTTTGACTTTTATATAGGTTTAGCTTTATTTTTTTTATAAGGCATCAGATTGTAATATTCTTGTACTGTATAGAAAATGTATAATCTTTTGGTTTCATCTGTATACTAAATTGAAGCTTTCTCTGTACTTGATCTAATCATACTTTTGCCACTAAATACCTAAGCTTTCTATGTATATTTCAAGTGTACTGTTAAGGAAAGCTGGGAAAGCTATGAAACTGAGAATCTTTTGACACGGTTAGCGTAGAAACTGAAAAGACTCAAAAATCCCTTTAGAAAGCTTAATATAAAGACATATGGAAACATCACGGTAAGAGTGGATATAGCTAGAACCAAACTAGTAGATGCCCAAGCTGAGTTAATCAAAGACCTCCACAGTTCCCTGCTTCAGGATAAGGTTAAGGGTGGTAGAGAAACCTATATCAACTTCTTATCTTTTGAAGAGTTTTTCTTCAAAGAAAAATCCAGAGTATGAAAGAGGGGATAAGAATACTAAGTTCTTCCATAGAATAGTTAAGGTTCATAATGTTAGAAACAAAATTTTGAGACTTGAGAATTATTAGGGTGTCATAATAGAAGACTATAAGTATGTTCAATATATGGTTATAGATTTCTTCAAAAACCTTTTCACTGAACCATCTTTCCAATCTCCCCTAACCAAGACTGGCTGGGTAAAACTATGAATGGTGGCCAATGTAGCTCCTTGACCACCCCGGTCTAAAATGGAAATAAAAGAAGCCTTATTATCCTTAAAAAATCTGAGAGTGCACAGGGTTCAGATAGATACTCCTTTAAAGAAATCTAGCAACTTGTTGTTTTTTTTTTTTTGGGGGGGGGGGGGGGGAGAAGTCACTTATGCTATTGAATTTTTCTTCACCAAGGATTATATCTATTACCTAACCAATGCCACTGCCATTTCCTTGATGCTCAAGTCTAACAACCCAAACAACATTAGACAGGTCAGACCCATCTTTTCTTACAATGTTACATACAAGGTCATATCTAAGATACTTGTAAACAAATTGAAACCGTTGATTCCTCACCTTATAGATGAGAACCAATCTGCTTTTGTAAAGGGTGGGACCATCCAAAACATCCTCTTTATGCATGAAAAACTATAAGAGGACTAGAGGTCCTAAGTGTTGTGCCATTAAGATAGATATAATGAAAGCATTTGACATTGTGAGCTAGGCTTATCTAATGATGATCATGAAGAAATAAACTTCCCTGATAGGTACTTGAATTGGTTAAGATTGTGTATATCCACTGATTCATTCTCCATAAACATGAATAGAGCCTTAAAAGGTATGTTCAACGCCACAAGAGGTCTTAGACAAGGTGACCCTCTCTCTCTTAGCCTTTTCCTTCTTGTAATGGAAGGTTTCACACATCTTTTGAAACAAATCTTTATCTCCAACTTTAGTTTCTATCCTATATGTGAACAAGTAGGCCTCTCTTCATTAGCTTTTGCAGGTGACCTATTCATACTTTTCAAGGCTGAATTCCAATTTATTCAAATTCATTAAAGAAGTCTTTGATGATAGCCTTTCTGGTCTGTAGCCTAACACACAGAAATGTGAGGTATACATCTTTGATATCAACACCTAACAAAAAAGAGGTCTTAAGGTGTATTCTAGGAATGTCTTTTGGTACCCTTCCAACTAGATATTTGGGGGTTCCAATTGTCTCAGGAAAGCTTTCCAATTATGGTTGCAATCACCTTCTTGATAGACTTTCTAGTAAAGTTCAAAATTGGACCACTAAGAACCTGTCTTATGCAGAAAAACTCCAATTGATAAACTTTGTTTTACTAGTTGTATGTGGATATTGGACTGCATCGTATTTCATCCGTAGGAGAGTGATCAGAGAAGTGGAAAAAATCATAAAAACTTTTCTGTGGGACAGTTCCAGGAAAGTTAAAGTGAAATGGTCAACCATTTGCCAACCAAATGACGGAGGAGGCTTAAGAATATATGACTTGGGGCTGTTAAATAATGCTTATATCATGAAAAGTGTTTGGAATGTGTGTGAACACAAGGAGGGACTATGTGTCAAGTGGGCCCATATTGTGATATTAAAAGGTAAGTCCACATGGGTGGCTAAGCCAAAGCCCACAGACTCTTGGCTGTGAAAACGATCTCTTTAGGTCAGAGACAAATTCTCGCACTGTGTGGGTGAAGAACTGGAAGTGTGCAAAACACATATTTTTGGCATGAACCGCGACACCCATGGGGTGTCCTGAGCACCAATCCCCAGAACTCAAAAGGAAATTGGCCATAAGTGATGATGTCAAGGTCTCCTATATGCTAGTTAGCAATTCATGGAGCTTACCATATGGAAGAGGCTGGGACAACCAAGTGATTCTGTTCAACTGAACCTGCAGTGCTATCCAACTCAAACAAGGAGAGGACCAATAGATTTGGAAACCAAATCCTTCTTTTGCTGTTGAAAATGCCACTACTGTGCTCCAACCCTCCTTATCTTTAGTTGAATGAGACACAATTATTTGGTGTAATCACTTTCTTCCACGTTATACAATCTATTGTGGCTTGCATGTTGAAAGATAATGAAAACACTCGACAAAATCCTTGAATGGGGACTGATCCAAACTAATTCTTGTTTACTGTGTCGCAGTTTCATAGCGGACCATGATCACCATTTCTTCCATTGTCTCTACTTGTCCATGTTGTGGAGTAAGATTATGAACCAGATGAAATGCAGGGTTTGGACCAATGACTGGCAACATACTATCTTTTGGCTTAACTCAAACAGCATTTGGAGCTAGAAATTTCAAAAGGACATTGCACACTTTGGGTTTTTGCTGTTGTATATCATATATGGAGAGAGAGAAATGATAGACTTCATCAATAATTTGCCAGCGGAACATGATACGATTATCAAGGAGGTCCTTATGAACATATGCTACGCTGTTGATTCTTGTTGATGGTGCAAGCCTTATAAGTTCAACTGGAAACTTACATTGATTGTTGATGGTGCAAGCCTTATAAGTTCAACTGGGAACTTACATTGAATTTGGGAATTTTCATGAAAGTCTTCTAAGTTCCTTCCATCTAGACATGCCCGTTAATCTCATGTTATACCTCATCTTGGAACATATTTCTTTCTTCCCCTCTGGCTACCTAGTTTGGAGTATGCACAATGCTACACTCTACTCTGCGTTCTGCTGCGTTCAGATTGGCTTGGGTGGATGTTCTGCCAAGGTTCCCTTTACCTACTATCTTCTCTCCTGATTTCATGCTGTGGATAGACTGACATGTGTTTGTCCTGTTGGATGGCCTATACTATGGCATGAGAGTGTTCTGACAGCATTCAGTTGGGTCATCATGGCTGGGGATTGGGGAATTGTGAATGCGCCACTTTTGGTTTATATGTGAATTTTATCTTACAAAAAAAGAGTTAACTGGAGTTGATAGGGAAGTATATGACTTTGTAGTACTTGCTTCCTGAAATTGATGTGGAGAACTGATATAGTTGATTTCGTTCGAAAAACTTCCTTGTTAGACTTTGCTAGAAAGTCGGTGGTTTGGTTAGGTGGCTAATAATGATAATGCAACTCTTTTAAGTTTTGTTATACTTTGCTAGAAAGTATATTTTTTATGGGAACGCTACAGATAGTCGTTCTTTCTTTGTTTGAACAGCAACTTTTGGAATCTAAGACTTACAAAAAGAAAAGGATTCTAGGAAGATGCGGGTCATGGCCCTATTCATGGTAGCATCATACGGGACAGTTGCGTAACAAGTCCGATTTTTTATAGTGACATGGACAAGAATTTTTACCAAGGACACTGTGCAGAAGGGAATATTAATTTTGCCTGCTGTTCTGGAGTTACTATCTCCGGGCCACCTTGTATTTTAACCTTTAGCCTTGCTCATCTGCATTGCCACTTGTCCGTTGACTAGCGCAAAAACTGCTCTAAGGTCAACCAGGATATGTTATGAGTTATTCTAATTTTTGATTCAATAAGGTGTTCAAGGTACCAAAAAGATCTCTGAAGTGTGCTGTTATGTTAACTGGTGCTTAAGATGGTGTTTAGCTGAATGATAGACATTTGGTAAAGAGATTATTTTCATTGAGACTATGGTCCTGCTGGTGGCATGTGTATGTTAAATTTCATATTTCCGGTTAGCCTTACCTTTCCAGATCCAGCTACACTTTACTCAATGAGTCTAGTCTTGTAGAGTGGTTTAGTGAAGTGGTAAGTGAATATTTTGGGCATAAGATTTCAGTCACTTTTCTAATGGTTCGGCTATAGCCCGCTTTGAATAATGGAACCTTGATTAACTTATTAGGTCTCAAATTCAATAGTTTTTTCTTTTTTTAAGGAAAAAAAGAAAAATAAAACTATTTGCATAAGAAGCCTTAGTTTTAATTTTTCTAAACCCCCAAATATCAAATTTCTGCATTCATTAAGTAAAAAATCAATCGAATATACAATTTGATATATATTATTAAATATAAACAAACCCGCTCACCGCTACATGAGTTATTCTTGTTCAAGCTTGGCTTGTTTTACTTCAATGGTCAAAAAGCTCACTTAAATTTGATCAAACATACAATTTGATAAAAATTATTAAATATAGATGAGCCCACTGCCTGAGTTATTTTTGTTCAGCTTGGCTCTTTTTGCTTCACTGGTCAAAAAGCCAGTCGAATTCAACTCGAAGCACATATTGAACCAGGAAGTTGCATGCAGGAAGGCCTTCAGGGTGCTCTTGCTCCATCTTTCCCACTCTTCTGCCTCTTCAGTCTCCATCACCTGAAACCTGGGACTTCTTTACCATCTTTAGCTTTTTCGACAGTGTTACTGTAGATGTCCCTGTTGGTGGACTTTTATGTCAGAGTTGGGTACAATTGGCATGAATTGAATACCTCACCTTCTGTATTATAATGCTCAGTAAAATTTCCTGATTGCTGAACTCTCACTTTTCTTGTAATATGTCCATTATCCTGTACAGCTTTTGTTATTTACATAACATAGTCCTCCCTGTCAAACTGCAATGATGTTTTATTCTGCATTTTGACTACATTTATAAACTTATGCAATGCAGAAGCGTTATGAAGACATTCCAGTTTTAGGCCAGAGGCAGTCCGAATGAATCAGCTGTGAGATGCTACTTCATGCTGCTTTTTATATGTGCATTTTTGCTTCAGATCACTAGAAATGAGTTGCAGACGTTAATAATATATCTTTGAAAGAATCCTATGAATTTCAAGTGTTGGCACATTGAATTGCCTCGTTGTTCTCCTTTGTGTTTTGTTGAGCCAATGCTTGTCAATTCCCATTTTCACTGGAAAACTAGTCTTTTGAGAACAGCATTTAAGTTGATATGACAATCATTTCTTTTTCTAGGCTTGCGCCTCCCTGATCAATGTGCTTGTGTGTATCTATATGTAGGTGTGCCTCTGTATATATACGCGTGTTTGTATACATACGGCATAAAGCTGCATTAGGTGTTAGCCCATCAGGACTGACATGGAGGAGAAATGTGACTGGAAAAAAAAACTGTTAATTGAGGAGAAATGGAGGTTTATGTTTAATTGAGAATTGAATGGTCAGGTCATCGTTTCTTGTAAGGTTTATCATATCACCGTGAGTGCTTCATCTGTTCAATGAGTCTCATTCAAGCGTGAGTATGTCATTATAATTATTTTCTTAACTTGTTTATTTTTATTCTTCTTTTACTTTAGAATATGATAGAATAAAACAAAATGACTCATTAAATTGGTTGCGTTTCTTATATTGTGAAGTAGTATTAACATAGCTGAACTCAATTTTCATTATGAGTCGTCGGAAAACAACATCGGTGTGTTTCTGACATATAGGTATAGTTGCGTACATCTGACCCTCTATATCCCGTCATAGGCGATTGTGGTTACTTGGTTGAATAGATTGGGTTGGGGGTAGTTAAGGGCCATCGACCGTCCTATAAGCAGGGGTTTCTCTTTAGCTCTGGTAGGGGTGTAAACAAACCGAACGAGCCGAGCATTGCGTTGTTCAAGCTCTGTTCATTTAACTTAGCGAACGAGCCGAACTTGTTCATTTATTTACATGAACATATTTACTTGTTCAAGCTTGGTTTGTTTAACTCACGAACAACTTTAACGAGCCGAACACCTTAGACGAACGGTGCCACTTACCGAGCTCGAACAAAAAAAGGTGTTCAAGCTCTGTTCATTAACATTTTATTCGAGTCGAGCTCGAGCTCGAGTTTGAAACAAACGAGCCGAACAACCGAACGGCTTGGTTCATTTACAGCTCTAAGCTCAGGCAATTGAGTAATGATGTTTATTTTTTTACTTTTGTGAAGAAAAAAAGCTTGTTTATTTTCAATGACGACACCGTTTGATTGGAGTTCTTTGAAGGGGATTGAAATCTAAGGTAGCTGCTTGTTTCAAATCTAATCACCTGGGTTAGCTCATTTGTAGCCTTGTATGGTACGTTTAACCTTGTTATTTGGGTTGCCCGGCTTGATACCTTGATTTATTGAGCACTTATATCATCTGTTAAAGAATCGAGCCGGACCGAATACTAGGTTTTCGAATTCGGATTCGTTTGGCTAAACGAATTATTTGACTCGGTTCGTTTACTAAATCAACTTTAAAATTGGCTCGAGTTCGGCTCGATAGTCCTTTAACTGTTTAAATGAGTTGAATAGTTCGGCTTGTTTTAGTAAGCGAACCCGAATAGCTGTTCGAATTTGGCTTGTTTACCGACCATGAACGAACGAATACGAACCAAATATGAACAGAACTTGAACAGTATGCGAATCGTTCGGTTCATTGAACAACCCTATTATTCTTATATTGAACTAACGATGAGATCTATGCGATGCATAGAAAAATAAATAAATTTAACGTGTATTAAAGTATTTATGTATAAGTGTAATACTATTTTCATTTCCAATGGAGTCAACAACACACTTTTTCTTGACTTTGGAATACGATGGAGCAAAGCAAAATGACTCACTGAATTGGATACGCTTCTTATATTGTAAAGTAGCAGTTGATCGAGAAAGATTGACGCAATTTTCATTATGGGTCATCGAGAAACTAACTTTTGTATGTTTCTGACACATGTATATGGTTGCGTATGTCCGACCCTCATACTTCGTCATAGGCGGGAGCCTAAGCAATGAGGTAATGTTGTAATGTACAAGTGTAATACTAAAACACTTGCACATAAGTAGAATATGCATTCGCTTAATACGAAAAATATAATAATTATACTATTTTATTTTGCTGAATGCTTGAAACATCAAAACTTTGAACAATAGAATTTGATACACCTTTAAATTGTGTAAATGGTAAGACAACTACAATAAGCAATATTCCATAGAATGATAACGAAACAATGAAAAAGAACATATTATTAAATACATACTTAGGTGAAGTATTTCATAGAGATCTGTGCTCGATATATAAATACAATAAGTCAGGGTCAGTTTTCATTGAATAAGATGCAAGTGACACTCGATGACATCTGATGAATATTGTCACCATAATTTTTTCTTATTCAAACTGACATCTTATGTTTTTACAAGTATGTCATGTACATATGTATATGTATGTATGTACGTATTGTACATACATATAATACGTACGTACGTTATGGGTAATCGGAAAACAATATATGTATGCTTCTAACACATGAGTATGGTTGTGTACATCCGACTCCTCATACCTCGCCATAGATGAAAGCATCTAAGGCAATATCGTAATGTTGTTGTTGTATGTACGTATTGCGAATTTTCTTTTACACACATGTGAAAGTTATGGACGGCATGCATCTCTTGTATGCGAATATATACTCGATTGATTTTAATAGTTGTAGTCATATTGCGTTAAAAGAAAAACAGTATAATCTGTTGTATACGCTAAATGTTAAATGCAGATGTATCATTTTCACATGAATCTCATCAATAAAGCATATTTTAAGTCGAATATCCTAACTTATTCAACTTTTTTAGAGTAAAACTGTTGATTTTTATAATATAATAAACATAAAATTATGTGACAAATGGTAATAAAGGTTTCATTCAATCAATTGATCAGAGTGTTAGTCTTTTTTTTTCTTTTTTAAATGCTTATGAAGTTGACCAAAACCAAAAATAAGTATATCATATAAAAAAAATACTTTGTCACTTGAATTTAAAGAGGATAAGATATTAGATGTGGTTGTTCTTGTTGTTGTAATAGTGTAATCCTTGGAGCAAAAAGGCAAAATCCCTTGTCCTGGGAGCCCCAGCCCCAAGGAGTATTGTAGAGGATGCAAATCAGGAGCCTAGCGGCCTCTTAGGCTGGGTGAGGACTTACGCAGTGACCCACACAAGGTGTCTCTCCGCAAACCAGGCTTCGGCCTAGCAGCAGAGGAACACCCACAGTGTGTGTCTATGGATTCGAACTCTTGATTTTTTAGAGCAAATCTCAATCTGAGTATTAACTGGACTATGCGGGGCTAATAGTGTAATCCTACGCATAACAAATGTTGTGAAAGCTACGTCTGTTCAACCAAACTTATGCTGTTGACAATTAATTTATCTTAAATTTCTTTATTTAGAGGAGAGCTCTTTTTTGGCTTTTGGAAGAAAGAGGTTTTAGATGCTTTTGTCCGAAAGGACAAACTGTTAACATCCCTTTTATATTTTCTTATAATAAGTAATTGCTGACATCGTGGCATGCACAGGTTTTTTTTTTTTTTTTTTTAAAAAAAGAAAGTCGTTTCTTTATATTATATCAACATGAGACAACGGTGAAGGGGGAAAAAACAAAAAGTAATAACTTTCATGAGAATAATCAATAACCTTAATTCTAGTAAATCTCGGACAAAAACAAATAAGTTATGTATATGACCATCCATCATCTATGATACCGTTAAGTTTTTTTGGTTTTTATCTTCTATGAAACTCTTTAGGCTTGGAACGATGTAAACCTTCAGAATCGGACATGACCTTTTGATATCGAAATTAGAAAGTCAACAACTCCGGTCTTTAGATCCTCGAACTTTCAGACAAATCTTAGGGCAGCCAAGACACTATTGGAGATGTTAAGAGCCAAGAGTTCTTTTGTTTTTTTTTTTGTTCTTTTGAAGAGCCAAAACTTGACACCCCAATTATCCTAAATTGATTTGAAAATACTTACTAAAAGAATGATGATAACAAAAAAAAAAAATCAATTCAGGAGTGGTCAGACGGGGAATGTGCATGCTTTGTGATTGGTTGATCCATAGTTGTACTTTATTTAATTCAATTATGTACCTTGAGGTTTCCTTTTTCTTTCCCCAACTATACAAGTATGTACGGCATCGCAACCGGATACATGTGATTTTCCTCTCGCATGGTCAACTCAGACTTGTATATATGTGCATATACAAACATATGTAATGTGTACATACATTTATGTGTGTATTATACATTATATATGTATGTGTACATACATACACATATGTACAATACATGCATATATAATACAATTCATTCCTGATGCGAGATTATGTTGAAGAAGGTGTATTTTGAGTTGTGTATAGATTCCGACATGACTTCGTTATGTTGTAGAATTACGAACGAAAAAGTTAAAGTGAAAAAAGAGACCTATTTATAAGCAACCACACTAATCTCCAAAAGTTAGGCGATCTTGACAGAACCGGCGTATTTCAAAAGTTAATTTGGCATTTGGCGGTTCTGTCAAAACCATCATGCATTTCACTAGACGGTTATGTCAAGGCCGTCTATTATGCTTCTAGGCTTACTTCCAAACCCGCTATAAAAGTGGGTTTAATAAAGCTATTATATTTTTTATTTTCCCCAAGAAGAAACCATGAAGTAGAAAAACTTATGGTCTGATACCACGTGATATTATTGATCAAAATAAATATCGTTAACTATGATTTGTTAAAAAATATTACATATAGAATGATTGGTCAAAGTTGTGAGATACGATCCAATCCGAATGAGACTCATTGGCAAAACAAAATGGACTTGAAGCCCTTCCCTTGAAGGGTGAAATAAGATGAATTATGTGAAATAAAGGCAATAAAATGTAGCATATAAAGCTCAACATATTTCCTCAATATTTGTTTAAAGCTCTGACTTTATTAGAAGAAGAACATATTCACCGGTGATTGATGTAATTACAATTTGTTGTGAAACGCGTCTAGTACACGATATCACTATTCACTACTGGTTGATGCATATGCGAAAAAGAATATAAACTGTTGTAGCACTTTGAGTGACATAAGCATACAAGATGCTTGGAGCATCTAGCTCTCGAGAATCATAATTTGTCCAATTACAAAGATCTTTAAGTAGATTAATATGTCTAGTCTTAAGGCTCTTACTTTGCACATTTAAATAAATAATAATTCATGTTACAAAGTCTCTTACTTTGATTGACAAACCACCATACTTAAATAAATAATAAGTCATGTTTGATAGTTGAAAAAGAGATATAGGGACAACTTGTATGTCTTTGTGCTTTAAACATATCAAACTTAAACTTTTATTATCTCTGTATATGTTGATTATTTGAATCTTTTGAAGTGATTTAAAAAATAAAGGATTACTTAAAGGAAGTGTTTGGAGTCAAAGACTTTGAAAAGATATGATTTTGTGTTGATTTGCAAATTGAACATATATAAAATGAGATGTTTTTTTTTGCATCAATCAACCTATACAATATTGAAAGGATTTTACATGGGTAAATCACTAGTGGTCGTACGCTTGATCTTGATAAAAGATCCATCTAAGCCATGTGACAAAAGCAAAAGATTTTCGGTCATGACGTACCAGATCTCAGTGTATGGTCGTACGCTTGATCATGATAAAAGATCCATCTAAGCCATGTGACAAAAGCAAAAGATTTTCGGTCATGACATACCAGATCTTAGTGTAGTTAGTGCACTTATTATCTTGCGAATAATGCTAGAATAGATATTTCAATATTTGCAAGGAATCAATCTTGATTTTTATTCATATATAATGTCATTGACTTACAATGGCGGTTGAGTTGAGATAATAGCAATCTATGAGACAAGTCAAGAATGTGTTTAGTTGATATCATTGCCACATGATATTCAGAAAGCTTGTGGTTTATTCATATAAAAAGATACATTGGCCATACTATGAGGATGATGCAATAAACATAGCTTGGGTTGATTGAAGACACATCAAATAAGATAGAACGAATCATATGTCACCAAAGTTCTTTATACGTGATCTTCAGAAGAAATTCGATATTGATGTGCAACAAATTGATTAACCATAAATCTAGTAGTTTTATGTACCAAATCATTGTCAACTTGTTGATAAAAAATTCCAACAGACTTATTAATCGACTTATTGACCAACAATAACTACAACATATTTATTTACTAAGTCATTGTCGACGTGACTTTTGATAAATCGGTGTAGTGAATTGGAATGTGTCGACTCAAGGGTCTTCGGAGAAGTTGCCAAAAGGAGGAGTAAATCTAACACAAAGAATGTTGTACACTTTTTCTTTCGCTATGATTTTTTTCGTCTCTCTGTTTTTCTTTTCTAGTAATGTTTTAATGAGACATGATGGACATTTAAAAGAGAGTCTTATGAATATTTATTTAGTGGATGTAAATTCAAAGAAAAATTGGATTAGTCTTTGGATAATATTGAAAAATGATAAAATCAACTGAATCAGCAGTTTCAACAAGATAATGATAAGGTCAGCTAACGCGTCAGCTTGTTTTATCAGTGTGCATCATTAGTTGTTTGACTAAATGTAAATGGAATGGCCTTTCAATTGGTATAGAATTCTTCAATAATTCAATGATATTCTTTCTTGTTTTTAAGTAATATATGTTCTTCTTCTATTTTTTATAATTGCTTTTGAAATTTTAAACTTATCAAATTTCTTTTGACATAAAATTGATTAATTTAATTTTATAAGTGAAACCAGGGGCAGTCGTTAGGGTTCACGAAAGAAGCAAAACATTAATACGTCTTTCGGAGAATCCTAAAAGGCACCTTCTTTTTCTACCCTTTTTCCTCTATAAAAATTCCATTTTTGCCACCCTACTCTGTAAACTTCTTCTCTCGCATTCTCCGCCACCTTCTGCTATAATCTCCCAAAAAGAGAAATCGTCGCGCAGAAGAAAAGAGAGAAAAAGGCTCTGTTTTTTCTGCTCTTTCTTTGTGGTAAGTATCACTTTTCCGTTTTGATTCTCTTATCTTCTTGATTCATCGGCAACGATTTTCCACTATTTTTCTTTTGTTGCTAGTCATATTACTGATTCTGATATGGGTTTCTCTGTTTCGTTTGAGATATTGGTTGTATCTGTATCGTGTATTGATGGATTATAAAGGTTTTTTTTTTTAGTAAATTGAAAGCAGAAACATCAGATTTTTTGTTAGTGGATGTTTTTGTTATTTGGCTTTGATTTGGGGTCCAATTGGAGAAATAGCAAATGTTTTATAATTTAAAGAGAAGTGTTTAATCTTCCTGGAAAATTGTTAGGTTTATTGCATTTTTATGAGCTGTTCTTTTGTTCTTTGGTAGTGTGAGAATGTTGAATTCTCCTATTACCAGGGATTTTTTTAAGTAAAGTGAGAGTAGTAGCAAGATAAGCCAATTGTTCCTGATGTTTTTATTTATTAAGGTATAAGTAGGAATTTTAAACAGCTGAATGGTCCTTGATAGTCTAATTTTGCGTTCTATTTATCTCAAGATGGAATTAGACCGTCTTTTTCCTATGTGGATGGAGCCTCGAGTAAAGGGCAGAGAACCAACCAGTTTGCTTCTTTTCATGGTGCTCTACATATTAACTGCCTTATTGTTCTAGTGAACAGATAACCGATTTCATGCTCTGTTGACTGCAATGTTTACATACATAATAATTCTGACAAATTTTCCTTCTATTTGTGTTACTCAAGTCTTGGAATCTATACATTAGATTGTTTTGAACTTAGGAAAACAATGTAAATGTGGCTGTTAAATGTCCTAAAATGTTTGAAGTTTTGGATCTTGAACATAAGAGACATAGGTGAGATGGCCAAAGACTTTAAATTATCATATGAAGGAAATGCTTATGTTATTGAGTATGAGTAATTCTATGGCTGCTGTTTCTCTTTATTTCATTGTATGTTACTTGTGGTATAACCCGAGTGCACTGTGGATAATATGTTGTGCATCTCATTAGAGTCCAACATTGTTACGGCTATATCATAAATTTTTATTGTTCAGGTAGACATGGCAAGTATAACTCTTCCAAGCATGAGTATGGTCAGAAGTGTACCTCAGAAGCAAATAACAAAAGCCTTCCTTAGGAGCCCGTCTTCTGTATCATCTAAGCGCAGCATTTCTAGAAACTTTGGTTTGGAAGTTAAATCCAATTTCAAGGCCTCTGCCATGGCCGCATACAAGATCAAGCTCATTGATCCAGAAGGAAAGGAGCACGAATTTGAAGCGGAAGATGATACCTACATCCTTGATGCTGCTGAGAATGCTGGTATAGATCTGCCATACTCATGCCGTGCTGGTGCTTGTTCTACCTGTGCGGGGAAAATTGTTTCTGGGACTGTTGACCAAGGCGATCAATCCTTTCTTAGCGACGATCAAATGAATGAGGGTTATGCTCTGACTTGTGTGTCCTACCCAACTTCAGATTGTGTTATCCATACTCACAAGGAGGGTGATCTCTACTGAGTTCGATTCGGGTCATTTTCAATGGTCATATGACTACAATTGATGGTTGATAAATGTTATGGTGCTGCCTATTAAGAGTATTTCTTTTTTCTTTTTCTTTTCCGCTTTAATGGTTTAGTTCAGACATTGGCTGTTATCTTGTTGGATGGCTCCTTGTTCTCAGCTGTGTCAAGATGACTTCTCCCTTGTGTGGTTTATTTTGGAGCATATCAAATCAAATGTTCTGGCCAACTCTGATTTTATTTGTCTTAATACATGCCATGCTTATGCTGAGATTTGTTTCCGTTTGGGATTGTGATATGTTTCTTGTAGCCATGACCAATCTGATTGATTTATAATCCATCAGCTTTGGTTCTTATGAGTTTTGTAGTTTCTTGCAATGGTCTTTTACTGATCTTCCAATGATGCTTACATCTTGCTCCGTTCAGAAGCCATCTGTTGGCCATTTAGAAAAGTACACAAGGAAAACCATGCCGAGGAATTTCATACTGCAACTTCCATAATGGCATGTAACAGTAACACTTGCAAAGTTAAAAAAGAAGAAGAAAAAAGATTTGTTTTTTTCTACATATGCTGCGGTGTCACTTTCTGAATACGGGTTGCAGTGTATAACGGGATTGTTTGCTTAGTGCTAACTGCTACCATCGGTTTCTGGTTTGGTTTGTTTGGAAGTAGACCAGACCTAGATCACTCTTTCATTTCCCGGGAAGTTGTAGACCAGATTACCTCAAAGGCAATGCAAGTAGACCAGTTAGTACCCAAAAGATAAGAAAAGAGAGAAAAAGGAAAAAAAAAAAAAAAGAAAGGAAGGAAGAAAAGAGAGAAGTGGAGGCCAACACCACCACACCACCACCACCAACATACACTTACAACCAAGAGGTAGGTGTCCTTTATCTTCTTGAGCCAATTTCATATATGTATCTATTTGCTATTTGCTTTACTTATTGTTATCTTGTTGTTACAAATTAAATGGATATCATGTATGTTTTAGTTGTTTCTATGGTTGCACAAGAAGTTTATGAATATGTTTATTATTTGGTTTTATTTCGTTTTCGGTTTTGAAATAACATATCTAATATATGTTACTTGACTTAGGAATACATATGCATACATATGTGGCTTACTTGTGGATTTATTAAATTTATATAGAAATATAAGAGTTTAATTAGGTGATTTTAAATATATATACTAGCTTGTATAGGTTTCGGTGGAATTAAAAAAAAACTGTTAACCGACCTATGTAAAAATTTGCACGATTGAGAAATTTTTTTTTAAAAAATAATTGAACTTGTAAACTTTCTTTATATATCTATATAATTACATGTTAGGGGAAATGGGCTAAGAAAGGGGTGCTGGTAGAGGTTGGCATAATATAAAAGAAGTGAAAAAAAAAATGTGGGCTGGCCTGGTGTGCAGGCCGAAAATAAGGAGAAGGAGAAAAAAAAAACATTTGGGCTGTGGCTGGAAATTGGTCGGACAAGAAGAAAAGAAAAGAAAAAGGGTTTGGGCGATTTGGGCCTAAAGGATATCGGCCCAAGCAGGAATAAGGAAAAGAAAAAAAACAGGGGCTGGGTTGGGGTTTGGGGGGGCGGGCTGGGCTTGGTAGGGGTTATTTTGGTTTGGGTTTTGTGAGAAAGAAAAAAAAAAGAATCACAGTTTTTTTTTTAAAATAAAAAAAAAATAAAACTGAAAATAACCTGTTTATAAAATGAGAATATATTACTAATCTATATACATGAAAAAAAAACAGTCACGGAGGAGTAAAACAAAAACAAATATTAATAATAGAATATGTAGTAATGAATAATAATAATAAATAATGAAGTGTATTCTAAGATACTTTTGGGTAACCAAACTAAATTCACATAGTTACATCAGTGGGTAAATAAATTTACATTAATTATAAGAAAACTAGTAATCGAAATTTAATGAGGGTAAACAAGAGAAATAATAGGAAATGTGATAGTGAGTAGAGAAGAAGAAAAAGAAGAAAAAAGAAATGTGTTTTTTTTGACATATTGCATTCACATTCATGGCACGAGCATAGCATGACCTTCGGGTCGAGATTGTCCCTCGGGACGTGTGGCCCTATGAGGCGTGTGGTCCTACAGGACGTGTGGCCCTATGAGGCGTGTGGTCCTACGGGACGTGTGGCCCTATGAGGCGTGTGGCCCGACGGGGCGTGTGGCCTGACGAGGCGTGTGGTAGGATCACCTCGAGGTTCATGCATTGCACGGTAGAGAGACAGACATTCGCACGATTGAGAAATTTGCAGTTAGTACCCAAACGTTTGTCACATAATCCAGTTAGCATTTAAACGTTCCGAAACCTCAGTTGGCATCCAAACGTGGTCAAAATTGATTCAATTAACACCAGAAACCGGCTGCTGACCTGCTGCAGCCGGTTTCATCAAATTTTAGCGCCAAAATCAATTTTTCCCACCAAAATAACGTCTTCTTCTTCTCTCTCTCTTGCTGCAATTGGCTCCCTCTGATTTTCCTTCATAAATTAGCCTCCCAATTCACTTTAGAAGAAACGGAGTTGATGGAAAGCATGCGGTACAAAATTACCCCATTAATAGAAGAAGACAGCCAAACTGAGGTGTTGCAGCATTTCAGAAGAAAACTAAACTACAAATTGCTGATAAGTAGATGAATCCAGAGAACTTTGAACAAGCAAAGAGAACGTAAACCAAGCACGCCGAAAGCCCCTTAATTGGTGGGTATAATCTTTTTGAAAGAAAGTGCACATTAAGAGAATGTATACTTCAATATTTAAGTAGACAGATGGACCTATTACAAAATCAATTCTTCTGAGAGAATTAGAATCTGAAAAATGGGTTCCACTCAGACGGCGGTAGCTTCTCAGATTTCCAATCATCATCTTCGAACAAGGAGTATTTCCAACTGAATTCCTCATGGAAATTTTCATGGCTACGACCATGAATAACATCCTTCCTTAATTTCTTAACTCTACTAATTACAGCATCCACAGCTATATCAAAAGCATCCTTGAAAGTCCTTGATTTTGACAATGGATCTGCATAAACAATCTTGGGGATAAGATCAATGACCTCTTTCCTCATTTCTTGAATTCGCTCTGGCGATATTTGCTTCAGTCTTTCTTCAGTCCTCACATTACATATGGAGTCCTAAATATGGGAGGAATAATGTACAATCATAATTGGTTAATTACCAATTCACCCACTCTTGAGCTCATATCATCCCAGAGGTACTCTTTTTCCTCAGAGTTCTTCCAGCTGACATTCATCGGAATGGTGCTTTGACTAGTCAGCCCGTAGTTTGGCTGTCTTCTTCTATTAATGGGGTAATTTTGTACCGCATGCTTTCCATCAAGTCCGTTTCTTCTAAGGTGAATTGGGAGGCTAATTTATGAAGAAAAATCAGAGGGAGCCAATTGCAGCAAGAGGGAGAGAAGAAGAAGACGTTATTTTGGTGGGAAAAATTGATTTTAGCGCTAAAATTTGATGAAACCGGCTGCAGCAGGTCAGCAGCCGGTTTCTGATGTTAATTGAATCAATTTTGACCACGTTTGGATGCCAACTGAGGTTTCGAAACGTTTAAATGCTAACTGGATTATGTGACAAACGTTTAGGTGCTAACTGCAATTTACTCTATATTTTATTATATATTTTTATTTAATTTTAAAAATATCTATTCGGATACGGATATTCGGATACGGTAATGACTATACCATATTCGTATTTGTTTTTCTAATACTATTCGGATACGAATTCGAATACGGTGAAACGAATGTACAGCTCTTACCATATTCGATTCGGACAGCCGAATTCAAATTCGGATGTCGGATATCTGGTAAGTTTTGACAGGCCTACTTCCGAGGACTCTTGTCCTTTCTCTACATGAGCACTATTAGGAATCCTCCTCTTCGTACCATCTAAAGAGTTACCATTAGGGTTCCTCCTCTTCAACAACATCGGTAACATTACCCATTGTTTTATAGGCTTTCGTCTATAGTGGCGTATGAAAGGTCGGATGTACGCAACCATACCCATATGTTAGAAACACACATAGGTTGTTTCCGATGACCTATAATGATGCTTCAAGTTATGTCGATCAACTACTACTCCACAATATAATAAGCTCAGTCAATTTAGTGAGTCATTTTGCTTTATTCTATCATATTCCAAAGTCAAAGAAGAATGTGTCCTTAATTACATTGGAAATTGAAACTACGGTTTCTCGTCTTCATGCCATCTAAAGGGTTACTGCTCTCCTCTCAATCAAGCATTATGCTCCCTTCTCAAGGGTTGGAATCGCCTGACCCCCCTTTAAGGAGGGTATTAAATGACCCTGTGACACGTGGCACACAGGGGGTGGTGAAGCTGGGTGGGAGTCACCCGCATCCAGCCTCATCACCACCTCCTATGTGCCACGTGGCTGGCGGGCGGTCTGAAGGGGGGTGAGGGGCTGGGGGGTTAGGGGATCTCGATCGCCTTCTCAAACTCATTGCTAAGTTAAGCATTAGAGGATTTTTGTGAAATCTTCTTCCCCACTAACCTTGTTGGCTTTGTAGATCTGACCTAAAGCCATCCGTGATTACATATCTATTTAACTCCTAGAAACAAACACATCAATAATATCCCACCGTTTCTCATTATACCTAAACTAACACCAAAAACATTGATTTTTTTTATAGGAAAACCACATTTTGTATCCTAAATTATACATTGTGTATCAAAATTACACCATAACTATTAAATTCTCACTGCATACTCTAAATTGTTTAGTTAGTATCATTTTTATAGCACTTCACAGATTCTGTTACACACTAAAGAAACTACCAATGACGCTACCAACCTCCGCCAACTCCATTTCCACATCTACCTTCACCTCTATACCCACATTTCTTTTCTTCTTCCTCTTTTCTCCTTCATTCTCCCACCATGCAGCGCGCCTAGTCCCCCTTTCCCTTCCCTCGCCGCCCTTAGTCCCACTTCTCTCTTTTCTTCCTCCCTTCTCCCTGCTCACCTCTCCCTTGCAGACCATGTCCTTTGACAGCAGTAGTGGTGGTTACGTTATTGTTTAACAAATTCTGTTAAGTGGTGTAAAAAAGAAACCATTTTAACAACTCAATGGTGGGAATTGAATAGTTATGGTGCAATTTTTACGCAACATGTATAGTTTACTGCACAAATATGAATTTTTGCTTTTTTTTTTTTGTTCACACAAAACAACAATAATCTAATAATGCAAAAGCATGTGAAAATCTTACAAAAAAATATTGGGCTTCTCTGAAGTAAATTGAGATCAATACTATTACTAAGCCAGGAGAGCCATTCACCTTGGGCTGCCATTCGAGGACTTGGGCTACTCACTTTTCGAATAAAAGAAGGTGCGGGGTTGGTTAGGTATAAAACCGGATTCATCTACAGTCACCAGTTTGATAAAAGTCGGAAAAACCAGAGAAGTCTGAAGATACTCCTATCGGGAAGGAGGCTTTTTTTAACCCAGTAAACATAATGCAAATTTATTTATTGCGATAGAAGATGCGATACATTAGTTGGAATTAGTAGGAATATAAGCGGAAATATCTCTCGATTTAGTTTTAACTATTAGAAGAGTGAACCCGAGTGATGAGGCCGAGATGGTCACCATGAGGGTCAGAGATGACCCGGAGTGTGTGCTGTTAATCTTCTATCCAAATCCTTCAACAGAGCCTGAGAAAGAAGAGAAACGTTAGAGGTCCCGGGGCACTCTCCGACGCTCAAGTCAGTTATGGGTGTTTGTCTATGCAATTTATGCTGGAATAAAGTCTTGAATGAAACCTGATAAAGATCTCACTGAGTTTGTGAGTTTTGTGTTCTGGCCGAGATGAAGTTCTGGATATAATGCTCCAGTTGTCCTTCAAGAATCCCGACCACTTTTCCGTTGTGAGTTGAGGGGTATTTATACTAGAAAAAGAGGAGGTCTGCCCCCTTGTCAAGTGATAGGATGACGATGTGTCTGAGATGGCGGTCTAATCCGTTACAGAATTGCAGTGTGATGGGACAAAATCCTGAGTTCATAGCTGTTGTGTAGGTCGGCCTGTAATGATGGTTTTGTACTGAGCCAATTAATGTTTGACATCTGGAAAGTATTCTGCAGAGCCGCTAAGTGGGTCCCAGAGCATAATTGACGATATCTTTTCTTGATCTTATCTCACAGTTCTTGGCGTTATTTGGCCGAGCCGGTATATGGCCGAGGCCGAATTGAACATTCTGCCGAGACTGATTGTAAACATATGCCTTTGCTGAGCCGAGATGAATCATTTTGTAATGTTATACCTCAACAATTCTTGTCCATGTGTCAACAAATGCCGGCCTGTCTCAGGCATACGGCCGAGCCGAGCAGGAGTTATATTTGAATTGGCCTTGGCTATTTCAATAAGCTTTTAGAAGAGCTGTGCTGAAGTGTATTCTTGTCGAACTGCAGTTCAGTCCGGATGCCGAGGTGCAGCTTCTGATGACAAAAGTACGACCGAAGTGTAATTTGGCCGAGCAGCAGTGCTTTTGTGCCAACTTGAATGCCAAGAGGACTTGACACATTTATGCCCAACGTCTACCGTTGACTGTTGTTGACTAACATGTAGTTTATTTTGGTTCATCGCCGAGGATTCGTCAAGCAATTCTTTTTTTTATGGAAAGGACTAAAAGAGCAGGAGCAGAAACCAAAGGTGACCTTAACCCTGCAATCAAAAACGAACGCTAACACCTTTTCTATAGTAAGGGGCCTTCTCATTTTCAGTAAGACTTGCGTAGCGGCGGTCACCATAAAGATCAGAAAAATCTTTTGGCCTTTTTCTATATAATTTCATGTTACATCTTTTAAAAATTACCCTTACAACAACTAACAACTAGATCCAATATATTCCAACAACAGCAAAAAAAAAAAATATCGTTAAGGTAACGAGGCTTTTAAAAATTACACTTAACATCTCAAATTGTTTTTTCCTAAAACTAACTTAGCTCCTCCGTTCTCTGTTGAGGTAAAATCAAATGACATATGTCTAATTATAAGTCCAATTACAATTGGTGTATTGAGAAGTGACACATGGAAGGATTAAAACAATTTCTCCCCGAGAAGGATAATTGTCACTACTACATTACTACGTTATTGCTCCATTTGTTTCAATTCGATTGGATTTTAAAACTCTTAAATTTATGCTCAGACAGAGTAGTAATTGATGTACATAGTATTTCACTACAATACCATCGGAAGATACAGTACTTTTTCTTTTTTTTGAGTGGGAAGATATAGTATAATATCTTGCACAAAGTGTAAGGTAAGGTTGTATATATCAGATCGTGAAACGTTGCGGCCCCTTTTTAGACCCTGCACAAACGCGGAAGCCTGCTGCATCGAAAACAAACGCCTTTTAATTATGTGCAAATCTCAGGTGTTTTCTTTATTACCTTTTGAGTTTTAATTAAAAAAACCTATCAAAATTGTACTGAAACTATGCCAATGATTAAACGAGATTGTAGAAAGACTACAAAACATGCCACACAATTTAAATGAATCCAGCCAACAAAGGTTGGTGGAGCTGATAAGTTTCATTAACTTCATTTGCAAGATATTTAGTTTCAAATCTCTGCCAACAATCTCTTGTAATGGCGATATGTACATTATACTCTAATTCTTCATCAATACTGGTTGTGTATTAATGAAGTCGGATCTTCACCATGATCGAAGGTGATCCTCGTGGTATGCCGTCAGCTCCTCGTTAGGGTTCGTCTCTGGAGCCCTAGAAAAAATCCTCCGACGCTCAAGCCAGTTATGGACATTTTTGTATGTAATTTATGCTGGAGATAGAGGTTGAAGGAACCTGTTTTGGGCTCTCTGTTGGAGAGGGTGACTGTTTATGGTGATGAGCTCGGACTTGACTTTGGCCGAGCTTAAGATACTTGGTCTCATAATGGACTTTTTGCCACTTGAATGAACTTAGTCGGCTTCTGCAGAGGAAGTTCTTATTTATATCTGTGGAAGTTGAAGGCAGCATGACCTAGAACAAAAATAGTGATGACACCTGGCCGGCCTGGTGGCAATTCTTGTTTGCATGGCCGACATGCGGCAACTTGTAGTTGTGGTGCTGTTAACTCTCTTCTGCATGGTTGACATGTGGAGGTAAATGACTGCTCTGCTGGCAGTCACGGGTTGCATGAAGGCCAAGTGGCACCATGTGTCGAGGCGGAGGAGCTAAGCTTGATGAGTGGCAGGACTCTGCCTAAGCATACTGTGGCCGTGCTGAGGCACTTTGTGTGTGGTTCGGCTGTGCTGACCTGACTTTGGCTTCTGGCCGAGCTGATCTAAGGCCGGGGCCGAGCTTAAGCCTTGGCCTTGTGATCCTGTCTGAGAACTTAACTGGCTGAGGTTGACCAGTTAGAGTTTGCCAGAGAGGAGACGGGCAAGTTTGAATTAGCCGAGATTGACTTACGTTGACTGTTGCTGACTAACGTGGAAGTCCTTGTCGTATTCGGCAGCTGAATTCTGGTTTCATCATATATCCTAGTAGCTTGGCAGGGAAAATTTTTCACACCTAAATTTTTGTCGGGAAAAAGGCGTTTCCGATGTACGATCCGATGTACTCAACTTTACACTATAATTTATCAAAAAGAAAAAGAAATAATATTAAAAGAAACACGAGTGGACGAGACATGATTTCTTGTTCCATTTTCTTAATCCCACCTTCGTATTTTATGTGCAAAAACAAGGTATAATCTAGAAAGAAAGAAAAAAATTAATACCCGTATTTTTTTTTAACATGATACAGACAACTGGAAAAAATGGATCAAAAAAATATTATTCCCCGAGGAGACAGCGGTTAGGTCGGCGTCTTCGACTCGCGTGCATGCTGACATGGGAGTTATGGCGGCAAGCCGGCAACTGCGTTTTATTTGGGCTGCCGACCTTCTTTTGTTAGATGTAAAAAAGTCGTGTTTGACACGCCAAGATTTTCATACTTCTTATTTCTTTATTGGCATTCAGTCAGCGCGCTATTTAACAATTTACACGTGTGCTTACTTTTCTCAGCTTACGCGCTAGCGTCTCGCCCCGGACTTTTCCGCAGACGTTTCTGGTGTATTAGACTTCTGCGTTTGTACAATGTCCAAGAAAGGATCGGATTGATTCGCGATTAGCCTTACCTTACATCATGTGCAAGATGATGTTTCTTTAGTTCGGACCCATGACCTTAAGGTCACAAAACAGCAGCCTTAACAGTTGTTTCAAAACCCATACTCGACTTGCAACGTAAAGCTAGGGTAAAATTCACTTAAATTTCATTTGGTATTCAGGTTAGAACAGTGCTACAGAAAGATATAAGTTCGAAGTAGGATACACGTAATATAGGAAAAATATTGTTATATGGGGCTGAAGGCCAAATACCTGAACAAACCTAATTGGATGTTGTATTACAAGTCCCGTTTGCAATGGCCTCCTTGTATAGGTTGTCTGGTAACACATTAGCAATATATGAAGCCGTTGTGTTCCCGATTTGTATCGTTCACGCAGCTCTATAGGAGTGAGGAATTAGAGCTCTGAGACTAGAAATTGTTGGGAATAATTCAAGTCGGACAAAATTGATTTCTGTACAGTTTGTTTGTGAAATAAAACAGTGGCCGGCCTGCCAAGCTCAGGTCAGGTCGGATCGATCTGCCAGATCAAGGCAGTCCAGGTAGCGCAATTGAGCTTGCGTTCTGAACAATCAGCCGACATGCCGACCTCAGCCCATTAGCACTTTAGAACAGTAGTTATGTGCTATCAGCCTTCCATCCGAGCTTAGCTCAGGTCAAATTGATCAGTCAGATCAGGTCAGTCCAGTCAGCGTAATTGTATTTGCGTTCTGGACAGATGGCCGACCTGCCGACCTCGGCACCTCAACATAACAGAACAACAGTTGTGCTATCAGCCGCTTCAGCCGAGCTCAGCACACCAGCAGAGCTCAGCACGAGAGTGCTGCACAACCACGAATGCTCTCAATAAAACAGCCGAGCATAGCACACATCAGAGCTCAGCTCGACAACACTGCACAACAACAGTGCTGCACTATCACTCGATCAGCTCAGCTCTGCTCGACAATAACTTCAACAGCTCAGCTGAGCAGAGAATCCAAGGTGAGTCAGGACTCTGTCCTTAAGACGTATTGTTCTGGTATACTGTGCCCAACGAGAGGGAGCAATCGTCTCCCAAGATACAACGGAGTCAGTTCAGACGAGCGGCACTGCAGCGTATGAACTCAACAAACTTGTAAGTTGTCATGACTTCTTGGATTACTTGAAATGCTGAGAATGTTGTGTATGAGGGAGGATGATTATGCAGAGAGGGAGATTGAGAGAGAAAGGAGGAAGATTGATTTTTGATGATGAATTCTGAGTGAATTTTCTGATGATCACATAGGTCAGCTCGACCTACTATTTATAGAGAAAATCTAAGGTCAATTTGTTACAGCCAATTCAACCACAACAATTGGATCATATATCTGCTAGGCATGAACACTTGGATTAGATAATCGCATCAAGTCTGCCCACAACAGTCGGATTCAATAACTGTTCAATCTGAGCCTTCAGATCACAACAGCTTCGGGTCAGCTCAGCACGTTAAAGCTCAACAAATTTCCAAAATTAACCTTAGCCAATCATAACAACATGTAGAAGTTTAAACTCAAATAAACTTCACTCCAGTTGACAAGATCCGACCCGCTGCCTGCACGACCCGGCCTGCAGCCCATCAGGCCCGCAGCTCAGTCCGCAGCCTGAGCCCATGCCCAGGCACGGGCCGAACTGAGCTGATTTTCTCATTTACTTTGAGCATTAATTTTTCATTCACCCGATATCAGAATTGAGTGATTCAAAAGCTTAAAATTATCTACTCGTCACATAGATAATTAAGGATTCATTAATGTCTACTCATCATTAATAAAACTATTTCGTAACTCAACTCAAAATACGTTGCTAACTACAGTTTGCAACTTGATCCATTTCTTCTCATTTTCTCCAACATAAATTTGGTCTTTTGATCCAGAAAAATCTCATACATTTAGTCATTCTTCACGCACATGCTGGTTTTGCATACTCGTAAACTTTTGTGACCTTTTACACAAAGTTCACGAACTAACATTTCTTTGCATTATAGCGCATGTGTCATGATATTTATCATTATGGAATGAAAAGAAAAAACTTGTAAGGAGCGAGATTTCAGTTTACTTCATGTAATAATGATTGTTCTATTACGTTTATTCCTTTCCACCGTTATAATGGTTTATTTCTATGTAATATGTGTGATATATTTGATTTATTCCCGATGGTAAAGTTTGTTCTTCACCTGAACTAGAGATGATCTAAATAATCAAAAATACTGTCAAAGTCTTGTGTAAACGTAGTTATCGCCAAAACTAACATTCTCAGAAATCCACACAAGTTGAACAACGTTAGATGTCATGGAGCTATTGCTTCGAAGAAAACCCTCCAGCTATCAAGTTAGTTATGGGTTTTAACATTTTTGTACGCTGAAATATTATAGAAACTAGTCTCTTTTTTATTTTGGCCCGCATGTTTGTTCATTTGCCTGGATGTTCTTTTTCTGAAAGGCATCATTTCCTCCTTTTGTATGGTTTGAAATTCCAATGCATGTTGAGAGACCATAGAAAGTGACAAGTGTCATTTTTCGTTTGTGCATGACTGTCATGTGGGGTTAGGATCTCCTCACCCCAAATCCCTCACCCCATGCGTCACCGCGCGACACGTGGCAGCAGGGCTGGGTGGGGAGGCTAGATGTGGGTCACTCTCATCTACCCTCACCATCCACCCCTGCTGTCATGTGTCGCGCAGTGACACGTGATGTGAGAAGAAAGTGGGTGAGGTGATCTCATCCCAGTCATGTGTCACTTGAATTGCATAGCTAAACTGCTCGCTTGACAAGTGCTTTCTTTGCCGAGCTAACAAGACAAGGTTGAGAGTAAACATTTGCCATTATTCATTGTGGTTGTTATTGAGATATTATTGATATTATTGAGATATTTGTAGATATTTGTAGATATGTTGGCTAACAACTTTGTAGATAGACTTTATCCATTAGTTAGAGATGTACCCTTAGTTGTAGGAGTTCTAGTTTTCTTTGGCTTGTATTTATACGTACACTTTACTGTAAGACGTTATGTGAATCAATATACATAAGATATTCTTCTTCATGGTATCAGAGCATAATTCGATCCTATCGTAATTTTTTTGGTTGCAAAGTCGCCGTCGTCCGACTTTCATATTTTTGCTGTGTGTTTCCAAAATTGCAGTCGACTTATTTTTTTCTGTGTATTTCCAAAGTCAGCAGCAAGTCGACTTTCATATTTTTTTTTTGTCGTTTGATTTTTGCAAATTGTCAGTTTGCATTTTTGGTTATTATCCTGCATCGATTCCATTGTTGTCATGGGGGAATCGTCGAATGTCACCCCTTCGCAGGCAGGTGCATCGGTTGATGCAGCCGTGCCCTCTTCCTTTGTCAGCCTCTCCCTCGCACAGCAGCACCAGTTGGCTCAGTTCGTCGAACATTTGAATGGAGGTAATTTTAGTCAGAATGTTCAGATGGCAGGAAAATCAGATTTGGGTAATGTTTCCTTTTCGCCTTCGTCTTGGCTGTTTGATAGTGGAGCCAATGCACATATTGTTAATGATCTGTCGTTTTTCACTACTATTATCACTGATAAGGTTGCAGCCACAGTTCAAATCCCTGATGGTACACGTGTGGCTGTGCGTGCCATAGGGACGGTCAGGCTTTCGGACTCATTAGTTCTGCATGATGTTCTGGGAGTTCCCGAGTTTGCATTTAATTTGATTTCTGTTAGTCGTTTGGTGAAAGATCTGAAGTGTATGATGAGTTTTGGCCCGGATTTTTGTGTCGTGCAGGAAATACCATCGAAGAAGCTGATTGGAGTGGGTAGGCAGCATGATGGTCTCTATCAGCTTCTGCAGCCTTCGGCTTCCTCATTTTCGGTCTCCCCTGTTTTTGCCGCAATAAAGTGTAATGACTCAGTCTGGCATTATCGCATGGGTCATCTTCCTTTTTCCAAGTTTCGTTTTTTGCCTTCTGTTGTTGTTTCTCCTAAAGAAGTGTTTTGTGATGCTTGTAATCGCGCAAAACAAACTCGTCTACCATTTCCTCTTAGCACTAGCAAAAGTACGCAAATTTTTGATCTCATTCACTGTGATATTTGGGGTCCTTATAAAACGGCTAGTTTATCTGGTGCGCATTATTTCTTGACCATTGTTGATGATTACAGTCGTAGTACTTGGGTTTATTTGATGCAGTCTAAGTCAGAAACTAGTCGTTATTTACTGCATTTTCTCAAATGGGTTCACACGCAGTTTACTGTCACCGTCAAGCGTGTTCGTAGTGACAATGGTTTAGAGTTTATTCAGGCATCCTTGCTTACATATTATGTTGATCATGGCATTGAGGCTCAAACGTCTTGTGTTTACACACCACAACAAAATGCGGTTGCCGAGCGTAAACATCGTCATATTTTAGAAGTTGCACGTGCACTTCGTTTTCATGCACATTTACCAATCACATTTTGGGGGGAATGCATTCTTACTGCTGTTTACCTCATTAATCGCATGCCTTTGTCCATTCTTCAAAATAAAACGCCATATGAATTTCTTAAGGGTTGTGTTCCCAATTATTCTCACCTACGCGTTTTTGGTTGCTTGTGTTATGGTTATAATTCTACTGGTCTTCGTGACAAATTTGCTCCACGCTCCGCGCCTGGTGTTTTTCTTGGTTATCCTCATTCACAAAAGGGTTATAAAATCTTTGATCTCGCTAGTCGTAAAGTTTATGTAAGTCGTGATGTATCCTTTTATGAAACTATTTTTCCTTTTGCTGCGAATTTTTCTCTTGATTCCTCTTGTAATCCTCCCTCGCGTGCCACTGTTTTTGCTTGGGATACTCCTGCGTCATCACAGCCTGTTGCTGTTGACGATTTTTGTACAATCCAGCCGCATTCAGATGATGATCCAGCTGCTTCCATGCAGCTTCCCAGTGCTCGCGATCTGCCTCCAGCCGAAGGCTCTTTGCCTTCAGCTGACCAGCCTCCTTCCACTTTGGAGTCTCATTCTAATCCGGTTGATGTCTCGCAGCCCCCACGAAGTACACGGTCTCGTCAGTTGTCTAGTCGTTTCCAAGATTTTGATGTTGCGTTGCCACCATCTCTTGTCCCGTCAGCTGCCTCCCCTGCTCCTACAGCCAACTCCACGGTATTTCCCTTATCTAGTTTTCTTTCATACGCTCGTTTATCTCGTTCTTATTATGGTTATGTTGCGGCCATCACTGCTGGGGATGAGCCGGTTTCTTTTAGTCAGGCTGTTAAGCATGCGCATTGGCGTGAAGCTATGCAACGGGAAATTTCTGCTCTTGAAGCAAATAATACATGGTCAGTTGTTCCTTTACCTCCCGGCAAACGCACTATTGATTCTAAATGGGTCTACAAAATTAAGTATAATCCTGATGGCACTATCGAGCGTTATAAGGCGCGTTTCGTAGCCCGTGGCTACACGCAGGTCGAGGGCGTTGATTTTCATGAAACTTTTGCTCCTGTAGCCAAGTTGGTTACTGTTCGTTGTTTATTAGCTCTTGCTGTTGTGCGTGGCTGGCATGTTCACCAGCTCGATGTCAACAATGCATTTTTACATGGGGATCTCACGGAGGATGTGTATATGCGCATCCCACCTGGTTTTGCTCGTCAGGGGGAGAATAATGTTTTTAAGTTACGCAAGTCTTTATATGGCTTACGTCAGGCATCACGTAATTGGTATGCTAAATTCACTGCTTCTCTCACCACTCTCGGCTATATCCAGTCCCATGTCGACGCCTCTTTATTTGTTTCGTCTGTTGATTCGTCGTTTGTTGCTGTCTTAATTTATGTTGATGATGTCATTGTTGCTGGTAATGATCTTACGCGTATCAACGTTTTGAAAGCATATCTTGATCAGCAGTTCAAAATCAAGAACCTTGGTCCGCTGAAATATTTTCTTGGTATTGAAGTCGCTCGTTCCCCTTCTGGTATGGTTCTGAATCAGCGTAAGTATGTTCTTGATATTCTCATGGAATGCTTGGTTGCCGTCCTGCTAGTGCTCCAATGGATCAACGGTGTCAGTTTTCTGAGTCTGATTCTCTTCTTGACGATCCTTCCTTTTATCGTCGCATTGTTGGTCGTTTGCTTTATCTTACTGTCACCCGTCCTGACATTTGTTTCGCTATTAACACGCTCAGTCAGTTTATGCATATGCCGCGCAAGTGTCATCTTGATGCAGTTTTTCATTTACTTCGGTATCTTAAACGAGCCCCTGGACAAGGGCTCTTCTTTCCTGCTGATTCTTCCTTATGTCTTCAAGCTTATTGTGATGCTGACTGGGCTGGGTGTCCTATTACACGTCGATCTACTACAGGATACTTGATTTTTCTTGGCTCCGCCCCTATTTCTTGGCGATCCAAGAAACAACCGGTTGTTTCTCGTTCATCTGCTGAAGCCGAATATCGTGCCATGGCTTATGCGACTAGTGAGATTGTTTGGTTACGTCGTCTTCTTGTTGATCTAGGCGTCTCAGTTTCTGCGCCAGTTGACCTTCATTGTGACAATCAAGCTGCGTTGCATATTGTGGCTAATCCTGTTTTTCACGAGCGCACTAAACATATTGAGATTGATTGTCATTTTGTTCGCCAACATTATTCTGCGGGTTATGTTCTACCTCGGAAAATTTCTGGTTCCTTGCAATTGGCCGATGGGCTAACAAAGGCGTTAAGTCCCGCGGTTTTCCAACGTTTCTTAAGCAAGTTGGGCATTATCAACATTCATGCTCCAACTTGAGGGGGAGTATTGAGATATTATTGATATTATTGAGATATTTGTAGATATGTTGGCTAACAACTTTGTAGATAGACTTTATCCATTAGTTAGAGATGTATCCTTAGTTGTAGGAGTTCTAGTTTTCTTTGGCTTGTATTTATACGTACACTTTACTGTAAGACGTTATGTGAATCAATATACATAAGATATTCTTCTTCAGTTGTTTCGTCCTCCTGGTAATGCATTATCAAAATTTATTCTCCCAGCGGCATCGTATTCAATGTATCGAAAAATTCTAAAAGAACTTGGTAAGTGCCTTTTCAGAATTCTCAATCCCAATTTTTTCTCTAAATTATTTATCTCTTTAAAAATTCAAGAGAGATTCCCTACATAAATATGTTTTACATATATGTTTATTAGCATCTACCTGCCAAATTCATGAATATGACTACTTTAATTTAAAGAGAGTTCTGATCCTTGATAACTGTGATTTAGAACCGAGTAAAATTTGCAAGTATAGATAAAGGGGAAAACACATAATTTGACACAAAAGCTGTTTTTTTTTTAAAAAAACCAACTTAAAGCTATCCATCAACAAAGAAACCAAAGAGCAAAGTGTAGCATCTTGCCATCTTGCTCCAAAAGATGTAATAATGGACGTTCTTCCAGTTTCCACCATACGTGAGTTCAAGCAGTGTGAGAATACAAACTCTCCACAATTGACTTCTTGGAACAAAATGTCATACTCTGGCTCTGAGAGCTCCCACCATCCTAGTCAGGGGCGGAGGGAGGGAGGCCTGGGGGGCACGTGCCCCCAACGTCAACGAGAAAATCCTATAGTCTAGGCAGCTTCAGGTGTTTTAACTCCATTGGATTCTAATTTTTTATATATTGCAGGCTTAAAAGCACCTTTTGGAGTTACAAAACAGTATATATCAACACTTTTTGGATTATTCGTATCATTTGGCGCCCTATGTGAGAATCATTCGGCCACCATCGAAATTTCACTTGGTTCTAAAAAAAGTTCCATCTTTTGTAGACATGGAAAATCTCATCATTTGAGTTCTGACAATCAGAACAAAAATCTCATTTTTTGGTTCTTGAATCACAGAAGATGTCCCACCTTTTGCGGAAAACTAATCGCCTGGGAGGAGTTTGCCGACAACATCTTTGCTCCTAATATCACCTTGGCAATTTGACAAATAAGCAGCAGTTTCTTTCAACACTCATGGATGGAGATCGAACAGAAGAAGAAAAGAAGTGGAATGTTGAATGCAAAGTCTAACCCTTTTACTATGAGGAATTATATGGACAAGAAGCTACGTGTCGGTCCGTGTCCCAATTTATTTGTTTTTTTCTTCTTCATCAGTTCTTAAATTCAAATTTTTTTCTTCCGCCCAAGGAAAACACAAATCTATTTGATTGAAAATAGTTTTTCCGATGGAAAAACACCAACAGTTGAAAATATTTTTCAGTTTATCTTGAAAACATCGCGAGCCAGGTATTCGAGAAGTTTGCTTCACGCTCTTATTTCGTTTGAAAAGTATGTGAAGACATGCCGATGACGGTTTGTTTGAGATGTTAGTTTCAAAGCCCCGTGCTCTATTGATTGTCAAAAGCATCTCGGTCTCATGGAGAAATTTCTATTATTAGATTCAATTTCACTCCGAAAACTCCCAAGGAACAATTGTGCCTCATTCATGGAAACAAACAATCTCCGTGCAAATAATAATATAAAAAGTGGAGCAACTGCTTTTAATGAAGATGGATTTGCTAATTGGAAAGATGGTAAAACATCATTCATTGATCATGAAGGAAGTTCTTTTAGCTCGCACCATACTTGTAGAGATAAGGTTGCATCTTGCTGATCAAAGAGAGAATGTGGATTATGATCCTTCAAATTCTTTTGCGAACTTTGAACATGGTCAATTGTTGCATCTTGCTGAATTATATCCAGATGACTTCACTTCCTTAGAACGAATGGAGCTTGACCATTAACTTGACAATTACATTGTCGATATGAAATCAAATGAAGTATTCTCTAATATAAATAATCTTGGATATCTTGCAAAGAAGATGGTGGAGAAAAATTATCACAATTACTTTCCTTGGGAGATGATGTACTATCGGATTGTTTAGTATGTTACTTTGAGCATGAAATTTTTAGCACAATTGAGGATGAATATATTATGCAACGTTTTCAATCAATGATATCTCGAAGAACCCTTTTGCGTCCCTTGGCAACTCCTTCTCGTCCTACAGTAGACAAATAAAAGATATGTATTGATGTATATTACTATATTCATTTAATAATTTTGATCCGTACATTATTTTTGTGTATTGTTTATTTTTTTGTGTATTGGTTGGTAGATGTGTTTTCTTTCACATATTTTATGTTATAACACAAAAATATGTCTAGAAGATTTTGTCGGTTTTTCCGCTATGAAACGGTGACCGATGGTATTCCTGTGACGAAGCCTATCAGTGCTCCAAGAAGGGACTTCTGACTCCGCCATTTGTCTTAGTTACAAGGAACATGTAAACCAGAAACTCAGTAGTCTCCTAGGTTGGTGAAACTTTACGTAAGGACACAAGGTCTCCTTATTTTCTTTGTATATACATAGAAAAAAGGAGAGGGGTGAAAAAACACGAAGTAATAGCCTGTATAAAAGGTGGCTAAAACTACGGGGCAACACTTCTATTGGTGGACAAAACTCGGGGCAACACTTCTATTGGTGGATAAAACTCGGGGCAAGGTGTAGTTCATTACTCAAACACATAATATAGAATAGTTAATAGCAGAAGAAATCTCCAGCAGTATGACTTAGGTTCTTTTATGTCTGCTCAAACATATTTTACAATTTATATTATGAATATATCAAGAGACTAATGTATGAACACATGGACTTTGTTATGAGACTTTTTTTTGGTTTCAAAAGAAAACATGTCCTAAATAATTTGGTTGCTTAATCAATGATGAGGATAAAACACAAATCTGAAAAATACCGAAGTATGGACAACTCGGTCCATTACGTTTAATGTCGCAATCATTGGTCCAAATACACAGTCAAGTCGGTACGGCCTATGAGACACCAGACGAATTTTTGGCGCCTACTAAGATTTTAAGTCAGCGTCAACTAACTTTTTTAGAAGGCAGCAATGGCTAGTCACCTCAGCTATAGTTGACACCTCAACTAGAGTCTCTATCTCGGCCTCAGCCACTAACACCATATATCCCATGGCTGTGACCTCGGCTACAAGGAGCTCCTTGGTTGTATCCAATTGGCCGGCCGACTACTCGGTGTCTAAAGCCATCTACCTCAACTCGACGAGACACCTGCCAGGCAGGCCATGCCAGCGAGCAGCTTAGCCATGCAATTCGACATGTAGTGTCACGTGACGACCATGCACAACTAGGACATGAGCAGTGCGAGACACATGGCACTCCTCCACAGCTCCTCAACATGCGTTGCTGCCAGACCATAGAAAAGGAAAAAAGCAGCTCCAACAGAGGCAAGTTCATTGGAGGAGAAAAATGAGATAGGTTTTTCTAAAATTCCAATGCACAAATATGGTAAAACTCACAACTAACTTGAATGTCAGATGGTTTTTCCAGAACAACTCCGGAGCCTCTAACGTCGTTGCTTGTGCAGGTTTTCTTTTAGCAACTACTGATAATTTCATCATTTGGATCATCCGATAATTTTAAGTGAAGATCCAACTACTATAATCAATAAATACATATTTCGTTCTTGTATTATAGGCTATAGAACAAGCCAATAATATGATATTGATACACGCAACAAGAAGTAAACCAATGTGGTAGTACTCTAACGTATACTAGTAATGGTAATGAAGTATTGAAACGTACTAATGGTTAAGTTAAAAAAGAAAAAAAATGGATTTTTAATTATTAAAAATAGACGTGATTTGTAAAGCAATACTTTTCATACACTACAACAGAGGAAATATGATACTAATGGTATCTTATTAGTTTGCAAATATGCATGCCAAGGTTACAATAAACAGACTACAAAAGAATATTGCCTAGATTTACAAGGAAAAAAGAAAAACAATTCCCACGCTTACACGTTATTGAACTGAAAAAGATGTTCATTTAATATTTAGAAGTTTAGGTGACGAGTGCATATGAAAACGGCATAATTATTCTCTGAATTCAATGCTTCTCTGGTTCACACGACGTAAGTTTGTAACCTAAGGAAGAAGCATCTAATTAAATATCCCAACATGCATGTCCTTTTTTAAAAAAAGATTGAACCCCAACCAGTAAGGATCTCTGCCACACCCAGTCTTAAAGGTAGTGTAGGGAGGTAAATCAGGTATTCAACGGCCCGCTAGCAAGAGCCTGGTCATCTACACAGTAGTCTACATAAGGAGCCATCAGCACTGCAGGCAAGCCTACAGGCCAAGAAGCTCCCACACTATGCATTTTCTGGGAAGGGGTTTTCTTGCCTTTGGCAAAAATTGAATCACTGACCTTCCTTTTGAGAACCCATGTTCGGAACCAGTTGGGCTATGTGCTGGGAACTACATGTCCTTTTTTTGTTTATGGGGGAGAATTGTTTGCCTCCATCTTCCCCTCCCCGCCCCCGGCCTCAAATTACTTTTCCTTTTGAAATGTATGAATGATGAACAAAATAATGATAACCGCATTGCTGTTAAAATATAGTAGTATCGGCAAAAACTTATACCCTAAAATAGTATTCTCTATATATATACATATATATATGTATGCGCGCGTGCACATATATATATGTAATGTGTGTATGTGGGAGTGGGTGTGTGTTTCTTGCGGTATGTTTGTTTGTACAATTTGTGTTTTGACTTTCCATTTTCTCTTTTGTTTTTTCGCGATCGCAAACTCTTCAAAAGCTCACCGGATAGCATTCATGTGAAACTAAATATTAAAAGCGCATGCTCAAACTAGGACATAAGTAACATAAATGTAATATTGTTGTCTGGACTAGTAATGACGAAGTCATTGTATCCGGTCCAATTTAGTTAGAGGATTGATAGACTGGTTTGCAGTAGACTCTCTATCAAAACGTTACCAACTTAGAAGGCCACTGAAATCTTGATTTACATCTTCCACGAAAATCTTTCTAGTTTGGGGAGTGAGAGCCCACAAGAAATATTGTGCGTTTGCTCCAGAAAGTAAAGAATGCAATCCATACTTTAAATAGGATATTATGGTCCCCTCTTCCGAAACCGAAAGGACCTCACTCCCCGAATTGTTGTTTGAATAACCCAGAAAAAATTTATAACTTCTAAATATAAAAATACACGAAAATCGGCAGCTTGGGCAAGCATATGTGCATGATCGATACTACCTCCTTCCAAAAATATTGTCCACCTTTTAAACATAATGTAATTTGTAAATTATATTAGGTCTAAAAGTCAAGAATAATAATATTTTTTATACTATATAAAAAAGTCACTGTAACCATATTTATAGAATGAATAAAGTATATGCCTACATACGAGAAGATATAACACAATAAATTATATTTGCATCATGTTACTGAAATTGTAACAAGCATTCAAAAAACAATTTTCTATGTTTTTTTTACTATGGTTACAACGTAACTAATTTGATAGAATAAAGACTTTGTGTGTGTTTGTATATATATATGGTAAGTTGCTCTCTATATATAAACAGATACGCACGCATGTACGTATATATAAACATGAAATAGATGTCTTTTATCATACATGGGTTCTTTTGCAAATGAAAATTCTTGTAAAGAAAGTTGACGTGAAGTGAAAAAGTAGAAAATCGGCAAACCCTTGTTTGTAGCAAAATATTATACCCACCGTTCCAGCCTCGATGAACATTATAGAGGATGCAAATTAAGAGCTCAGTGGTTTCCTATGTTGGGTGAGGACTTACACAGTGACCCACACAACTTGTCTCCTGCAAATTAGACATTCGGCCTAACAGCAATGGAACACCTACACTGTACGTATTCCAAGAATCGAACTTTTAATCTCTTGAAACAAATCTCAACCCAAATACCAACTTAGCTATGTCATAGAGTCAGACAAAGCATTCTTTAGTTATACATACTATGTAAAGTGGTAGATGATTCCTTTCATGTAAAGGTGGAGTAACGTTTACACCTTGAATATGAATGGCCTGGATGTATTCTCCTCAACAACCACAAAGTTCTTTGTGGTTAGGAGGAGGAATCATTTAATGGTTGAATAATAAATTTGCTTTGTGACCTTCCAACATTTTCAACTCTAAAATCACATCATCCACAGGTAGGGCTGCAAATGAAACAAGTCGTTCGGTTGTTTGGCTCGTTTGTTCGAGCTCGAGCTCGAACTCGGCTCGGTAAAAAGGTTAATGAACAGAGTTTGAACACCTTTTTCTGTTCGAGCTCGGTAAGTGGCACCATTCGTTTAAGGTGTTCGGCTCGTTAATGTTGTTCGTGAGTTAAACGAACCAAGCTTGAACAAGTAAATATGTTCGTTTAAATAAACGAACAAGCTCAGCTCGTTCGCTAAGTTAAATGAACAGAGCTTGAACAACGCAATACTCGGCTTGTTCGGCTCGTTTACAGCCCTATCCACAGGCTCATGAGTTAAAAGTTTGTCGATGCTTGTATGAGACGTATGTAAATTTTGAAATACAGTAATTAATAAAAAATTACTATACACACTTAAATGATTGAAGTATAAAAGATATATGTCAAAATTTTGGATTAATAAAATATATGTATATTGTATGGTTCTGACGTATCACAAAAAAAAAAAACTATCGAGAAGCCAGCAATTGGAAAAGTCCAAAAGGAAGAATGATGCATGAGGGGAAATGACAAAGAAGTATCATCATTGAGACTTGAGAAATACGAACAAAAAAGTCGAAACCCCTCGTCTTGGGTCTTACCGTCCTATCTTCATGGAGCATGTGGATGATGCAAATCAGATGTACAATAACTTTTTAGATTGGTGAAATCTTACACAGTGACCCACACAAAATATCTCTATAAATTAGTAAAAGTAGATCAATTGTTTCATACAGACTAGCAGAGGTGTAAATACACACAAAACTTGAACTTTCAAGAGTTGGTGCTGATGTTGAAAACTTTAGCAAGAACTAGTAAGAAGGCATTCTTTCCTACTAGACGCCATTTTGGATTTTTCTTACACTCGAAAAAAAAATGAGGAAATGAAAATTCATAGTGGAATTCATCACTATAATAGAAAGTACAGATGAGGAAAGTGATGGAGACTCATTGCTACTGATTCAAAGAACTTGCGTTGCCTAAAACGGGATGGGATCTCATGTCCCTTAATCCCCTCACCTCATTAGCAGGGTGGGGTGACGAGGCTAGATACGGGTGACCATCATCTAGCCTCATCACATTCCCTTACTGTCACGTGTCGTGCGGTGACGCATAGGGTGAAAGAAAATAAGTGAAGGGATCATATCCCGCCTAAAACTTAGGTGCTCTAACACATTTGACCTTTGCACAAGAATAACATTTTTTTATACTACATGCGTCTCATTTTGTTTGTTTATTAGTAGTTCCAAATTGTTTACTCACACTCTATAAGTAATAAAAGAAATTCGTGATTTTATTAGTTTGTCTTTGGGGAACTCTCTATCATTATTCTTTAGGATGAAAATATTGTTTGACTGTCTTTCATCTTCCCCAGACCCTAGCGATAGCTTTTGTCGTTGTCTCTCATTCTCCTCAGACCCTAACGATAGCTTTTTTTGTTGTTGGAATATGCTGGATATGTGTTATTGTTGTTGTTGTTAGTTTGTCATCATTGATTATGAATGTGAATATGAAAGGTTGATTTTGGCAGAATAAGAAGTACAAGTATTTGATGATTATTTAACTATTCTTTTAAACTGTGTACAAGTTTTGACATAGACAAATTTTAATGGGTGTTTTTTAAGGGAGTAGTAATTTTATCCATGTAGAGACATCTCGGCCGTGTCGGTTTTTTTGAAAATATAATAGTTTTTCAAACAAATTTATAAAAGAATATGATAACCTACAGGAGTATAATGTATACAAAATTTATAACACCGGGAAGTCTGTACATGGGTTGGCAACCACAACATCGACAACATTTCTCTATTGCCTTAGAGACTTTCGTCTATAGCAAGATATGTGAGGATCGGATGTACTTAACCATACTTACACAAAGGTTGTTTCCCGATGATCCATAATACAAATTGCGTCAAACTGTATCGATCAACTGCTACTTCACAATATAAAAATTACAACCAATTTAGTGAGTCATTTTTCTTTATTATACCATATTTCAAAGTCAAAAAAGAATGTGTACTTGACTCAGAAACGGAAACATGGGTTGACAACCACCAACCTACTAAAACAAAGTCAGGATACGGAAATTACTTGAATAATACCTTTCCCACTTTAACAACGTCAAATATTTCTCCTGGAACCAATATATTAATATAAAGAAAGTTTATCATATCAAATAGCGTTCTCGGAACACTAGGCTCCCGCGTTTGTGCAGAGAATCTCATACTACTCAGCAGAAATTTAATCTCTTTTTAGAATTTTAGTAACTTAAGAGTATATACAAGTATGCATAATCTAAAATCAATAGGAACCACAAGAGCTCTTCCCACCTCTGTAAATATAAGTCTAACTTATTAGTTCCAACAGCATTGGTAAAAAATAAAATTCTAACAAAAATTCAAAAAGTAAAAAAAAAAAAAGAATGCATCCTCTACCTCTATGATTGTGCAATAAAAAACCTGGCAAAATTATGAGATTCCTCAAATCTCCTCTCCTTTTATATTCTCTCTTTCCTTTTCCTTTTCTTTTTCCTTTTCCTCTTTCTCCATCTGATTCACATAAAGTGAGCTTTAACATAGCAAATACACCAAATAAAACAGCACAACAGCTGAAACTGAGAAGGCCTGCACATACAAACAAATATGAAAGATCATTAAACGATGTTATTAGATAAACAACAACATTAGCTCATTACTTTAAAGGCTCCTGCCACAGATGGCGGGGTATAAAGGGGTCGGATGTACGCAACCATACTCATGTGTTAGAAACACACCGAGATTGTTTTCCTGGAGCAAAAGGTGAAATTCCTCACCCCGGAGGCCTCCACCGCCCCAGTCCTAAGGAGCATGTGTGGAGGATGTAAATCAGGAGCCTAGCGGCTTCCTAGCTTGGGTGATGACGCAGTTACTCACACAAGGTGTCCTCCCACAAACCAAGCCTTCGGCCTAGCAGATGGAACATCCATACTGTGCACGTCCATGGATTCGAACTCTTGACCTCTTGAAGAAAATCCCAACCCGAGTACCAACTGGACTATGTCCTGGGGGCACCGAGGTTGTTTTCTGATGACCCATAATGATGCATCAAGCTATATGTTGATCAACTGCTACTCCATAATATAAGAAGTGCAGCCAATTTAGTGAATCATTTTGCTTTATTCCATCATATTCCAAAGTCAAGAAAGAGCCAAACGATGTTATTAGATCATTATCAATAATGCAGCAAACTAAACCTGTAGTAAAAGAATCGACAAAGCCATACTCACCATTTCCATTTTCTTTGAAGCTGAGTAATCAATATGTGGATAATATCCCTGTGGAATATTGCTCCCTTGTAACCCAATATCATAAACTGGAGTACCATCTGGATAGTATAGACCATAATTTCTTTCTGATGCTGGACCAGGTTTCAAGTCCTCGTTAAAAAGCGCGAATACATAAACATCAATAGGTGTAGATGGCCGCGCTGGAGTCCCTTGATTCTGCTGTATCCGGCGCAGTAAGTTTCCGTTATAGATTGCAGCATTCTGCACAGTAGCTCCTACTTCATTAGGATCCCCCTTTGAAGGCCAACCTGTTTCAGAAATCTTGACTTGAATGTTTGTATGACCCATTGCTTTGATAGCTGAATAAACAGCATCAATTTGCGCGTAAAGCATGTTATCGTAGTTCAGACTAGTTATAGGATCCTGCTGGCCTGCATTTGGCTGAAAGAGGACATAGTCCAAAGGTACCTCTCCTGGATTATCTTTGTAGGCAAAGAAAGGGTACGCGTTTATAAGAAATGGAGAGCCAGTTTGTGAATGAAAACTTAGAATCGGTTGAATATACTCCGCGAGTTCTTGTTTGAATGTCCCTGAAGAAGGTGGGAATGAACTATCTAAGATACCATAAGAATGTGCGGTTGTGACATAGACAGCTTTGCCAAGACCAAGATTTGTAAGAGCATTGTTGAGATTTTGCATAGCTGGGAGAAGGTAAGATTTCATCTGAGCATCATTCCCAGTTAAGATCTCATTTCCAACTGTGACACAAGTTATTTTTGTCTGGGAAATGTATGGTTGAACGTGTTGCTGAACCCAAGCTTGAGCTTGAGAAGGATCAGACATTTGCTGAAGATACTCATTCCCAAGTCCTATAATGAAATCAATATTTGTATTGGAGAAGGCCTTAAGCACATTCGGATCTGCATCGTAGAGTTTCACTCTGCTAATATTAAGGGATCTAAGCATAGACCCGACGCGCAATGGTGATGGAAGGTTATTAGCAATCTGACCATAATTAATCCCAATTCCAAGGCTTGCAACATCCACAGACAAATCTGAACACAAGAACAAGGGGAGAGACTATAAGTCCTAAATCAAACTCAAGGGGTATACTGTAAATCGTTTGCCAGCAGCCAACAAAATTACTGCAATAAAGACTCAGAAAAGGGGTCCAAAATTGAAAAACAAAAAGTAAGGGAAAAAAGAAAAGGAGTATTCAATCAAATTAACGAAAAGATGCAACAGAGCATGAAAGCATAGTTCAGTACATCTAATTGCAAATAATTAGCAAAATATGAACAGTAACTAAACCTCTAAGAGCTTTAACCAGTCTGGGAAGGTTAAAAGCAAGGTCTATATGATTCAAATAATGAAAAAAATTCTAGGCAAATAATCACAAGATTTGGAGACAAAATATCCCTGTTTTTAGAAAGAGAAAATTGGACTCACAAATTGCGATTATCCTACCTCTTCCAGAACTATGATAAAATCATGGTTACATATATGAATTGGAAAAGGAAAACCAACAATTAAATTACAAACTTGGTAAGTTAACAATAAATAAAGATTGAATCTTGATTATGCACAACTGTTATCTACCCAGTACAGCAGAGCAAAACAAGGATAAAAACGACATCAATATTGAGCAAAACTCTTCCAATTTTCTCAAGGGACTGCAGAAACTATTCAAATTTCCTCATCCAAGTAACAAATGGATCCCAATCTTTAAAATTTTCAGTATAATTCTAACCAAGTCATGGAGCTGAACCCAGAAAACTGAAATGGACAAAACAGGAGAAAAAAAGAACGAAAAACAAAAAACCCACAAAGCTTGAAGGAAAAGAACGCTGTAAAAATCGAGGGAAATGGATAATCTGCAAGAAAAAGTTGAAGGACGGACCTGACAAGAGGAAAAGGAGAAGAATAGGCCTGAAGAGGTTGAGGATGAAGGTGGCCTTTGCCATATCCCAGACTAGCCAGCCAAACCCACTTTTAATGAGAATCTGTTAACTTATATATAAAGATGGATTTGACACGTTGAAAATATCAATAGAGTAGTATATTAGTCAAAGAGTAAAAGATTGTGGCAGGTTTAACTGTTGTAGCCTGGATATTTTCAAGGCTTTGGACGTGAAGAGAATAAAGTTATATTCAAAATATAATGTCTTTCATCATGCATTGCTATGGGTAAAAAACTAATTTTTTTAATAAAAAAAGAGCAGCACCCTTTTTTTTAAAAAGGGTTTTTTTACACGTGACAATCCATGATTAGAGACCTCATATTTTGTATCATCTTTAGTCCTTGGATTTCAATGGAGAATTCATTTCCATCAATGATAGATATAACGGTTGTGTCTATATTACAACGTAACTTTTCAATTATCATGGCAAGCCTATACAAGTTGTCCATGTTAAAGATATATATAACTATTGAAAAAACATATAAAGATAACAATTGTCAATGCCGTATATGGATAAAACTCGCAACAACAATATAAAATATGCATATGAAATTCGATTACCTATATTTCTCAAATTAGGAGGTGGCGCTGAGGATGGTGTACGGTGACGGGGCCACGCACACTCAGGATGGTGTACGGTGGCGCGGTCACGCACACTCAGTATGGTGACTGTGGGTGGATACGACTCACAGCCACTCAGTAAGACTCGTGTTCATGCATTGCACGGTGGAGATATCGGCATTTTGTGTGACATGACTTTGTTGCGTGTGACATGTGGATAGAGCATGTATCACGTAATTGCGTATTTTTATGTGGAGTGCTTTACTTACCGCATTTACCTTATCTTATGTATGTTATGTCATATTTATGAGGCGGGGGACTAAGAATAGGTATCTTCTCTCACAAATGGCACCATAAAGTAAATGAGAGTCTAGGAATCCTTTTTATTTGTACCCATGAGGCAAAAACATTAAAGTTACACTATTTCAAGAAGTGCGGCATCAAAGAGAAAAGCAAATATTCTGCTGGATATATAAAATATTTCACTTGATATGGGAATTGAAACAACAACAAAAATTACATGGCTATGACGGAATATGAAAACTCGGATGTACGCAATCATACTCATTTGAAACACACAGAGATTGTCTTCTGATGACTCATAATAAAAATTACGTCAAACTGTGTCGATCAACCCTTACTTTCACAACCTTTTTAACAGCATAAGAGTCGACCATGAAGAAAGAGAAAGCATCACTATCCAAAAACGACAATTTAATACATGTGTGTGTCGTAGCATCACACAAGGAGAAGCGAAGATAGCACTTAAGAAGATGGGAAGAGCTAAGGCAATTGGCTTGGATTACATATCCATTGAAGCGTGGAAGTGTTTGGGAGAGGAATGAGTTCAATGGCAACTACTCTGTTCAACTTTATTCTCAAAATAGGAAAAATACCAGATGAATGGAGAAGGAGCGTAGTGGTCCCTCTATATAAGAAAAAAGGAGACGCGCAGTATTGTGGGAATTATAGGGAGATTAAATTGTTAAGTCATATTATGAAGTTATGGAAGAGAGTAATCGACACTAGAATTAGGGAAGAAATTCAAGTTACGCTAAACCAGTTTGGTTTTATGTCAGGACGGTCAACTACGGAAGCAATACACATCTTAAGGAGATTGATGGAGAAGTATAGGGAGAAGAAGCGCAATCTACATACGGTTTTCATTGATCTTGAAAAAACGTATGATAGTGTGCCACGCAAACTGATATGGGATAGTCTGGATGCAAGAGGGATTCCTATGGAATATATAGACATAATTAGAGATATGTATGTTAGGACGGAAACAACCGCTCATACGTCTATAGGGAATACGGACTTCTTTCCAGTGGAGGTAGGCATCCATCAAAGGTCCGCTTTGAGCCCATTCCTTTTTACAGTTGTCCTAGATGAGTTATCAAAGGCGATCCAAGAGACAGTTCCATGGTGTATGTTTTTTGCTGACAATATTGTATTAGTCGTGGAAAGCAGACATAACCTGAGTATGAGACTAGAGGAGTGGCGAGGTGCTTTAGAGAGAAAAGACCTAAGGATTAGTCGTTCCAAGACTGAATATCTGCACTGCGACTTCAGCAGCGCAGCCGACGATGAGAATAGCCGACTCACCATTGAGAGTCAATTGGTCCCAAAGGTAAGTAAGTTCAAGTACCTAGGATCATTTGTACAGAACGATAAGGACATAGAGAGTGACGTAGCACACCGAGTTCAGGTAGGTTGGTGTAGGTGGAGGGCGGCCTCAGGGGTGCTGTGTGACAAGAATTTTCTAATTAAATTAAAGGAAAAATTTTATAGGGTGGCAGTGTGGGCGGCAATGTTATATGGAGCATATTGTTGTGCCATCAAGAGGACACAATCACAGAAGATGGAAGTGACAGAGATGAAGATGCTGAGGTGAATGTGTGGGCATACAAGGCTAGACCAGATAAGAAATGAGGTATACAGAGAAAAGTTATAGGTGACTAGTGTAACATATAAGATAAGAGAGAGAAGAATGAGATGACTTGGACATGTCAAGAGGAGACAGACAACGACGTCTGTCAGAGTAATTGAAAACCTCACTGTAGAAGGGAAGAGGAGTAAAGGCAGACCCAAGCTGACGTGAGATGAGCAGATTAGGCATGACTTACTAGAGTTGCACCTCTCTAAGGACATGGTCTAGGATAGGAGTTCATGGAGACAGATGATTAAGGTTAAGGAGGGGTAGACAGGATATGGGGCATCTTAGAGCATACTTAGAGGATTAAATAGTATTTGCACTTTAGTTTGACTTTGCATATTTTGTTTTGGTCTTTTTCTTCTAATTATTTGTGCATGTGCATTATTATAACTATTTTAATAGCGGAAGACTTTTGCACATGTTTAAGTTGACTTTGCAATTGTTTGTTTATGTTCTGTCGTTGTTTTATATTATATGTACATATACACGTTAGGAGTATTTTAATATCAGCAGTCTCCTCTTTGTATTTCCTGAATTACCTCACTGACACACTAGCACATCATATCCGTATTATTGTGCCGTTTATGCAGATACATATAGAGCCAGTGGTCTCACTGGAAGCAAACTCTTTATCCTTTGGGATAGAGGTATTGTTTTCCTGTCATTTACCCTCCCTAAACCCTAGCGGTAACTTTTGCTATTGTTGAAAAATATTGGGTTCGATTAATTAATTGATTGATATATTGAACGGCATAACAGTGGTCGGAATGATCATGCTAGAATGTATCATGTTTTCTAAATGGATTGGGACTAGATTAAAATAAAAATAACTGTTTATACTGTAAAAAGTAAAACGTGAGCATCAAAGTGTTAAGAATATCACGAGAAAAGAAAATGAAGTGAAACACCAAACTCTTTTTTCTGCAAATTTTCATTATTTTATCGCCATCCTAAACCATATCCAATATATCAGAACAAAATCAAAATCTATCGTTATGGTCTAAAGAGAATAAGCGGTAGACAGACAATACATCTATCCAATTATTTATATTGTTTATATTTTCATTATTTATCGAATTATATTGTTCTAGAAGATAAGAAGATAAAAAATGAAACACCATTTTTTCTTTACACGTTTTCAATTTTTTTAATGGAATCATATATATGTTTCTGGTTTTACACTTACTATGATGTTACGTAAAAAATTGTTAATGGTAACAGGACAGAAGATTTAAAATGAAACACCAAATCTATCACATGTTCCTTTTTGTGATCGATATACATACTCTAATTTGTTAAAGACACGTCTTTTTTACTTTATTAATTTAATCTTATGTTTCTTTTTTTTTATTTGACTAGTATCTTACTTTGTAAGCAAAATTTTGCATTTCTTCAGGCAATGATGGTAAATCAAATTTAGTTGGGTGGTGTAAAATTAAATCAATGATGAGAGATATTCGAACATGAACTTCCACAAAGTGGCATAGAAGTATTAGAATTGAAGAAATGTGAGGACCTACGGGCACTATAACAAAATTGATTTTTTTTTTTTTCACATGGTTTCTTTTAGTCAAAATTATTTATATCAATTGATTTCTTACATTAGCATTTTACACTTAGAGTTTTCGGCTATAAATCACCCTTTGTATCAATTCATTTGCAAGCCTCACATAAAGTTTATGAGAACAATAAACTTATATTTTCTTGGCATCTCTCTTCTTTGAATTCTTTCGTATTTTTTCTATTCTAAATTCCTTCAAATTAGTATCAGAGTAAAGTTGTTTTCTTATATGGAAGGAGAGAGAATTATCTAACATTGTCTTGTTTTAATCTTTGATGGTAAAAACAACTTTGATTAATGGATTATACCTATGAGAGATTTTAAACTTATCGGCATATGAGATGTTATAGAAACGGATTCAACATTCTGGGTACAAGCAAAAAAATTAAGTGGCTAGGAGGCTAAAGCTTTGGAGATAAAGAGGAGGCAACATCGCTTGTCTCGTATTATCTTAACAACCGAATCGAGTTATCGGTTTTAAACTATAAATGCCAAGTCTGTGAAAGCGTTTGGAGAATTCTTGTCAACATCAACAAAGGAAACAATAACATGAAAAAAGTTCGCTTTCAAGAATTTAGGAAGTAGTTTAAAAAGGGATATGGTATTGGTGAAAAAATAAACGCCAACGGTGAAGTCATCACCGAGAGCCAACTTGTTCAGAAAATTCTCAGATCGTTTTCTCAAAAATTTCATATGAAGGAGATAGTCATTGAAGCTACCAAGGATCTTGGCAAAATGACTAATGATCAATTGGAAGATGAGTTACTGTCTTATGATATTTCACTAGGTCAACAGCCCGTTTATATTATAGAAAAAGTATTGCAAACTCATACTATTGGACAAAAAGATTAGATAGAGTATGCAAATCATATAGAATCCAATCATCATGGTGAAAGTTTTTTAGACAGAGGATGTGCTAAAAAAGAGTTCGTGGTAGAGGCAATTTTATTTACCAACAAATTAAAATAGTCGTGTTTTTGATAAAGATGATCAAAATAGTGATTTTCAAAACAAAGATAAAAGAAAACTTCAATGCTTTAGTTGCAAGAAGTTTGGACATATTCAAAGTCGTCGTTGGTATAAGAATAGTCCATAAATACATGCAAAAGTGACTGGAAATTACTACAATAAATCTGAGGTATCTATTCTTGGTAAAGTGCGGATTCCTTTTTTGAGAGATGGTTCTTTTACCATTATCTCTGATGTATTTTACGTATCAAGTTTACATCATAATTTATTGAACATCAGACATTTATCTCAAAAAGACCACGACATAGTGTTTACACACTAAGTGATCCGATGAAAAGGCTAATTGCAAAGGTAAACATGAATAACAGTCGTTGGTTTTCATTGTCAATTAACTATATTGGTTTACCTTCCTTTAGTTCTGTGACATATGTTGATATATAGCTATGGCATCTGAGATTTGTACACTTGAATTTCAGAAGTTTGAAGTTTCTTGTCAAGAATTAATCTGTTTTAGGATTTCCGGATATTGACTTTCCAAAGAAAATTTATGAGACATGTACGCTGGAAAAGTAACACAGATTTCTGTTTCTGTAGTATAAGGCCTGGAGGACAAGTACACTATGGAGTTGATATATTCAAACTTGTGCTATGTGGAAGTACATGCACATGGCGATTGTAAGTATTTTATAACTTTCATTGGTGATTTCATTCAGAAAGCTTGGATGTATTCTTTTAGAAACAAATCTGACATATGTGATATGTTCAAAAGTTTCAAAGTGTATACTGAAAGACAAAGTGCTTTTGTGGTCAAAACTTTGAGGACGGACAGAGGAACAGAGTAAACTGTCTGTGAGGATTATCTAGAGAGAATGACATTAAACATCAGATGGCAATAAGAGATACATCTCCTTAAAACCGGGTGATAGAAATGATAAACAGAACAATCATGACATGGTAAGACCAATGATGCATCCAAAAAAATTACCAAAATCATTTTGGGCCGAGACCATTGATTGTGATGTCTATGTCTTGAACATGTGTCATGCAAGGAATATTGCAGAAGAAAAAACTTCCTTATGAGATATAGACAGATTGCAAATTAGATAATGACATTTGAAAGTATTTGGTTGCATTGTTTATGCTCACATTTCATATGTTTTAAAGAATATATTGGATGATAAATCTAAAAAATATGTTTGTATTAGATATTCTCATGAAACAAAAGGATATAAGCTTTATAATCTTTTTACTAGAAAAGTTATTATTAGTTGAGATGTTGTTTTTAAATAGAAGGTTGCATAGGATTGTTTATGAAAAGAGCCTAGAAAAATACAAAAGTCTTCACTTTTGCTGATTGTTAGTTTTCGTTTACATGAACCAGAACCTCTAAGGGAGGAAATGGTGTTTAAATCATCATCGAGTCGCCCTCAACGAGAGAGGCCATTACTAGCCCGATTATAGGATTTTAAATTGGTGATGATAATGAATTATTCGATGAAAAAATTATGAATTTTGTATTATTTGTAGAGTAAGATCTATTGATATTTGAAGAAGATCTCAAAAATGATCATTGGATTCATGTCATGAATCAAGAGATTCATGCTATTGAAAAAAAAAATACTTAAAAATTGACTATCCCTCCACCAGGGAAGAAACACATTGGAGTCAAATGGATGTACAAGATAGTACAAAGCAAATGGAGAGGTGGATCAATTTAAACCGATACTGGTTGCAAAAAAATACAAATAGAAAATGGTTTTTGATTATTTTGTGAGGTCTTTGCTCCTATTGCTAGACTTGACACATTTCCTATGGTTATTTATATTTCCGCACAAAATGCATGGAAGATTTGCCAAATTGATGTCAAATCTGCTTTCTTAAATATAATTTTGGAAGAGGAAATTTACGTGATCAACCAGATGAGTATATTGTCAATTGACAAGAAAGTACGGCCTAACGCTTGAAAGGGTTTTTGTTGGGCTCAAAAAAGCTCCGAGAGCATGGTATACTTATACCGATTCTTATTTCATCGAGCATGGTTTCAAAGATGTCTGTATAAGCGTACTTTATATGTGAAATATTCTGATTGAGAGATGTTGTCGTTTGTATGTTTATACGTTGATGAATTTCTTTTTATTGGTAACAATGTTAAAATGATTTCTAAGTTCAAAGAGGTTATGATTAGTCATTTTGAAATGACAGATCATGGTCTAGTGTGTTACTTTCTTGATTTGAAAGCTTATTAGATAGAAGAAATATGTTGGTGATATTCTGACAAAGTTTAAGATGGAATTTATAAAACCCATCTTAACACTGGTTGAAGAAAATTTGGAATTACCAAAAGATGCTAACGATGAGCTAATTGATCTTACATACTTTCAAAGACTAGCTAGAAACTTGAGATATTTTATTTCTTGGAGGCATCGCGTGAGTCACACTTACAATCTGCAAAGAAGATTTTGAGATATGTTAGAGATACACAAAAGTATGGTATATTATATTCTTGTATTAATGACATATCTATTCTGGAATACACATACAATGATTGGGATGTAACACCATAGAAAGGAAAAACACATCGCGTTATGTATTTTTCTTGGGATTTGACGTTTTCCCATGGTCTTCGAAGTATTTGATTTATCTACAGCTGAAATAGAGTATATAGCAGCATCAATGCTACTTAAGTGTTATGGCTTAGACGTTCATGAACAAGATGAATAAACAAAGATTTATTGTTATAACAAATCAGCAATTATGTTATCAAAGAATCTAGTGTTTCATGGACGAAACAAAAATATTGATATCAAGTTTCACTTCGTTCGTGATTTAGTTCGTGAAAAGGAGATTGCTAGTGATTATTGTCGAACTGAAGAACGAATTGTAGATATTTTCGTGAAACCATTGAAGAAAGAATCATTTATCAAACTAAAAAAAAAGCTCGGAATGATAAAATCGTAATATCTTGATTTAAAGGAGACAATTTAGAATTAAATCAAGGATAAAAATTGGGCGAACATGAACTTCTAGAAAGGTGTAAAGATTTTCTTTTTTAATATAGACAATTTAACAATGTGATCATCGACCAATATAACAAAATTGAAGTATGTTTTCTAGTTTCGTATTATTTCTTTTAGTCTTAATTACTTGTCTCAATTGATTTCCTATACTAAAATTTCACACTTAGTTTTCAATTAAAAATAAATGTTTGTATCAATTCATTTGTAAGCATAACAGAAAGTTTATAAAAACTATAAACTTAGGTGGCGTTTGGTTAGCACTTGGGAATCGGAATTAGAATCAGAATGGGTATGATAGGGAATGGATTTAGAGGATATGAATTTGGGGTTAAAAGCGATAGTTGTTTGGTATTAAAGTGGGAAGGAGAATAGTGACCGGTCGGAATAGTGGTCGCCGGCGGCGGCGAACTGGTGGAGGGCCGGCGGTGGACGGTGGACGGCGACGGTGGCCGGCGTTGTTGGCCGGCGTTGACCGGCGGCTCCTCATTCTCCCATTTCCACATTTTGATAGATAAAGGGGTCTAGTATATCAAAAAATCATATTCATTACCAAATAGTTGGATATCAAAATGAAATTCATTCTCCCATTTACCTCAGACAAACAGCCGGAACGGGTTTGGACCATTCACATTTCCTCCAACCAAACGCCACCTTAAAGTTTTTGGACATATATCTTTTTATCCTAAATTCTTTGATGAGGGAGTGGGTTCTCCCCCCACCTGTACCAGAGGCCCCTTAGCCAGGTGAGATGTAAATCGAGGGATGTGCTCCACCGGCAGCCCTGCAAAGGGAGAGGACACACGAGACTCAGCCAGCCCAGAGGCAACCCTTGTAATATTTCACAAGAATTGTCTCTACACGGACTCGAACTCGGGACGTCGGGGTTCTAGAACCAATCACCTTTGCCACTTACCACTGGACTATGCCCCTGGGGCTTTTTATCTTAAATTCTTTCACTGTTAAACTATCTCTTCATTGTCTTGAAGTATCAATCATTACATGTAAAGGTACTTTATGCTTGCAATTTCCAAGAAAATCCCACGCAATTGAATGTTTTACGCGTTATCGATTCCTCTGTCAATAAGCGAACTCACCGACTCGTTGGTTTTTAAAGTTTTCATCTGTTTCTTTTCTTTCCCCTTGAGCTTTTTATTTATTTATTTTATTAGGTCAACCCTAAATTACAACTAGTTTTTGTCGCCTCTAGAAGGTGTGATAAGATCTCCTCGTCTATTTTTTCTCACTTTACACGTCACTGTACGATATGTGGCAACAAGAAGATGGTGAAGCTAGATGAACGTCACTCGCATCTAGCCTCACATGCCACGTGTCGCGTGGTCATAAATGGAATGAGGGATTTGAGGGACAAGAAATCCCATCTCCTAAAAGGTGGGAAACCTTTGAAACCTTGTCTCGTAATAGAATATCAGAGAATTGCTCAAGAGGGCATCTATCAAATTCTGAACTGGCACTTGGCTCAGATGTTCCATGTCAGACAAGAAATCAACACCTCGGTTACTTTCCTTTCAATATGAGAAGCTCGATTGATGTCGTTGGAATATACTGTGTATATTTAATTTCTTTTTAATGAGAAGTTCGATTGATGTTGTTGGGATATACTATGTATAATTGTTGTTGTGTGTAAGTAACTATACAACTAGCTAATTCTCATGTTAGGAGCAAACCTTCGCTTATGGCTCATTTTATTAGGAGTGCACCTATAATTATAATGCGTGTGTAACAAGTGAACATTATGGGTCGATTTATTACCACCTTATACTTTTATAGTTTACACCAAACATAGTATTGATACAACTGAAGATGATCACTTGATTAATTAATTTGCAGAAACTAACATATCTTTGTTTTAGAAATAGCTTCCGTCATTATTTTATTACAAATATTAGACAGGATAAGTATACGATTTAGTTTCTAAATGTATAAGGTCAAAATTGATATGTGCAAAAATTACGTTTGTCGTTTTCAATTTTATAGATGAGGTAGAAGGCTTATTGCACAAAGTGTAGTGTAAGACTGCGTACATTAGAGCGTGAAGATTCGGTTCCTCTCTGAACCTTGCATAAACACGGAAGCTTATTGTAACAAAAATGTCTTTAGATGAAGTAAAAGGTGAAGTCTACTGATATAGTATTTGATGGCCATCGTAAACATATAGACGAAGATGTTTAACGCCAACTTTATAGGAGCTTTGACTTAAAGTAAATTTTAAAGAGGTCATAAACGTAGAATTTATCGAAATCAAACATCAAAGTATAATACTACTACAACAACATCATTATCTTATTATCTTAGATGTGTTCGTTTATGGCGGGTTAATGGGGTGGTCGGATATATGGAACCATACCCCTGTGTTAGAAACACACAAATGTTGTTTTCTAATGACCCATAATAATGCATCAAGCTGGGTCGATCAACTGCCACTTCACAATATAATAGATGTAGCCAATTTAGTGAGTCATTTTATTTTATTCCATCGTATTCTAAATTTAAGAAGAGTATGTCATTCACTCCAATGAAAATGGAAAAAATCAACGTATAATCATACAGCAAATATTCATGGCTCAACGCCTCATGTAAATATTATTGAAACAATGGTAAAACAATGATAATTGTGTTACATTATTGTTTAACTGACTTCTATACGATGATTTATTTTTAAGATACAAAATGATTTATTTTTAAGATATATTTCTTGTAAATGTGAGTCTTTTCAAGGATTAGATCAACTTAAGTTCCTAAATAGAACGACAAAGGATTATTTTTGAATTGTATCATAAGACTTAAAATAAACAAATAATGTCGTAAAATTATTACGTGAAGTAGGTTAGACACTCTTTCCTTGCATCATTGCTCAACCTTACTCACGCTAATGCTTTCATTTTGTAATTTTTAGGTACAATTGCAAGTTTGCAAGCTCACTGATGAAGCCGGATCTTCACACAGGGTTTAGACGACCTCAAATAAACTTCGTCAGTTAATGTGAAGAACTGTTAACTGGAATTGAAATGATTATGTAGCTGGAATAGCACCAAATACGCTGCACAAAGAAGCACATGTCAGAGGTCCCGGGGGTTGGCCCCGGAAAAAATCCTCCGACGCTTAAGTCAGGTTGGGTCATATCTCACTGAGATTATAATTTAAAGGGTGAGTTAGGAATTTCTCACAGTATTTGCCGAGGAGCAGAGTGTATGAGTTAGCTTTAAGGTATGGAAGATTGAATTCCGGATTTGGGCTCTCCCTCCTTTGTCTTGGTTGGCCTGCCTTTATAGATCTTTTTCCGCCCTTAGCTCCTGATAGTGGAATATGGATAGTACGCTTACTTGGGGCAGAAAGCCTAAGAAGCTGTAGGTCTGCTGATATGATCAATAGCCTGACTGATGTGACTAATAGGCCGGCCTGGTTGATGTGACTAATAGGCCGATTGTTATAACCTTAGCGTGCTCAGGAAGAATACCCAGCTGTAATCACTATATTTGAATTGCATATCTGTCCGAGGGTCCCACGAAGTATTATCGTAATGGGTTCATTTGTTGTGGTACACAGCTGAACCCTGCCGAAGTGTATGACTTGCTGTGGTACACAGCTGAACTCTGCTGAAGTGCGCGACTTGGCCTTATCCCGTGGAAGTGGTCTGAAGTGCGGTATCTAGACATAGGATGACATTGATGCCGAGGTGCATACCTTAGCACATTCTTCGATGTTATAAGGACGTCATGATACCCTGCTGAGGTGCCGCTGAGACTGAACAGCCATACTTAGGCGCTGAACTGCTGAACTGCAGTACATTTCAGTTATGGTTTATCACTCACCTTCACGGTATAGTTACAATTAGTGAAAAAGAGATCTCTGACTAGATGGTGTTTATTTTATCATAAAGTTATATAATAAAATTGAATATGTGAATTATATAGAACAATCTTTGCTGACAAATGGGTTTGATAGTAAGAACTCGTCTAAGATTAAAAATGATGTACATAAGTCATAACTAACCGTTTCCTAATATCAAATCCCGTTGAAGCGAACATTTGTGGGAGTTTCTCATCAAATTCAACCTCGGATTAAAGATGAAGAATCGCTTTTGTAGTACCACATCTCTATAACTCAGTTGGTACTCGAATTGAAAAATTGTTCTAAGAAAAGTTACATGTTCGAACTGGGACACGCACAGCGTAAGTACAATACTGACACCACAAAAAAAAAGACATTTAGCGACAGACAAAAGTCGTCGCTATGTCGTCGTTACAGACATTTAGCGACGAAATTGCGACGAAAAAAGTTGGCCGCGATACGGCTTGTCGCAAAGTGAATTTCGTCGGTGGCGCGTCGCTATATTGGGACGGACAAATTTTCGTCGGTGTTGCGTCGCACAATTGCGACGAAAAAATGTCAGTTCTGCGACCAGATACTGCCGTCGTTGTTTCGTCGGTGTATGTAGTCGTCGCTATTTTATAATTTTTTATTTTTTTATTTCCTTTCTGCGACATATTTTTTCGTCGCAAAGTTGCGTCGGTATTTTTTCGTTGCTATTTTTAAAGTTTTGATTTTTTATTTCCGGTCTGCGACATTTCGTTTTCGTCGCAGGTTCGTCGCTATTTTATAATTTAATATTTAATATTAAATATTATATATTTTTAATTTATAAATAATACAATATATTATTAATTAAATAGTTTTTATTATTATTTAATTTTTATAATAATAAAAATATTTTGTATATTAAATCATTTGTACGAATGTTATACCGAAATACAGTACTTGCGTATTGAAGTTCGTAAACAACACAAACGAAATAGAATCCGTATAAATGTCATATAAAATATAAAAGTACAAAGAATATCTCAATACAATAAACGAAATAGACTGTACGAAAAATCAAAAAATGAAATACTATGCAGAGGAAGATGGAGGGGGATCATGCGGAGAAGAGTGACCATCAGGGGGAGGCTGAGACTGCGAGTTGCTGGAAATCACAGAGATGATGAGATGCGATAGCTGCGAGATTTGCTGGGTCGTCTGCTCCTACACCTGCATCGTCTGCTGCTGCGCATGCTCAAGCACCTGCTGAAACGCCTGCTGAAGCGACTGCTGCAGCTCCTGCTGGGTCTGAGTCAGTTGCGACCGCAGTGCTCGTACGCTCTCCTCATGCTGCGCCCTGATGGTCTCCACCTCATGCTGCAGCGTCGCATGCTCTGATTCCAGGCGCGAAAGATTCTCTGGGGCCGTAGAAGGCACGGAGGTGCTGGCCTCAGAGGAAGCACCTGCATGCAGAACTTCGGGAAAGAATCGCGGCGCTGCTGATCCGACCCCGTACACCTCCCTCTTCTTCTTATTTTGAGGGCCGACGGTCCGAACCGCATCCCAATAAGCGCAGTTCTTGTCGGCCTCTTCTCCCCTAAGTGCGAGTAGTCTGTTGTACTCGTCCTGAAATGAGAATAAGAATTGTTAGGGTTTAGGGTTTAGCAATAAAATAAAACAAACTAATGAAAAAACAAATGATATCGTAGTCTACTTACACTGATGTCGCGCGCCTTCGCCGTGATCCAGTCCTCCATTCCGTCGGAGGCTTTCTTCCGATGCGTCTTGTAGAAGAGATCGTAGGAGGCTGGCCACTCCCCCGTCTCCTCCTGCTGAAAGAATGAAATAAAATATGTCAATGAATCTAAATAATTCAATTAAATCAATGAATCTAAATAATCCAATATTAAAATACTTACCATAGAACGCATCGTGGTGGCGTGAGAAACCGACCCACCTGAGTGTGTGGCATGTGCTGGGCCCTGTACATTGCCGCTGCGCCGGTTCGCCGCGTTCCGGGCGCTGCGGGCTTGGGTAGCAGGGTCCATCCAACCTGCTATCCACCCCGCCCAGGTGGCCTCCGATATGTAGGCAGGCCTGGCATAATTGGGGTCACGCTCCCACTTGGTCTTGTGCGAGTTGATGAAGTCCCTGTAGCGTGTGGCGGCCCTATGCCGCCAGGCCTGCTCCACGTCGTGGGCGATGTCAGCTGGCCAGCTGTACGCCTTCTGCAATTATTATACGGAGGAAAAGTAAAAACGTGGTTAGAAAAGTAATGATCGATTATGTATCAAAAAATAAAATTCACAAAGTTTGAATACCTGAAACTCATCCCAGTAGAATCTACGTGTCTGCATGGTGACAAAAGCCCAGCAGTATCCAGCTGGGTCCTGCCTCAGGTGGAAGGACCGAGTGATGCAACCGGAAATCTGGCCCGAGTCCGATGCAAACCTGAAAGAGTTGAAGTTGTTAAGAAAAAATAACGCGTGAAATATATTTCAAAACGTGTTAAAAAAATAAATTATTACTTACGTATGGGTATCATATGACCAAGGGAGGACACGACGCCCTTGTATGACACCCTCGTCCGATGCCGCATCAGACGCCGGATGAGGTGCTGAACCGGTGGGTGTGGGTGGCGGCGTAGATCGGGGGGTGCGGACCTCTCGGCATACCCTAAAAGGTCTGCGTCCGCAGCACGAGCTGCGGTCGAAACCGACCCAAGCTGCTCATGCTGAGAGAGGAACCTATCAAACTCTCCTGACATGTCATGTGTAGATCGAGTCGGAAAACCCTCACTAGCCATCAGATCTGCAAGGGTGAAAAACTTAAAAGGCACATTCAACGAGTTTAGGACACCGGTTGGCCAGACAAATAATATGTCAAAAATGACAAGTGTTTGCATACATTTAATGCAAGATATTAATAATTTTGAAAATTTCGGCACGACCTATTCGTTTATCGGAGGTTTCCCGGCCTTAATGGCCTCTCCAAAGACAAATGTATGTACAGCTCTCGAGCATAGTAAACACCTTGAACTAGTATCATACCGAAAATCATATGCAAACCTCTTACAAAACAGTTTGTACATGCATCATTCATTGGCCAAGCACACCACATTTCTACTAATTGATAAAATTAAAGTCAATTAAGCGAAAAATTACTTAATGGCCGAATATATATATATATATATATATATATATATATATATATATATATATGTATGTATATATATATATATATATGTATATATATATATATGTATAATACATATATAAACCGCCCCACCTCCGCCCCATCCAGCCGAACCCGCCCCACCCACCGCATAGCCACCCTGCCCCACCCGGCCTCCACCCACAGCCACCCAGCCCGAATCCCTCCACCCCCCGTCAACAACCACCCCGCCCACTGCCCACCGCTGCCCACAGCCACCTCCGCCAACAGCCACCCCGCCACAGCCAACCCCCACGCCAACAACCACCCCCGCCCACAGCCCACCCCCGCCCACAGCCACCCCCGCCAACAACCTCCGCCACAGCCACCCCTCCGCCAACAACCCCCGCCCACAGCCAACCCCTGCCCACAGCCAACCCCCCTGCCAACAACCACCCCCGCCCATATCCCCGCCTACAGCCACCCCCGCCAACAACCCCCACCACAGCCACCTCCCCGCCAACAACCCTCGCCCACAGCTAACCCCTGCCCACAGCCAACCCCCCCGCCAACAACCACCCCCTGCCAACAACCACCCCGCCCATATCCTACCCCCGCCTACAGCCACCCCCGCCAACAACCCCCACCACAGCCACCTCCCCGTCAACAACCCCCGCCCACAGCCAACCCCTGCCCGCAGCCAACCCCCCCGCCAACAACCACCCCCGCCCACAACCCACCACCAACACCTACAACAAACAATTCAATCTATAACTAATTAAAATCATTAAAAACGAGATAGGAAGAAAAACTAACCGGGGAAAGGAGGTCACCGGAGAACTTGACGGCAGCTGCGCAGAATTTCGCGGGGGAGGGAGGGAGATTTTGCCGGGGGAAGGAGGGAGATTTCGCCGGGGTGGGGGGAGAATTCGCGGGGGAGGGAAATGGGGAAGAAGAAGGGGGATTTCAGTTTTAAGTACGAAATTTTGCGACGAAATAGCGACAGGAGTTCGTCGTTGTTTATTGAGTCGTCGCTATTCCTTGTGTCGTCGTTATTTCAAATTTGCGACGACACGTGTCGTCGGTAAATCGTCGGTGATCTTCAGTATTGAAAAAAAATAATACAAAATATAAAGTACTTACAGACACATATTATGTATATACATGTGTATAAGTACATCAGCACATACACACTTTCACATAAAGAGGTACATAAAAATTTTGACTAACGTCAATCTTCATTGTCATCCGCATCCTCATACGTATCTTCATTTTCATCTTCATCTACATGCTCGCCGTCCTCTTCATCCTCGTATTCGTCTTCGCCTACATCTTCAATATTGTCAGTCGGTTGTATGTTGAGATGAATTTCGATGAAACCGCCGTTGGGGTCATTTAGAGGGAGATTGTGCAGTTCAACATGTGTCGTATCCACAATGCGTGGGTTTTCTTCTTGAAATGCTGCATCCATTCCATCTGAACCTGGCTGGATACTGACATCAAACTTGCTCGATTTCACTTTGCACACGGCTCGCCAGTCTTTTGAGCTCGCATTCATCCTCGTCGTCGGATATGATAGATAGTACACCTGGGACGCTTGACTAGCTAAAACGAATGGATCGTACTTTCTGTACCGTCGCCCTTGGTGTATGTCTACCAACTTATATCGGTCGTGAACCTTTGTGCCAGCGCGATAACCTTCCCGAGTTGGATCGTACCATTCGCATTTGAATAACACCACCCGCTTTATAGGCAATGCGGGATATTCGAGCTCGATGATGTCAGTAAGGTAGCCGTAGAAGTCATCCTCGTCCGGGCTATTGTCATACCGTTTAACACACACTCCGCTGTTCTCCGACGATTTTCGGCTGGCATGGGAGACTGTGTGGAATCTATAACCGTTGACAAAACACATATCGTGGCACGTGACTCTGTTCAATGGACCCTCGGCTACTGGTGTCAGAATGTAACCGTACTCATCGTCAGCCAGATGACCTTTGCTCGCCTGTAAAACGACAAGTAAGTATACATCAGCGGGGCAATAAATGCGTATCACATGACGTACACGTAACCGGCAAATATGTAAACTTACATGCCACCTGAACCAATCAGCAAACTTGGCATCTAACTCATTGTTTATTGCATCGCTCGATATACCCGGTGAACAGTGTTGCAATAAATCAACGAACAAGCTGAAGCAAATTACGAATGAGTACCCTGTATATCTTTGCAGTATAATGGATATAGTAGCGCAAGGTATTTACAAATTAAAATTGGATATCGTTTATACCTCTGGAAACGGTCGACTTGACGGCAGTTGCGCAGAACATAAGAATGAGCAATCTTCAGGTCGCTGTCCCCCAATATCATTTCCTTTCCCTGTCTTTAAAATCTGATCGGATGTGTGAATATCGGGAGGACACCGGATCTGGAAATGCCGTCGTCGTTCCGGGGAACATCTCTGCACCTCGACGGGACATCTGGATCGAAGTAATGAGACACGAAGGTCGAGGCTTCCTCCGTCAGGTACGCATTGCACATCGAGGCCTCGACTTTCGCCTTGTTCTTGATGTTCAGCTTCAAATGCCTGAGATATCTGTTCATATAGTATATATCTGTTCAAATGCTTGCGCTTAAACACATAAGAACGGCACGTAATAAATAAGAGTACCTCTCGAACGGATACATCTACCTGTACTGAACAGGACCACCAACGCGTGCCTCATATGGTAGATGAACTGGCAGGTGTTCCATTGAATCAAAGAAGGCCGGAGGGAATACAGTTTCCAGCTTGCAAATAATCAATGGGATTTCGCCCTCCAGCCTTGACATATCATCCGCCCTGAGTCTCGTGGATGTAAGACATCTGAAGAAGAGACTCATCTCGGTAAGTGCTTCCCATACATTGGTTGGAAGCAGCTCGCGGAATGCAATGGGCATCAACCGTTGCATGAACACGTGACAGTCGTGGCTCTTCAACCCGTGCAAACCGTGTTTATTCACGTCGATGTTCTTAGACAGGTTCGAAACATGGTCGTCAGGAAATCTAGCCGTCCCCAGCCACGCTAACAACGCACTGACCTGTTCCGCATTCAGCGTGTAAGAGGACTTCAGCATGTAGGATGTGCCAACGGGATGCAGCTCCGGTCGCATATTCAGGTCGCGCATATCAAGTCGTGCCTTCAAATTGTCTTTCGTTTTTCCAGGCACATTCAGCACCGTATTGAAAATGTTGTCAAACACGTTCTTCTCAATGTGCATGACATCCAGGTTGTGTCGGATCATATTGCTCTTCCAATACGGAAGCTCCCAGAATATGCTTCTCTTCTTCCACCTGATACAGTAACGGGCCAGGTCTGCGTTGTGGCTGCCGTCCGGATCATCAGCGACCCCCACGAATCCACAACTGTCTATCTCCTCCAACACCTCCGCACCCGTGAGAAGCTCGGGCCTCATGTCCTTCTCGACGATGCCAGGCATGAACGACGTCATGTTCTTTCTGTACAAATGACGTCTGGGCAGGAATTTCCTATGGCTGTCGAACCAGCAAATCTTACGTCCATGTTTCAAGGACATCGTCTTCGCTTGCTTCATGCAGCAAGGGCAAGCGTATTTCCCCGATGTGCTCCAACCCGACAACATAGAATAAGCCGGAAAGTCGCTGATGGTCCACATCAGCGCAGCGCGTAGCTGGAAGTTTTGTTTGGTCGATACATCGAACGTCTCCACGCCAAACTCCCACAACCACTTCAGCTCATGTATCAATGGCTGCAGGTACAGGTCGATCTTTTGTTTCGGATTCCTAGGCCCCGGTGCGATCACAGTCAAGAACATGTACGGCTTCTTCATGCACATCCAAGGTGGTAGATTGTACGGCGTCACGATTACAGGCCACGACGAATACTGCTCTCCCGACTGTCCGAACGGGTTGAACCCGTCGGTGCATAAACCCAACCTAACGTTCCTTGTCTCCAACGAAAAACCCGGATGTGTCGCATCGAACGTCCTCCAAGCTTCGCCGTCAGATGGATGGCACATCTCACCATCTTTCGTGTAGTGCTCCGCGTGCCACCTCATCTGGTTAGCTGTGGCACCGGATGCGTATAGCCTCTGCAGTCTAGGGGCGAGAGGTAAATAGTAGAATTGCTTTCTTGGCACGTTCTGGTTTCTTTTGTTCGTTCTCCACCTGCGTGTCCCACAGACCCTGCACTTGTCTTTATCCTCGTCGATCCCCCAGTATATGATGCACCCCTCTGAACAACAATCGATCTTCTGAACCGGCAGTCCCAACGCCTGCAGCTGTTTCTTCGTCAAATAAAAACTGTCGACCATTGTGTTCCCTTCGGGAAGAGATTCCCTCATCAGCTGACACATCCCATCGTACAATCTCTCCGTCATGCGGTGCTCCGTCTTCATGCTAGTCATCCGACCGATCATGGACATCTGTGTGTGACTACCGCATCCGGGATACAGCGGCGTGTTTGCGGCGTTCAGCATCTCAAAAAACTGTCTCGCTTGAGGGTTCGGATCTTCCTCCACGAATACACGCGGCTGTTCATCCTGATCCTGCATTTGTAAGTACTGCTCTCCCGTAAATGCGCCGGCGGCTGTGTCTTGCACCATCTGCACGTATGGGTTGTGAGATCCCTCGCCTATTTCTTCGGCATCAACCTGACCGGGTCCCCCTTCGATTTGTACAGTTGCAGATGTAGACGCCCCCTCATATTCGCCGTGGCAGTACCATGTATGGTAATTGTGCACGAAACCTTGTTTCAATAAGTGAACCCTCACGTCACCCGGATGCATATATTTATGGTTCTTGCATTTCTTACACGGACATCTAATCTGCGTTCCACTTTCATTACTCGTCGCAAAATCCATAAATTCTTCGAGACCTTCAACAAATCTAAAACTCCACTCCACGCTGTTTACTCTCTCGTACATCCACTTTCTATCGCTCCTCTTCGGATCCATTTTCTCGCTATACCTTCAAAATAACAACAGCTATCTCTTGGTGGTGGAAAACATCAAAATTTCACACAACAAGATTTCTTCCTTCTATATTTTCGTAGAAAAGTTATGATTTTTGTGTTTGAAATTGGAGAAGAATGGGAGAAGAGTAGAAGAAGAAAGCTGCGTTTTATGGTTCCCAGCCTGCAATATTACCGACGTATTAGCGACGATATAGCGACGCTAGGCGACGACCATGAGACACGAATCCCGGTAACAAACAAACACAAATACCGATGACAAAGCGACGACTTAGCGACGACCATGAGACACGAATCCCGGCAACAAACAAACATAAATACCGACGACAAAGCGACGACTTAGCGACGACCAAGACACACAAATCCCGGAAACAAACACAAACACCGATGTGTTTCGTCGCTACGTCGTCGGTATTCGGCACACCGATGTGTTTCGTCGCTGAGTTCGTCGCTACTTCGTCGCTATTCGCCACAGCCCGACTACTACACTTTCGATGCATGTACGTCGCGTTTTCGTCGCTATGTCGTTGCTGAATTCCCTATATAAACAGGATGGACCGTGCCCCCAACTACATAGAAAATAACCTCCTTTATAATCATAAAAAAAGACCCAAATATGGTTCGTACTAAAGCGCAAGCGCGACGTGGTAGTTGCCATTCAGCGGCAAGACGGCCTATTCAACAACCCTCTTCTTCAGCGGTTCCTCCACCACAAGAATCACCCCAAATTGGCGATCTCCATAAAGAAATACAAGAACTTCGGAAAACAGTGGATGACCTGAGGGAGCATATTATGTACCAGGATGAGCGTCTCCAATACCTGGACACAAGGCAGATGCGGATTAAATCCAAAGCTGCACAGCTGAGACGCCTCCTGAAGGCGTGCGCAGAGAGTGTTGCTACTCTCTATTCGGATGACGAACAGTGAATGGCTCCTCTCCGTTATTCATTTAGATTAGTTTTTCCATTATTGTCGTAGTATATTTTGTAATTTATAATTTTATACTAATGAAGTTTTATTTTTCTAATCATCGCTTTCGTTTTCTTAATTTAAACACGTGTTTAATCTCTCACGAATTTTGACGACGCTAAAATACAAACGAAATGTGGCTCGTCTCAAATTGACCGACTAAACATCAACTATATACCGGCGAAACTTAATACTAAGACGAGAACCTACTAAACATATCGACGAAACTTAATACAACGACGAGACGAGAACATATAATTATCAGCGAAACTTAATACAACGACTGGGCGAATTTATTGGAAATTAGCGACGCTTTACCGACGCCCTAGCGACGCACGACGTTATTTCAAACGAACCGTCACAATATGTTGCGTCGCTAATGCGTCGCTATGGCGTCGCTAAGCCGTGTCCGTTCATTATAACGTGTTTACGTCGCTAATTCGTCGCTAAGTGTGTCGCTAACTCAAACGAACCGTCACACCTATTTCATGTGGCGTCGCTATGGCGTCGCTACGCCGTGTCCGTTCATTAGAACGTGTTGACGTCGCTAATTCGTCGCTAAGTGTGTCGCTAACTCGGACGAACCGTCCCGCCCGCACAAAGTTCGTCGCTAATTCGTCGCTAATGCGTCTCTAATTCGCACGAAGCGTCACACCCGCACATATTCGCAGTTTGGTTGACGGTCGAATAATGCGTCGCAAGTTCGTCGCTATACCGTCGCTAAAATTACCTATTTATACCCCAAACATCCGCACATATATATACACAGATACAAATTCATAAAATATCAAAATATGCCGCGTCGTTTTAGAAGAACCCCAAGGCGTGGTGGAGGGGCAAACAGTGCCCCGCCACAAGGGCCTCCTCCCCAACCACCATCGGTTGAGCGGGAGGGTTCCGTATCTGTGTATGGCCCACTACCGCGAGAGGATGCTCAAGAACAAACGCCGGAACAGGATATCGACTACCGTATGCTGATAGCAAACATGCAACAGCAGTCGAGACAACTGCACAGCATGACTAGAAGGCTGCGGAAGTTGAAATTCAGATATTCCAAACTGAAGCGCCTCCTGAGAGAGTTCGCAGATAATGTGGCAGCCACTCTTTCTTCCGATGACGAAGAGTGAACGGCCTCTCTGCGCCTCTCTTTTAGATTTCTTTTTTTAATTTTTCGTTTCATAATGTAAAATTCTTATTATTAAATTAATAATTTTTTTCCCAATCACTGCTTTCTTTTTCCTTAATTAATACACGTGTTTAATCCTCGACGAATCTGCGACGACACAATGACAAATCGGAATATGAACGAAAAGTAAAACAAAACGTTTGCGACATGCGGGTTTCATCGACAAAAAAACGGACGATACACAACGCCAAGAACCTACTCACCGACGAATTTATTTTATCATTGTTCTGGAATTTTAGCGACAAAATAGCTACGATATAGCGACGTAAGGCTACAAACTACATAGCGACGAAAAAAACATACAGAATAGCGACGCACCACCGACAAAACACTGACGAACGAATTCATCTTGACTACTTTTCTGCTAGCGACAATGCCTTTCATCGTATTTTCGTCGCAATTAACGACGAAAACAAGTGTATCGCAAATGCGTCGCAAAGTACCGACGCCACACCGACGAACCATAGTTCGTCACTGAATTTTGCGTCGGTAAACGAAATTCTTTTTGTGGTGTGATATATAGACCAGTAACGAATGACATTGTATCCGGCCTAATTAAGTTAAAGAGTTGTTCGCCCAGTTTGTAGTAGACACACTGTGTAGGTTCGGACAACGCTTTACCAACTTAGGACGTTACTAAGCTCTTATTCGCATCATCTACGCAGCTCCATGGGGTTAGAGCAGTAAAAGCCCCCGTAGTTAGGGATTTGGTCTGGCAATGCTTTACCAACTTAGTACGTTTCCTAATATCAAATCCCATTGAAGCGAACAGGGAGTTTCTAAGCAAATTCAACCTCGGGATTAAAGATGAAGAATCGCTTTTGTGGCCACCTATTATAGCTCAACTGGTACTCGATTTAAGAAATTGTTTTAAAAAAGGTTACAAGTTCGAACTGGAATAAGCACATCATAGGTGCAATACTGCTATCTGGACCAATAATTGTCATGTCATTGTATCCGTCGCAATTGAGTTAAAAGGTTGCTGACCCAGTTTGTAGTAGTTAACTTGTGTGGGTTCTGGCAATGCTTTACCAATTTAGGAGACTGCTAAGCTCTTAATTCACATCCTCTACGTAACTCTATAGGGTTAGGACAGTAAAAATCCGTGGCCATAGATTTAGCCTTAAAAAGAAAACAAATCTACTACCCATTGCCCTCTCAAACTTAAAACAAGAAAATGACAAACACAAAATTATGAACTAATTATATATGAGTAGTTATGTAAGTTGGGTAGAACTTTTTGTTATAAATGTATTCAATACTTTATATATGGGAAAATCTCACTTATTAGCCTAAAGTTTGGTCCATTACTCAGTTAGCAGCCTAACGTTGATGAAACTCACTTAACATCCAGTCTTTGTCCAAAATGACTCACTTGTAGCCAGGTGAAACAGTTTGACTTAATTTTAAAAAGGCAAGAGCAAGTAAATTTTAAGACAAACATCGTATATAAGACCTGAAACAAGGACGCAACTAGGGCTGTAAATGAATCAAGTCGTTTGGTTGTTCGGCTCGTTTGCCTCGAACTCGAGCTCGGCTCGGATAAGAGGTTAATAATAAACAGAGCTTGAACACCTTTTTTTGTTCGAACTCGGTAAGTGGCACCGTTCGTTTAAGGTGTTCGGCTCGTTAATGTTGTTCGTGACTTAAACGAACCAAGCTTGAATAATTAAATATGTCCGTTTAAACAAACGAACAAGCTCGGTTCGTTCGCTAAGTTAAATGAACCGAGCTTCAACAAGGCAATGCTCGGCTCGTTCGGCTCATTTACAGCCCCAGACTGAACGACGCAGTTTTGCGGCTTAAAGCGTGTTTCCGCCACCACCGGCGAACTTATTAGCTTATTTGCTTATTTCGGTATAATTTTCGTGATGATGACATTGGAGATTTCATTTGCAAGTGTGTTGGAACTGCGATTAGAATTGCCAGACGAATCTCGGATCTTTTGGCGGATTCAGTGGATGGGAGTGTGCAAGAGGTGTTTCTAATGCAGAAAAGGATTGAGATGGAAACTCGGGTGTTGGCGGCTGCAATATTTGCAGTTTGGGAAACAAACTGATCAGTGGCTTTCAGCTTTTCATGCCATTAATCCTGCCATTAAGGTGAATGGAATTTGCTCTATTGTTTCATTCTCCATTTACATCGTCTGAATTTATTTTGCAAATCATTGATGAGTTTCTGTTCATAGAGTTCCACTTAAAATCACACTTTTGCTGTCTGTTCCTTTAAATCTGCACCTATGAAGAAAATAATCTTGTCTATATAGAACACTTCTTCCTATTGAGAAATGCGCAGGGATGGGTCGATAGGAGGAGGAAGAAGGGAGAAATTCGCGTTTTCACATGGTCTGAAGAGAAGCTGGATCGCTTTGCGATCAGATGTAAGCAGCTTATCATATACATAGTGTAAGAGACTGTTTTCACGCTCGAACCTGTAATCCCAAGTTCACAAAACAGCAAGGCTCTACTTCGAACACGTCTGATGGAAATAACTTAAATTGTAGTGAAAATGAATAGAAACATGAGAACTCTTTTCTGTATGCTCTGAAACGCAGAACATCAAATGAATATGCAAAGTGGCAGAATAGAAGTCACTGCTATCTTCCCTCTAAACTGCCATAAACAGTTTTTCTATGCTAACCAAGTGATGGCAAACTAACTACGTAAGTAGACTATGGTATTGGCTATTCAGCTCAACTTCTACCCAAACAAAGCTTCTTTTAGAGCGTTTCTGGTGCACTAGGTTTCCGCATTTGCACAGGGTTTAGAGAGGGGCCGGATCGCTTCACGATCTGATGTACGCAACCTGTGTAAGAGACTGTTTTCACGCCTCAAACCCGTGACATCAATGTCACGAAACAACAATCTTACCCGTTGATTCAAGACTCGTCTTCTAAACAAAACTTCTTCTACAACCATCTAAACTCCGATTAGTTGATGTTGAGCTGCTTATGTTTGCAGTAAGCTCTCAATTTACCACTCCTGCCTCAAAACACAATTCACATATAAAATTTTTCAAATTCGGAGTTGCCGCAGCCACTCTTGCTTTCATTTCTGCATCTATCCACTTAGGTTTTGACATTACAGGACTCTATTATTTAGCCGTTCACTTGCCGTTCGAGTGTTAAAGCTTTATATTGTTCAGAAATCCTTGTTGCTTTTTGCGTGGTATCTATCCTTCCCCACCCCCTCACCCCAGAAAATAGAAACAGTTGAAAAACAGACAAATGGAGGGATGATATATCTAAGGCATGCCACTTAAATCATAACATTGACTATATGACATTTTCTCTTGCTTGTCAGTCACTCGTTGGATGAAGAACAACAATAGGATGATAATGATTAGTGCCAAGAAAATGTTAGTCAATGACGCCAAATGCGTCTCCGCCCTCTAAGTTGAATATTAAGCGTTCTTTCTAAACGCACAAAAGCCATCTCTCCGCCCTTTAAAGTTGAATATGGAGCGTTCTTTCTAAACACAAAAATCTGAGGCTCTCTGTGTCCTTGTCCCATGCAGCTGCATGGATGATGCAAATATAGATACTAAGCAACATCTTAAGTTGTTAAATCATACTCAAAACTACAGAAGTTGCATACTGCAAACCAGACCAGCAATCTGTTACCTAATTAAGTCAGATAGAATGTACAGATATTAATAGCTTGATAGCAGTAATACACCCACATGTACGTGGATCAAACATGTAACGTTCTAAACATAATTTTTCAACACGAATGAGCTACACGGACAATGTTGAACATTCTTTGCATTTACTCCGTTGTGCAGGCAGTTGCATAATCTGAGTAGATAGCATTTTCATTTTGTCTGCAATGGTAGCAGCAGGAACCATGTGCACCACTAATGTTCTATTCCATAGGCAGCTGATCTGGCAGGTAGGCTCAGAATTCCCACATTAATGATTTGACGACATTTTTAAACAAATATTCTATTAAATATTTTATATTATTTGTATTGATAAATTAAAATTAAAATTAAAGTATTTGTTTACATCAATATAATGAAAAATAAAAAAAATATAAAAAGAGAATGAAGCAGCAAACGAGCCTTTCTTTAACTTACACCCAAAATTATTAGGGCATGGACACTTGATTTTGCTCCGCAAATCTCGCTTGATCCATCATCATCGCGATAACGCCCGCCGGTGATCTGCCGCCGACCACCCCTCCCAGGCCATCATGGATGGCGATCCCCCTGATCCTAACCATGCGGACACTGATCAACGACAACGCAATGTCAAAAAGTACAAGCGGGCTGCAACATGTGCCCCCTCAACCTCCCCCCGATCCACCTTTGTCGGATCAACACACATGGGTTAATCTCTTGAAGCATACGGCTTCCGCAACCTCGGATATGATGACGGATGTATACACTGGCGATGAAGACATGGATGATCCCGTTACTGACGAAACCCATTCGGAGACATTCGCGTTGGGTTGTTCTCCAAGCGAAGTCGGACCCGGGCGTGTGGCGGTGGAGGTACCGCTTGATGAATGGAAACAGTTATGGCGGCCATGGCGCCGCGCACTGATTGTTAAACCTCTGGGACGGAACATTTCATATAAACTCCTATCACAAAGGCTGACAGATATGTGGACCTCTGGTCGGAGGCTTGATATAGTAGACTTGGAGGATGGATACTTTGTCGTCCGGTTCTTCTCTCCATCAGATTATCACTATGTGCTTGAAAATGGCCCGTGGGTTATTCAAGGACACTATCTCACCGTCACCAAACTCCGTCCGGGCTTTCTCCCCTCAGCGACTGAAGTTCACTCCACAATGGTATGGGTAAGAATCCCGAGACTTCCCCTTGAGTTTTTCAATGAAGCGGTCCTTATGCGTATTGGTAATCAATTAGGAAAGGCAATTAAAATTGATGGCAACACGACGTTGGTCACTCGGGGTAAATATGCACGTGTCTGTGTTGAAGTGGATCTTCAAAAACCTCTTGCGTCGATGGTGATATTGAATGGCCACCAGTTGAAAATCGAATACGAGAGCCTCCATCAAATATGCTTCAACTGCGGTAAGTATGGGCACCGGACAGATGTATGCCCAGATAAGAAGGTGAATGCTGCAGACCCTCCCCCGCAGTCTCAAGTTTCCCCTGTAGTTGATCCGCCCACCGACCCTTTTGGTCCATGGATGCTTGTTTGACACAATTCGCGCCAACGGAAACCCGTTGCCCGTGGCCAAACAACTCCTCTCCCAGCCACTGCTCCAACGCAAGCAGGAATAGGAAGCAAGTCACGAGCCACAACACCGCCTGTAGAGACCGGTGGACTGGGCGTGGGGTCAAGATTCAACATCATTGCCCAACATGATGATGCGGATGACAGTTATGTTCCACCTGTCTCGCTTGATACTGAGCTCCGCATCCTACACGACTCGGGGCCAAATGTCCGCTTCAGTGCAACAACGAAGGACAAACTCCTTAAACCCAAGGATCGAAAATCAAAAGGGATAGCAATAAAATCGCCTACCAAAGTGAAGTTCCAGTCCAGTGCATCGTCAATGAGTAACACACAGCGACGAGGCAGGGTACCACAACATGCTACGGAACATATGCAAACACCTGCGCACGTCGATTGGCAAGAGATAAACTGGCCAGCCCTACCACAACCGTCAGGGCTACGATCCACAGCGTCACGACCGCTCGGTGACATCACGAACAAACAGCCCACCGGTGCTGAAACATGTGACAGCGACACACGGCCTAAACAACACTCGGCAGCTTTGCAGCATTTCGTCCCATTAGACATTGGCAATCAGTTTAAACATCAACCACCCGACAAGGCTGCCATGGATAACACAGACATGGTGGAACATACTAAACCTACGGAAGACCCTCATACAATGGATACGGAGAGTGGGGCGGAGACAGCCCATGGCCTTATCTAGGCCGCCTTTTCTGATCTTTGATTTAATGCGTGTGCTTGCTTGGAATTGTCGGGGAGCTGGCTCCCCAGATACGATTAGAGCAATTATTCGCCTTGTTCGTGATCATAATCCTAGTATATTATTCCTAATGGAGACCCGGGTTCCGAGCTCGCGGGCTCGCGGTCTCATTAGACGGTCCCACTTTACTCACTTTGCTGCCGTGGAAGCACATGGATTTTCTGGCGGATTATGGTGTTTCTGGGACACATCGGTCGTCCATATTCGCATTCTTAGTTACACTGCTCAGATGATAAATGTTGGTATTCTCGATGGCGACAACATCACAAGTGTGGTATCCTTAATCTACGTTTCGCCAATGCCATGCATACGTGACTATCTCTACGAATATATTGAACAAATGGGCATTCGCATTCATGTATCATGGCTGCTTATAGGGGACTTTAACCAGGTAATTCGACAGGAAGATAAAAGAGGCGGCCGAGCGGTTCAGGGCTATGGAGTTGACCGCATGACCCGGATGGTAGATTCATGCGCCCTAATAGAGGTAAACTTCTCCGGACCTCGCTTCACATGGTCTAACGGCCAGCTAGGCCGCTCACTTATAGAACAACGCCTCGATCAGGCGTGGGCGAACACCCAATGGCATACCACTTTTACATCTGCTATGCTCCATCATCTTCCGAAATCTCACTCGGATCATCACCCACTACTCATGGTATTTGATGAAGCACCAGAACAAGCATTTATAACTCGGCCCTTTAAGTTTCAGGCATGCTGGTTGCAGCATAGTAACTTCTCGCAATTTATGCGATCTGCGTGGCAGGTTTATGAGGGAGATTTCAGTCGTACCGTGAAAGGCTTCACCGATCGCCTACTTACGTGGAGTAAAGAAGTGTTTGGGAGTATATCGCAAAAGAGGAAACGCTGTATTGCACGCCTGAAGGGCATCCAGATGGCTTTGGCACACCGGCCCTCGCGCTTTCTGTCAAACCTTGAGAAAGAATTGGTAGACGAATATAATACTCTCTTAAATCAGGAAGATGTGTACTGGCAACAGAAAACAAACTTGCAATGGCTGAACTATGGAGATTAGAACTCGCGATACTTTCACCTCTCACTGGCCATGAGACGTCGGACCACAACTGTGGGACGTCTTAAGGATGGGGCAGGTAACTGGACCTCTTCCCCACAGGAAATCGGGCATATCATTCAACAACATTATACTTCCCTCTTCGCCAGCACAGGTCCAACCACCTTGCCACCGGATGTGTTCTATATTCCCACATTAAATCATACGGATCGTCATTGGATCAACCGCCCAGTATCCCCACAGGAAGTCGAGTTTGCGATATTCCAAATGGGTGCGTATAAGGCCCCCGGACCAGACGGTCTCCCCCCAGTATTCTTCCAAAAGAATTGGTCGATTGTTGGGCCTGCTGTAACGGACTTTGTCATTACATCATTTCAGAAGAAAAGATTCCCAACCGCGATGAATAAAACACTCCTAACACTGATCCCTAAGGTATCCAACCCCGAGGACGCATCTCAATTCCGGCCCATTGCGCTGACGAATGTCGTTGTGAAAGTCATAACAAAGATCATCGCGAATCGCCTGAAAATTGTGATCGGCAAAATCGTTTCCCCTGTACATTGTGCATTTATTCCAGGTAGGCAGGCAGCAGACAACATAATCATCGCCCAAGAGCTTATGCATTCCATGAGAGTCAAGCAGGGGCGCAAGGGCCTCATGGCTGTTAAGATCGACTTGGAGAAAGCATATGATAAAGTCCGATGGCCTTTTCTTCGACATGTCCTGTTGGGTGTCGGCTTCAGTATAGATATGGTGGAGCTGATTATGTTTACTATCACCTCGGCTACTCTCTCGGTCATCTGGAATGGGCAGTGTATATCACCATTTCAACCTCAGCGTGGTATCCGTCAGGGGGACCCGTTAGCGCCGTACTTATTTCTCCTATGCATGGAGACCCTGCACCAAAGCATTTCGCGTGCAGTCCAGGAAGGCCGCTGGGAACCTATTCGTACATCGCGATATGGCCCAAAAATCTCCCACCTTTTCTTCGCAGATGATCTACTACTTTTCGGGGAGGCAACACACGCCCAAGCCGAGGTAATGGAAGAAGTAATAAATAATTTCTGCCGTGTTTCGGGACAAAGCATCAGCATGAAAAAATCCCAAGCTCTATTCTCCAAGAACATGCCACCACACTTTCAACCGCATGCTTTTACACGGCTGGGTATAAAAACCACCACTGATTTTGGCCAATACTTGGGCATGCCCTTACTACACGGCAGATCTGGAAGGCGGGATTATAACTTCATCTTGGACCGTGTACGACGACGTCTGGGGTCTTGGCAAACGAAACTGTTATCCCAGGCCGACAGGTATGCACTGGTTAGAAGTGTTCTCACACTGATCCCAACATATGCAATGCAAACTGTACGTCTACCGGTGGGCCTCGTAGATGACATAGAAAAACTATCAAGACAGTTCTTCTGGGGGGATACTGATAACACCCGAAATCTCCACTGGTGCGCCTGGGATAACCTCTGCCAACCGAAGGAAAATGGCGGCCTTGGCATCAGGAGATTGTGACATATGAACATGGCTATGCTAGCCAAGTTGGGTTGGCATGTCTTAACAAGACCCGACGTGTTATGGGTCCAAGTGCTGCGACATAAGTATGGCGATCTGTTACAGACTCATACACAACAGAATACATCGACTATTTGGAGACATATAAGATCTACTGTGCCGTTGCTGAGAGCCGGACTTGAGACGTCGAATGTGCAGAGTGACGGCAACACCAGTTCAGTTCGTTGGAAGGGTACTGCATCGGGAAAGTTTACGGTATCAAGTGCTTATGACTATCAAATTGCCGATACAGTGCCTCCGGTGGACTCGAAATGGAGTCATGTATGGGCCATGAAAGGCCCAAGACGCGTCAACTTTTTCTTATGGCGTGCATGCCGGAATTTGCTTCCTACTGGTTCATTTTTGTATCTAAGGCATATGCGCACAACCAGCGAGTGCGTTACTTGTGGCTATAGGGAGGACGATCTTCTACATGCAGCACGAGACTGCGCTTGGGCACGGAAAGTCTGGCTTATGTTGGTGCAGCCCGCTGATCAGCGAATCTTCTTCCAATATAGCGAGGCTGATGCATGGATAATGACCAACATACAAAATACACACCTACACCCATCTCTGGATGTTGAATGTCGATATTTATTCCGGGAAGGATTATGCACTATTTGGTACTGGCGCAACCTTGTCCAGCATGGAGGTTCCGAACACTATCCGCCCCCATACCACGTGGTTCATGAAATACTCTGGAGGGTCAAGAAATTGATTCTGGCTTCAATGTGATTTTGCAATGTAAATATGTAGACATAGAAACATTACTTATCATGTAACATTGCTTTTGATCAATAAAACGTCCCCTTTCTCCAAAAAAAAAAAAAAAAAAAAAAAAAAAAAAATTATTAGGGCATGCCATGCGTTAACAATAAGGCGGGAAAACAGCCTCCGAGCTTCCAATCACTCAAATGAATCATCCTATACCCACCCATATGAAATATACAGATAACTCAAGAGGTTGATTTTTCTCATCGGTGAAAAACAATGGCGGAGGGACAAAAAGCAAAAGAGAACGGAGGAATGGATGTGGCGGCGGCGGCGGCTGCTACTGATATAGAGGAGCTGCCGAAGACAATTGTGCGGAGGCTGGTGAAGGATAAACTCTCGCAGCTTTCTCCCGAATATGATCTCTCTGTTCTTCGTGAAGCTCAACAAGCCTTCTGCGAGAGTGGTCGCATCTTTATTCACTATTTATCCGCTACGTAAGCACTGAAGCACTGTTACACTAACCTCGCGTTATGTGATTGCAGCTTATTCTGCATTACACAAGTTTGAACTTGATGCAATGTTGTCTAGGTTCTTACTGGAATTTTTTTTTTGAAGATTGGTGGGGTTTTTGATAGCTGTGGTCAATTGCTGATGCTAGATTTGATGATTGGAGTCTTTTGTTTGTGAATATCTTGAAATTGTTGGTTGAACGGTGGTTGCTTTAAATTTGCAGAGCAAATGATGTATGCAAGGACTCGAAGAGGCAGATAATCAATGCGGAGGATGTTTTCAAGGCGCTTGAAGAAATGGAATTTACTGAATTTATTGAACCTCTTAGGGTTTGTCTTGAAGGTTTAGGCTTGTTTTATCACTTGTATTTTTTGCTTATATTGTTCAAGTGTACAGTGTTTGAGCAGGCAGCTTAACTTAGTTGAGTTTTTTTTTTTTTTTTTTTGATGTATTGTTGTACTTGGTCATTTGGTATCAAAAGTTACTAGCTTTTCTGGTTCTAACCTTAGATTTTATACATATACGATATGCTGGGCTATGACAGTAAGTTTTGCCTTTGGCATTTTTTTTAAAAAAAAATAATTTTATCACACTATACACAGGGTAGGAATATGACTCGAACCTTGTTCTCACCAAAGAATGCAATATTCTTTATTAATAGACCTTTGGTGGCAGCATGGCCTTTACCACTGGCCTTTGATGGCACTTATCTTTGCCATTAGGTGGAGCGAGACAACACCTTGGTTATAATACTTTGTCACCTTTGCTGTAAAAGCCATGAGTGGATGCAAACAGTCAATATCCTATGAACCAAGTCCATAACATCCATATGTCGTAACAGCATTTAGGAATCCAATGCATGTTAATCTCCTTTTCATTTAATCAGTGTGGGTATTTGCATTTTGATTTGTTAGTATGAGCTAATGTTCTTTTGCTCTTTTAAACAATAGAATTCAGGCAAAAAATGCAAATTTAAACTATCTACTTTAGTGAACATTGCTAGGATAATTTGTTAATGAGCTTATGTTCTTTTGCTCTTTTAAACAACAGAATTCAGACAAAAAAATGCTGCCAAGAAGTCAAGGTTGTCAAAGGAATCAAATGAAGAGTTCAAAGAGACGGAAACACTTGAAGCAGAGGGAGCAGATGATGATGATGAAGATGTGATCAAAAGTCATGAAGGTAAGAGTCACATAGAGAAATGGAAGGTAGCTCTCTGATTTTGTTTATTTTCAACTGCATCATTAGAATGAACTACAAGACAAATGCTGTTTTGGCATGTGGTTCACTGGTGACGGATGTCATGTTCCATGAAATTTTTCCACGGGTTAGTGTTAGCTTGATTTACATATTATTCCAGGTTAATCTGACAATTTATTTCTTAATTGTGATTATGCTCTCAAAACATGGCCAATCGATCACTGAAGGTTTACGTTTAGCTGTCAAGCAGCAGCCTCTGCTCTATTCTCCCTTCCCGATTGGCCAGAAAGTAATATCCTAATTAATAGCATCCAAGTTCAATCACAAGTTCATTCTGGAAAACATGGAACAATCACAATCCTATATTTTGAGAACATGCAAAGATGACCACTTGGCTGGTCAATATTGAAGATGAGTCCTCCAAATTATTGGAATGGGATTTCCTTCATAAACTGAGCCACGTGCTGATTGATCACTCAGAATTACTTAGTAAAGGTTAAGGTTTTGTCATCATTTTATGACTCTTTGTTAACTGCATTTTCCTTTTTTTAGTTAAAATTGCATAGATAAGTGATATTAGGCAGAATTACAGAAGTGGTTGCTTGGGGATAGTAACAGTAAGCATGACTTGCTCAAAATACACTGGCACAACAATTTACATTTATACCCTAGACATACCTCGGTGCCCAAAAAGTCCCCAATCTATAATTACATAAAAGCTAGAAAGTAAAACACCCAGTATAGCGAACCTGGGTCCCAAAAGCAGCAGATGAGGAAGAGTAACTTCTGTATGAAAACAAAAATAAACATGTAGGAGATAATTACAATATGAAAACAAAAATAAACATAGAGGCAGTGACATTTCAGCAGTAGGCTTTATGCATATCAAAGTGAAGAGTGCGCATGTAGGTGTGGTATTCAGAGGAGATGCAAGTGTATCCGTGAAAACCAGAAGTGTCCAAATCCCACCATAATAAGTGTACAATAGTCCATAATCACATGCATAAGATCGAGTTCGTATGTAAGAATAAAAGCCGTGGCTTGAAGATCGACATGGGGAGTCCCATGTTGATAGCAATCTCCCAGTTCACTTTGGTCGTTTTTATCCCCTACCAAGACGTAGCAAAGAGTCGAATGTTTTGTAGCACTTCGCTTGTGACAATTTTTTTCATCCTTATCGATGGCATCTGTCTAGTTCTGAGTTGAAACATTATTAGTTCGTTTTAGTTATAATATGTGTTTTTTTAGAATTCTACCAGAGCTGTCATTGAGCACAGGCTAGAATATTCTGCACAGCATTAGGCACATTGTTACCTCCCGGATACTTATTGTTTAAGTGGTTTGAAACGGGATTAGCAGATCTATATTTGTTTAGGACCACTTTCAGTTCTTTGCAATTAATTTGACAGCAATCAGCGGCTGTTCTAAGTGGACCAATTTGGCAGTAGTCTTAGCAAGTACTTGATAACTACCTGGTCAGGTGCATGCAAGCCTTTTCACTTTGATCCATGTTAACTTGAGTCTCACGTCAGATTTCATTCTGTGGCAACAACCTGTTCTCTAACTGATCCAAATTGAGGTTGTTATGCTTTTATCTCACATCCAGTTGTATACAAAGGCGTATTAAACGTCTCAGCTACATAGGCAATTGCAGGTGACTAAGAAGTCTACAAACAAATTTAAACATTAGAGGACAGGTCCAGAATGTTTCTATTTTCAATAGAGTCAATGACACATTCTTTCTTGGGTTTGGAATATGATGGAATAAAATGACTCACTAAATTGGTTGCGCTTTTTATATTGTGAAGTAGCAGTTGGTAGACACAGCTGGACGTAATTTTCATTATGGGTCATCGGGAAACAACCTCTGTGTGTTTCCAACACATGGATATGGTTTCGTACATCCAAACTTCCCATACTCCGTCATAGTCGAGAGCCTCTAAGACAATGGAGTAATGTTGTTGTAAGACAACTTTGTTGTGGACAACTTAAAGTATCACGGGCTAACTGCTTTTTCTTCCCCTTCTCTTGTTTGGTGAAAACAGAACCCAGGAAAAAGAATGAGGTGGGAAATTCATCATCAGAACAGGAACCAAAAGGAAAGGGAAAAAGGAAAGAGCCACCTGCAGCTGACATAGAAGAAAACAAGAAAGCTGCAGACACAAGTGATGAAGGTGACAACAGTGCAGATACGTCATAGTAAGCTCTCCAGTTTGTTTCAGCTAGAATGTCATTCAGTAGGGATAGATGATATTACAGCTTACTTTGTAAGTAGTTAACTGGTCTTGCTGTAATTTAAGAATCCATGAGCTTTATTGAGCCACTTTAGGCGGGATAAGATCCCCTCGCCCCTTTTTCCCTCACTCTCTTTCCTATCGCATGCCACGTGTCTTCCACACCCCCTTCCCCTATACCCCTTGCTGGCCACCCTTCATTTCTTCACCAATCTCCCGGAGGGGGATGAGAGAAAAGTGAGTGAGGTGATCTCACCCCACTTTAGGCTGAGTCTTTCATGTTTTTACCTCTCAAACCTTTCTTTTGTTAGAAATGATTATGCCTGGTATCTAGATTTGACTGTGGGTGATTCGCTTTTCAATTGCTGACACAGACAGTTGGACTTTCAAATGAGTCCACAGTGGACCAAATCAGTGATTTTTTTTTTTAAAGATCCTCAAGTGAATGTGGTGCTAAAGGGAAGTAATTGTGTGGAAAAATTCATCAATAACGTTTTATTAATTTATTTCCCCTGTGGAAAACAAAGTATATTACATGTGTATAGGATGCATAGTTGGCCTTAATTTAGTTTGCTGTGCAGGGCAGCAGTTGCAAAATGGCATTCTGTGGATTGAAACACTATTATTATTCTCTAATTCTTAAAAGTAAATGGCGGACAATTTATGGATAGCATTTCGCTTTGAGTGTGTATCGTGGGGTTAGTGATTGTACTATATTTCTTCTGGAGCAAAGGCCAATATCCCTAGTCCCGTGGGCCTCTGCCGTCTCAGCCTAATGAGTTTTCTGAAGGATGCAAATCAGGAGCTAAGCGGTCTCTAAGGTTGGTAAGGCTTTGCCAGAGACCCACTGCAAGGTGCTCATTGCAAAACTACGCCATCAATCCTCTAACTCAGTTGAGCCGGATACAATGACTTCGACATTACTAGTCCAGACAATAGTATTTTACTCACCCTGTGTGTGTCCTGGTTCGAACCTGTGTCTTTCTGGAGCAATGTATCAACCCGAGTATCAACTGAGCTACTTCCTGGAGGCGGTTTTTTTTTCTCAATTAATAACCTAAGTTCACCTTTGCTCTTCTTCTAATATGTTTTTTTAATAGGTTTTCTTTGTGTTATTTGATCAACATTTCCTTTTCAGAAGGTAACTTGACCCTTGCGGGAGGCTATAGGATTGAACTTTTAACTTTGTTGAAGAGAGTATAGTTTTACTCTTTCATGTTGTTTCTCTATTTCAGAGAGGGGGAGAGAGAAGGAAAAAAAAAAGACAGGGACTGATTTAGACAGTACTAATAGATTTAGGACTAAAAGAATGAAAGCAATATATGTACACAAATGTACAAATCTTGATTGGTCGAAAGAGCACATTTCTTATAATAAACTTTTTAGGTTACGTTAGCTCTAAATTATTTTCATGAACAGCCATGTATTGAGCAAGTGTTGCAGAGGACAAAAGAAACTTACAGTCCTGTGGTGGAGGAAAAGGTAGTGTAGGGTCAGCAGTTGAAGAGTAGAACACTATCAGAGTAAAGGGGTTGGGATCTTCTCACCCTAACTTTTCTCACCCCCTTTGTGACCACGCGACACGTGGCACCAGGGGGTGGTGAAGCCGGATGAGGGTGAGAGTAAAGGGGTTGGGATCTTCTCACCCTAACTTTTCTCACCCCCTTTGTGACCACGCGACACGTGGCACCAGGGGGTGGTGAAGCCAGATGAGGGTGACCCTCATCTAGCCTCACCACCCCCCTTACTGCCACGTGTCGCGCGGTCACGCGTCACCGCACCCCCCTTGCGGTGAGGTGATCCTATCCCGAGTAAAGAAGGCGTCAAGGAAAAATATCGGGCTACCACTTGTTATCAGCGCAGCACGACTCAAGGAATGACGCGGAAATGGTTTTTTAGATATATAGCTCGCTGGAGAGTAGGAATGTTAAGCGAACCGAACTGTTTGAGTTCAATTCGTATTTGATTCGAGTTCGTTTGTTAATTTTATTTAAACAAACCGAATTCGAACACTTGTTTAGGTTTGTTTACTTCAAACTGTTCGCAAACTGTTTGACTTGTTTAAACAGTTGTGGTGTTATCGAGCTGAACTCGAACTAATTTTAAAACTCGTTACAGTAAACAAACTGAGCCGAATAGTTCGTTTAGTTAAACGAATCTGAATTCGAAGACCTAGTATTTGGTTTGTCTTGGTTTGTTGGCACCCCTAACGGAGAGATGAAGGTTCTAAAGCACTGCATTTGGAGAACAATTTCATAAAGTGGACTAAAACATTAGACCACTTCAACAATTTCAGAGAACTGAACTTGGTAGACTACACATCATGTTTCTAATTTTCACTCAAGAATCCTCGTGAACAGGGTGTTAACAAACAGAGTCAAGCCGAATATTAGGTTTTTGATTTCGGTTTTGTTTATTTAAACGAACTGTTTGGTTTAGCTCGCTTACTGTAACGAGCTTCAAAATTGGTTTGAGTTTGGTTCGAAAACACTATAACTGTTTAAACGAGGCAAACAATTTGCGAACAGTTGGTTCATTTTAGTAAACAAACCCAATTAAATGTTCAAACTTGACTCGTTTAAGTACAATTATCGAACGAACTCGAATCAAATACGAATCAAACTCGAACAGTTCGCGAACTATTTGGCTTGCTTTTAACACCTTTACTCAAGTATAAATGACATCGCATAGGTGTAGGAAATGCACCAAACAGATGAATAAAACACAGATTACAAAGGGAGCTGAATATTCTAAGCAAAAAATGAAACAGAGCAGAAACATTTGCAGAACACTTGCAGCATTGCTTCACAGATGCATAGCACAAAATTATGGTATGCCTGAATAGGCACTGCAGAAATATATGGTAATCTGGACGAACACCTTCTTTTTGCAGACGCAGAAGAGCATTTCTCAGCAAAGCAGAGACCAAGCGGGCTAGAGGCTGCAGTTGAGGGCATTAAGAGAATGAAACATCCATTTGTAAAGCTGCAGAATTATCATGCTGGAAAGGCACAGCTTGCAAGGGGATAGGATCCCCTCACCGCTACTCCCTCACCGCGTGCGTGACCGCGCGACACGTGGCAAAAAGAGAGGGTGGTGAGGCTGGGTGAGGGTAACCCTCATCCAGCCTCACCACCCCCTACTGATGCCACGTGTCGCGTCCTGGGCCGCGCGGTGACTCACCGCGCGGTGAGGAGATCTCATCCCGCTTGCAAGCATCATTATACTGAGCAGTAAGCATCACAAGCCAATCATGGAGCAAGATCCTGCCCCATCGAACTCCTTGCTCTAGTGAGGCTGTTACAACCTGAGTCAAGATTGTAGACAGAATCAACCATAAACAACAATACTACAACAACAAAATTACCCCATTGCCTTAGAGGCTCCCGTCTATGGTGAGGTATGGGGGGTCGGATGTACGCAATCATATTCATGTGTTAGAAATAGACAGAGGTTGTTTCCCGATGACCCATAATGATGCATCAAGCTATATGTCGATCAACAGCTACTTCACAATATAAGAAGCGCAGTCAATCATTCCATCATATTCCAAAATCAAAGAAGAGTGTGTCCTTGATTCCATTGGAAATGGAAACTCAACCATAATAACAATAATGCCCTTTAATCCCGTCATCCACAAGAATTAGGACAATAAATTAATAAATTCTCATAAGCGGAGAGTTGTAGAAATGAAGATGTGATAGGAGAAGTAGGGTGGTGGATATAATTTGGGAAAACAAGAAACTGATGGTGCCTATATGTTCTATACCTACTGTGGCTTGCCAGCAAAAGAAGGCTGAGTACATTAAACCGCTGCATGAGTGAGCATATTCAACCCAAAACACCAAATTTTGCATCAAATCACGGTGTAATGAACAGTAAAAATTACTTCAACACTAGCACCAAATCTAACACCAAATAAGAATATTTTTTAAAGATTCTTCTGTCATTATATTTTTAATTCATTATTATAAATAATTTAACACAAATTTAACATTCATATAAATTTCACGTAAGTATTCATTAATTTAACTGAGGTAGATTATTTATTAACGTATTCCTATAAATTTGAAAATTAAAAATAAAAAATTAAAATTCTTATAACGAATTTAACACAATTCTTTTTTTATAACATAATTAACAAAATTAAAATTCTTATAACGAAATTAAAGAAATTAAAATTTTCTTAAGGTAATTAAAATGGTGATGTTTTGGATGAATAGTAATTTGGTGCAATGAATAGGTTTATTTGGTGCAACACCATTCATTTTCACCTATTAGGTGTTGAGTTTGGTACTTAGTTGGAGGGAATTTTTGCACCAAATAGGTGTTTTGGTGCATGAGTTGGAGATGGTCTGGATTCTATTGAGTGCGTGCTGTATAGATTAGATAATGAATCTCATCAAGATCTGGTGTCTCTGGATGTGTGATGCGCCCCGCACCCGGGCCTCGTCCGGATACGGTGCACCCGCCGTACTTCACTAAGGAGAGTACAAGGCGTCATGCGTAACATGCGAAAATCCATAACATAAGTCGTGGACTCCCATGCTAACATTCAACATGGTAGTAAAATTTAGGCAGAATTAAAACTTTTCAAATTAAACATGCATCACTAATTTAATAAGTTCCCAAAAGTAGTAGTCCCACAAAATAACATAACTGAAATCCAGAGAGTTTAAACATAGTCCTAATACATAACGTCTTGGCGGCACAAAAGTCCTTAAGCTTAGCTCCCTTCATACTCTTCGCCTATGGATAAGGTACTCTCGGCTCCTCCTCGATCCATTCTATCTTGGCATTATCGGGCTCTGGGGGAAAAATAAAGTGTGAGTGATAAAAATCACCCAGCAAGAATACAATAAACGACCATGAAATACGTAAAGAATTATAACATGAATGTAATACCCCAAAAAAACTCAAATAATCATAATTCATACCTGATCTTGGATTTTGAACTTACTTGACGTTCGGCATAAGCATGTTTTTAGGTAATGCTATACCATACCTGATCTTGGATCCTGAACCTACTTGACGTTCGGCTTAAGCATGTTTTTAGGCAATGCTATACCAATAATAACCTATAACCATTAACTTTAACATGCAACATGTCCTCATGATCGTGAGTTATGCAAGATGCAATGCATGATGTCATGTCATGTCAAAACATCATTTTGGTCCCATAAAGTAACATGTCGTAAAAACAGAGTGTCAGATCAATTAACCCCAGATCTGGGCGGGTCCAGAACATATCATCAGACCAATTAACCCTGGGTCTGAACGAGTCCAGAACAGATATCAGATCAATTAACTTCGGATCTGAGCGGGTCAAGAACAGATATCAGATCAATTAACCCCGGATCTGAGCGGGTCCAGAACAGATATCAGATCAATTAACCCCGGATATGAACGGGTCCAGAACATATCATGTCATCAGACCAATTAACCCCGGGTCTGGAGTCGGGTTAGTCGCATGCTTGGCCGGCAAAGGAATCATGAAGCTTTCTTTAAAAACATGGGACCGTAAAAACTTTTCATGCATAACGAAAACATAGTTGCTTATAAAACTTGCTTGCATAAGTAAAATCCATAAAATCAGTTTCATGATCATGCGTGATACATGTAGTGATATGCAATGCAAGTCATGACATGAATAATTGTATGCATTCCTTATAACATGTCAACATGCATGGTTTCGGAACCGAATATTTTCAGACTTTTACTTCATATTCATGGGGCGGTTAGGCTAACCAAATAGGTCCATTTCCATAATCTTTTGTCACAAATATGTTTGGTGGAATCTTAGATACATGTCGTAAAACTTTCAGATTATTTCAATAACCATAAAGGGGCTCATTTACTTAATTTCCGAAATGGGTTAGGTGCTGAAACTGAACTGACCTATTTTACTAAAAATTTAACTGTGGCAGATCTGTAACTTGTTTTTCAGAAATTCTAACTCTCACGAGTCATAAACATGTGGAACTAGTATCCTACCGAAATTTAGCCTATTTTCATATCTCTAAGTCCTCTTTTGGAGTCCAGAAATTCGTTACTAAACTTCAGGTTGGTTCCAGTGATTTCAGTTGAGCAGTTTGACTAATTAATTCATATAAAATAATCCAGAACTTGTTTTACCAAAATTCTAGCTGGCGTGTTCACTACACTGGTAGGATTATTACCATACCAAAAATCAGCTTTATTGGTCCTCTACAAGGTCTCTTTTCAAGCCATTCAAAACGTTGCACCATTCTGTCATGTTCCAGAATTTACAGCCTGAGCAGTCTCGCCAATTATTTTATTAAAAATTAACCATAACTTATTTTACCGAAATTCTAACTTTCGTCTCTGCTATACTCATGGAACTAGCTCAGTGCCAAAAACCAGAATTACTGAAGGTCCACAAGGTCCTTATTTAATTCGTTGACTACAATGATCAATTCTGTCCAGCTCCAGAATTTTCTACTGGAGCAGTTTTACCGTATAAATTCTTAAAAATAATCCGTAACTGATTTTAACGAAATTCCAACTCTCACTTGTACTACACTCACGAGGCTAGATCTGTACCAAAAATCAGTTCCAGGGAAGGTCTAAAAGGTCAGTTCTTAAGCCATCTAAAAAGTCATTCCATTCTGTCCTATTCCAGTAGTTTGCTATTTTGTCATCTATACAAGTCATATGTCCATGTTCACCTTCTATTCCATCCTTTAGGACGAAATTTATGTGGTGCCTTAACCACATTCTATAACATATATTCAAGTATGCATTCACATTCAAGAGTCATCTTAGTCTAATCTGACCATCAATCTCATAAAGCTCCTATCTTTCATATATATACTTTTCTTAGGACCTTTCGTGTTACATTCACAAGTTAATCTTGTCTAGACCTACTTAGGTGAACCATATTTCACTCTAGATCAGCCTCATTCCATAATGCGTATAGGAAAAGACTCCATCTTTGAAGGAATAAGTCACATGCAAGGCATTGTTCTTAGGGAAATCACTAGGATATAGTCTCATACTTAAGATATTCAACTAAAGATCAAATCTTAAGGACTTCTAAACATTCAAGTCACTAACTCTTTAAATAAATCATGAGAGATCATTGTATATTTGCCTCTTCAAGCTAAAGCTCTTGTCTTTGCTTGGTTATGGAGTGAGTTGAGTTGAAATCCACCTCTTTCTACTCCCTTAGTCACACGGTTTTGATGGAGAGGAAAGAAGAGGGTTAGTCCTCATTCAATAGTGAAAATAGGATATGTTTGAGGCTAGAGCATCTTACCAAAATGAGCTTGAGTGGGGATTCAAGTACCACAATATGTCTCCACCTAAGAAAGTTGGTGGCTTTCACCTATTTGAACCATGAATGTCACGGTTTTGATGTGAATGGAAGGATTCGTGTTAGCTTCATTATGTACCAAAACAATAATTCACTTAAGGAAGCTTGGAACAAGACTTACCTAGATGTCTTCTTGAGTTTTGAAGTTGAAGTTGAACTCCTATCCTTCAAGATGAAGGGGCCGAATTGTTGGTGAGAGAGATGAGGGTTGTCTAAGTGTTATGCTCTTGCTTGAATGTATCTTGAGAGGAATCTCAAGATGACAAGAAGGTAGATGTTTCTAGAAGGGTTTAAATCAAAACATGTAGGGGACTTGGGAAGGGTGGACGGTTTTGGAGGGATAATTGTGAGGTTTAGGGCTTTCATGAGTGCTAATCAAGGTTATGTAAGGGAAAAAGAAACCATGGTAGGATTTAAAAATCCTCCATGTCTAGACATAAAGGGGGCGGTTTGGTTGGGGTCTTTAATGACCTCAACCATACTTTCTCCTCCTTTAATGAGTTGTTTTATTTATTCTATGCATGCTAACTTCTTGTCTTAATTGTGTAGTAGACTTTAAGTAATTATTTTAACTAATAAAATTGGCTAGAGTATTCTTGAATACTTCCATGTCTAGGCCGAAATTTTGGGGCATTTGGGTAACTTGATATTTCTTGTAATTTTAATTCATGTACCATATTGTTTTCTTTATCCTATTGTACTCCAAGATTAGCATATATGTGTATATATATATACACACACGCTTATATGTACGTGTACTATATTTATATATATCCTCCTATGTAACACGCATTTCATACACATATATCATATACACGCACACACATATATAGTGGTATGTATGGTTCATATAACTCTATATTTCAAGTATCACTTCAATAGTATTTAAGTAAAGAGAGTTAAGTTGACTTATGTAACACGCACTTAAAGAAATTGTCTCTTTCATTCCGTCTCTTATTCATAGTTTTCACGTACATGATCGTTGGGGTACAACAATGTGTTCTCCAAAGCAAACCCTGAAAAACATGACAACACTGGTAATCATCCTAACTATAATTCGAGATGAGATCTTCTAACCCTACTTTTTCTCACCCCACTCATGACTGCACGGCACGTGGCAGTAGAGTGGGATGGTGATACTAGATACGGGTGACCCACATCTAGCCTCACCACCCTCTTGCTGACACGTGTTGTACGGTGAGGCATGTGGTGAGGAAAAGTGGGTGATGATATTATATCCTCTATAATTCAGAAGGAGATCCCAAGTTGGTTGGTGAATGCACAGTATTCCAGCAACTTCCAGAGAAAAGTGACTACTGTGCTTACGATCAAACATTGCAACTTTGAGTTGGTCCAGTGCGAGGATTTGTAACTTCTGATTTTAATAAAAGATCTATTGATTTACACACAATACACAAACAAAATAGAGAAAAAACTATAGAGAATTGAGAATAATATATTCTTTAAGTTAATCCTTTTCTATTTTCAATGGAGTCAATGACATATTCTTTTTTTATTTTGGAATATGATGCAATAAAGCAAAATGATTTACTAAATTGATCGCGCTTCTTATATTGTGAAGTAGCAGTTGATCGACAAGACGCAATTTTCATTATGGGTCATTGGAAAACAATCTCTGTGTGTTTCTAACACATGAGTATGATTGTGTACATCTGACCCCCCCATACATTGTCATAGACAAGAGACTCTAAGATAATAAGGTAATGTTGTTGTTGTACATTCTTCAAGTTAATCCAAATGTACAAAGGTGTTGCCTTTTATAGAGGCAGTTTACAAGCTCTCAACACATGTAGAAATCCTAAGAGCTAGTAGGCTAAGTAGTCACAACGACGGCTTTCTTGTATTACAACATACACATGTGTTAACTAATATATAAACATATTTATATTATCATTAGTACATATATATTGTATTTATATATGTAGTGTACATGTATATTGTACTATATTTTACTGTTTGTCTATATATTGTGTATATAACTATATATTTCTACACTCTCCCTTAAGGTTTTTTGTATGTATTCATACGACCAAGCTTGAATAATACAACAACAACAATATTACACTATTACCTTAGAGCCTCCTGGCTGTAGCGGGATATCGGAGGATCGGATGTACGCAAACATACCCAAACTTGAATAATAGAGTTTGAAAAATCTTGATAGAAACTGTTGGTCAAGAATTGGATGAATGAGCCAAACGAGACTCTAGACCGAAAAGCCCAAAAAGGTAATTAGACGCAAAAGGTCGGTGTAGTGTAGAAACCCACTTGCATGAGTATTTCTATTTAGAAAAGGGTAATTTTGGAAATCCGATAAAAAAGTCCTTGTTCACATGAACCCTACCTATAAATATCAATTCCGGATGTGCATGTATATACCAATTTCTGAGCTTTATTTCTCCTCCTACTGCAAGCCCTGGAGTTTCATCTGCATTCTTAATACTGTCATTGTGTTTCGCCACTTATCAGGTTGCGATCTGTCTCCTGAAAACCTGATGTATTACCATTTAGATTGAAATGTATCGAAATGCTATTTATCTTTTTTATTTATGTTTTTGTTTGATTTGTATTTCCCGTTTGATTAACTTCCATTGATCCTGTTTATTTTGTGATTTTGTTTGATTTATGCAGAATGAAGGTTATTGCAGCTTATTTGTTGGCCGTTTTGGGAGGCAACGCTAACCCCTCGGCTAAGGATATTAAGGGAATCCTCGGTTCTGGTATGTCGTTTATTATATTTTATATCCAACGTCCAATTTCGAATAGATTTATTTTTCCATTTTCTTTCGCCGGTGTTTGTGAGGTCTTTGTTAGTCGATAATGTCATATCAGATTATCAGGATTAGGCGTGGTGAGGCAGTGTGTGTATTTTTTTCTTTATTTGGCCGACTTTATTCCAATCCGTGCGACAATGATGGATTGATTAGGTAACTACTGGATTTAGGGGGGCATGCTATTAAATTAAAATGGTAGGGATGATTGTGAAGATCGACCTAGTGTTTCAATGCTGTCAATTGGCTTTGGAAGGCAGTACACATACAAATTTGGATCGTTTAATATTTAGACGGCGACTTGTTATTACCTAGATAGATATGCATGTTCTGTTATCTTGTGGAATTGATGTTTGTTCAAATCGGAATTGTGCTGGCTTGATGACAAGCTCTACAGCAATGTATTTAGGATAATTGTATTGCTTGCATTAGTGTCACTGATAATATCTGAGTGACGGATCATAAATCAGATGTTATTTCAGCCCTACAGTTTCATTTTTTTTTTCCTTCTGTGCTTACGGCTGAATCATCTTGTGGTATAAGAAAATATTGTTAAAGGTCTGTTTCTCTTGCAGTTGGAGCTGAATGTGATGATGACAAGATTGAACTTTTGTTATCTGGAGTCAAGGGTAAGGACATTACTGAGCTAATTGCAGCTGGTAGAGAAAAGTTGGCTTCAGTGCCATCAGGTGGTGGTGCCGTGGTTGCTGTTGCTGCAGCTGCTCCCGCTGCTGCTGCCCCTGCTGCTGCAGAGTCAAAGAAGGAAGAGAAGGTTGAAGAGCAAGAAGAATCTGATGGTGTAAGAGTTCTAAGCTAAAACTAGAATAAAGCGTGAATTTTTATTGTGCTATTTGTTTGTGGTTTACTTTTTGCTTGTTCATTAACTTGGTTCCCTTTTTTTGTTGCAGGACTTGGGCTTCAGTCTTTTTGATTAGAGAGATGATAGGGCTGGTGTGGCTTACAAAAGAATTACTATCATTGATGTTGCCTTTTCTTTCTGCCTTTTGATTAGTCTTGAGTATTATTAGCGATAGTCTGAGTATTATTAGCCATGAACCTTGTTTTTGTTTAGGTAGCTACTTGGAGACACAATATTGTTGTCTTGTGCTGACACCTCTGTTCTTGTTATTAAAGTGTTTTTGCAGTTCTTTAGCGGGAGCATTACCCCACACACACACACACACACACCCCACACACACCCCACACACACCCACACCCCCCCCCCCCAAAAAAAAGGAGAAATTTATTCAGTCTAGCATGTTTCTTCATTCCATGCACGCCTATTTCTGCAGTGTCTGTGGACTTTCTGTCCTTGATAGTCGTTTGCATTTGTAAACCATCTTGTTACCTGAACAGGTTTTGAGATGAGGTGAAGAGGAGTTGCTTTTATCGTGCATCCTAAGCTATCTTCCTGGTTAAATTTTAGCTTTCCTACACAAATATAAAAAATTGCATTTCTCCACTTCTCTAATGTGCAATAAGGCGTAGCTGAAAAGGTAAATTTCTTTATCGAACCTTGAGGTGTAAGGAGTCGTTTTTCTGCAGTAAATGGCTCGATTGGGTAAATGTTTTCTTTAGGACAAAATGTGTGTGGAGTGTGTCTTGTTGATACCTGCGTAAACACCACTAAAGGAGTGAATAGTGGTTAGCGGAAGTTTCATTTTTTTAGCCCTTCGAAAAACTCTCCTCAAAATAGCTACTCAGATTTAGTGTTCTTTTTTCAAAAATTTACAAGTCTCATACACAACTCCGAAAATTATGAAATTTCCAGAAATCAGTTTTAAGGTCTTATACCCTGCCCAAAAATGAGTTAAAAATAAAATTGTTTAACCTTCGAACAACTAAAAAGATTCATATAGTGAATTTGGACAAACTTTGAAAGAATATAACTCTTTTTATATTCAACCCAAAAGATTGATCTTTATGTTAAAGTACCTCTTAAAATGTCTAGTTTAAGTTTCCAAAAGACTTTGACCTGAAATTGTGCTTAATAAAATAAAAGGGCACGTTTCTTTGAAAATGGTTAGATTGTTGTCAAAATGGAGCAGTTATCTTTCAAAGACTGAAAGAATAACTTTTCTTTGCTCAAATCGATGTATGTTATTTTAGATGCTAATGTCACATAGATCAATCAATATACTTCAATCTAAGAGACTCGATATTGTACATTATGCTTTCATTTTTGTACAGTTCTTACATAGATCGATCTATATGTCCTTTTAGATACTAAAATATACATACACCGATCTATGTAAGAAATCTATATCTCACAGTGTGTTTTGTTTATTTTCCAAAATGTAAAATGTCTTTTTAATCCTTTTTCAAACAAATTTTAACTTCATCAAAACATTACATAATCCAACCCAAAGAAAGTGAGATTTAAACTACGATTCAAATAAAATAAATAAATTAAGAAATGAATAAAATAAATAAAAACAGAATAAAAATGAATAATATATATGTATCTTTGACCTGTTCGAGCAAGATGTTTTCGGCTCATTCATTTTGCGGATTTCAAAAGGTACCTATACTGTGAAATCTGGATATGGCATAGCTTTGGATAAGAAGCTCCAGTTGTCTTCGCTGCCGGGACCGTCTTCTCCGGCCTCCGTGTGCTCTAATCTGTGGAAGATTCTTTGGAACGCTTCCATGCAACCCTGGGTCAAGCATTTTGTTTGGAGGCTTTTGCACGACTGCTTGCCTACGTCACAAAACATTTCTCATCGTGGCATCACTAGACCAACATGCCAACTGTGTTGCATTGCTGACGAATCTTCTGCGCATGCGTTTAGTCATTGTATCATTCCTAGTGCCTTGGCTTCGGCTAATACACTCCACACCCGTTGGTTTGCATGCGAAGCTGTTACACCCCGTGACTTTTAAGCGCAACTTTCAATACTTAGAGGTCAACCTTAAGTGCAACTTAATTAATTATGTAGTTTATGAGACTTAGTTGCACAAAACAAAGAAGAACAAAAGAAAGGGGTTAAAAGTAGAATTAAAAGAAACTAGGAGTAATTACTTAAAAGGTCCCTACTAGGAGTTAAGGGAGTTACACCACACTTTGGTATAACTCCCCATTGGCATTAAGGGGGACGGTTATAACACCAAAGGAGAGGGAAAAATCGGCTGCAGGAAAAGAGAAGGAAAGGGAGAGGAAAAGAGAGAAAAGAGAAAGAAAGAAAGGAAAAGGCCATTCTAGGATCAATCTTTATCAAGGTTCTGCAGTAAATCCGTAAGGTTAACTAGAAATCAAGGCAAGTAATCTTTCTATACGCTTTATGCAAATTTTTATACCTTTGGCCCTATGTTCTTACAAAGAGAAAACATGAATCACACATTAGTATTCTTGTCTTGTTTATCTTAAATGCTTTGTTATATGTAAGTCTTGTTGCTAATTGTGCAAAGTATTGTTCTTTGGGCCATATCTCTGAAAATAGTTGTGTGGTGCTTTGTTGTTGTCAAGCATGCCCATAAAGTGTATATTTTGACCTGCGTATTGTCTTGCTCTACTCTTATGTTGATTGTCTACACTTTGACGTTGAGAGTATGTGCAGGAAATTGAGGGATGAGAGTTGACATTGTTGTAGACTTGTTGTGTTGGTTGTTGTTGATGACAATCTTTGAAGATGGTGAATGATTGAAGAGTTAGAGTGGATGTTGTTAGGCACAACTAAGCTTCAATTCATGATTAGATGTATGTTAAGTATGATGAATTTAGATGTTAAGATGGATCTTTAAGAGTTGAATATGGAAGGGTTGAAGAAGAAAGGAGTTGGGTGGAAGTTACTGCAGAAAAACTGCAGTTTGTCATCGTCAGAACACTTCGAACGCCTACATGAGGCGCTTCATGTCACTATAGGCGCTTCATGTAGCGTTCCATGTGTCCTGGAGCTTTCCCGTACAGAAAAACTGCAATTTAGAACCGCCAGAACACTTCGAACGCCTACATGAGGCGCTTCATGTCACATTAGGCGCTTCATGTGGTGTTCAATGTGTCCTGAATCATCCCCGAACACTTCGAACGCCTACATGAGGCGCTTCATGTCACATTAGGCGCTTCATGTGGTGTTCCAAGTGTTCTGGAAGTCTTTTTGACCCTTTAAGCGCCCTATGTAAGTGTAGTAACTTTATACACTTCTTTTGAACATAAAATGCAAGGGTATTTGAGGTATATTTGAGGTGTGGATGGTAAGTTGATCAAGTTAGAATAAGATTGAATCTGGAGTGAGTTTGTGACAAGAATGGGCTTGGAATAACCCGACCATAGAGTGTGTGAGGTGCGAGGCCGTATGCTTGATAGGCATGATGTATGTGTGTGTGTTACATGTTGATACGAAGCTATTTGTGCATCCTGCATCATGACATGGGCACTTGCACTTGATTTGAGATATGTTTTGCAAAAGAACAAGAAAGGTTTAAAGTTTTCGAAAGACAAAATGGCTGCTGGTTGATCACAGGGTATAAAGAGTCACGTCTGCGAAAGCAGGGTATAAAGAGCGTGATCTGTGAATCAACAGCAGGGTATAAAGTATGTTATGGGGCCGTGGACCTATCAGCACGGAAAATGAAGTATTTTATGGGGCCGTGGACCTATCAGCACGGATATATGATATATGTAATGGGGCCGTGGACCTATCAGCACGGATATATGATATATGTAATGGGGCCGTGGACCTTTCAGCACGGATATATGATATATGTAATGGGGCCGTGGACCTTTCAGCACGGATATATGTTATATGTAATGGGGCCGTGGACCTTTCAGCACGGATATATGATGGCTGTGGGCTGATCACCCACAGGGTATAAAGTTCTGCTACGCGAAGAATATGATATGTAAAGTGATGAAATGTTTTGTGAAATGGCATGCATGACATGTTTATGAAAGAAGTCATATGCATGGGTGCTGTGTGTGATTTTAAAGAAGTACATGCATCATGATACACGAGGCATAAGACTTGACATGCAAGAAACGTGACTAGTTTATGACTTGCTATGTGATACGTGGTTTTAATACATGTTGGTTCTCGTATCGGTGTTCACATATGTGCTTTATCTGTTTTGAGTAATTCTTACTAAGATGCTATTGCTAACCCGAGCACCTTATTTTGGGCAATGTTTTATACACTGGTGACTCGACGTGTGTGATTCCGTAGGGTGTATAGACGGGTTACTTGCTGGCGAAGTTTTCGCTAAGAACAATCATTCTGTTCCTTTTCAGGTGAGCCTGAATATGAGTTGATATTTATCGAAGATGACGGCGAGTGGGCTCAATGGGACGATGGACAAGGGAATAGATAGATGCTGGACTCTTTTGTTTAAGTTTGGAGACTCATTGTTATTATGTTGTTCTAAAACTTCTGTTGGCTAGATAAACAAACAGTTTTTATTTCCGCTGCATTTTATGGATGTTTAATGACGATGAAGGTTTAATTTTATGACGTTTCCGCTGGCTTAGTATCTTACCTTATGAAGAATGTACGCATGATCTGCTTGACGCTTCGTAGTTCTCGTAGTAGGCTACGGCGGGTGCACTGGTTCCGATAACGGTATTGGGCTGGGGCGCTACAGGTGGTATCAGAGCCTAGGCTTCAGATCTATTTCGGAAACTTAAGTTTATGATCTTTTAGACTCTTAAGCTATGATTCTCCCTTAAGGTTGATCCTTAGTTATAAGTACTAATCTCTTAGTGGTTAAGTATGATATGGGTTGGGTGTGTGCGAGCGCGTCTTATTATCTAACTTTGTATTAATAGTTGTACTACACACCTTACCTAGTAGCACGCGTTCGAGCTTTCAGTAATCCTTGTATTTACTGAATGCCAATGTAATGTTGACCTTTTCAGAGAAATATGCCTCCAAGAAGAGATAACACAGGCAACTCTGGCAATGGACAGGAGAACCAACCACCACAAGTGGTTTTACCCCAAGTACTCACTGATGCGCTGACGGTCATTGCACAAGGGTATGTGCAGCAGCATCAGCCTCCGCCTCCACCACCGCCACAGCATAACATCAGGTTCTTTTATGGAGAGATGAGGAAGATGAGGGTGTCGGAGTTCAGTGGATGTACGGATCCTGAAGAGGCTCAGCATTGGTTGGCTGAGGTTGAGAAATGTTTCCGGCTGGTGCAAGTTCCGAATGAGATAAAAGTTGAGGTGGCCACACCCCTTTTAAGTGGCAAGGCCGGCGAATGGTGGGAAGGAATGGTGTTGAGAATGACCCCACCAATCTCATGGACACAATTCTGTGATGTGTTCCTTAAGTACTATGTACCGGAGACTGCAATATTGGACAAGATAAGAGCATTTGACAGACTGGAGCAAGGAAGGATGACGGTGTCGGAGTATGCAGATCGTTTTCATGCCTTAGGTAAGTTTGCCCCTGCGATTATGTCTGATAATCGTCTTAAGATGACAAAGTTTGAGAGGGGTTTGGATTCGAGGATACAATCGGCGATAGTGAATGCAGGGATGAAAACTTATGAGGATATGCTAGATGCGTGTTACCGTGTTGAAAGTGATTTTCGCCGAGTGGCGGCGAGAGCAGCTAGCATAGGAGGGGCTGATAGAGGCAAGAGGCCAAGGGAGGATGTGAGAGTTGGTGGAAGACCCGGACGTTGGGTCAAGATTCCGAAGAGAGGCCCAGTTGGAAATTTTCAGAGACTGCCACCCCAGAATCCAGTAGCTCAGCAGGCGGTAGGAGTTTGTCCACATTGCAATAGGAATCACGTTGGAGAGTGTAGGAGAGTGGCTGGGGCATGTTTTCGATGTGGTCAGGTGGGCCACATGATTAGAGATTGTCCGGAGATGAAGAAAAATAATCCTGGAGAGGTGGCTCAGCAGCCGAGAGCGAAGCCTAGAGCCAATGCCCGAGTACATCTCATGACGGACACAGATGTGCAGGAGGCTACTGACGTGGTAGCAGGTACCGTTTAAATTAAGTTTGAATTCATATTGAGTTAAGTGATTATGTGCGTAACTTTTGTGTGTAAATCTTTATATGACTTTAGGTGCGGTTTTAGTAAATAAGGTGCCTGCCAATGTACTTTTCGACAGTGGCGCAAGCCATTCTTTTGTAGCGAAGAGATTCACTAAGCACTTGGGTGGTTTGCCTGAATGGTTAGAGACTCCGTATCGCGTGCAAGCGGCCGGAGATCAGATTATGGTTTCATACCAGCAGTATCGAGATTGTGAGTTGGAGTTTGAAGGTCAAGCATTCTCTGCCACACTGATCCCTATTCAGATGTATGACTTTGACGTTATATTAGGAATGGACTGGTTGGCTACGAATCACGCCAATATTGATTGTCGGTTGAAGCAAGTGACAATAAAGAATGCTAAGATGGAGGAGGTAATATTTCAAGGAGATGCAGAACGAAGGAAAGTTCCCAAGAAGGTGTATGTGTCTGTCGCACAAGCACGGAAAGCATTAAGGAAGGGTGCTGAGGGATTCTTAGTGTATGCCATGGATGTTACTCAGGAGGTGCCATCTATGGAGCAAATTCGAGTGGTCAATGAATTTCCTGACGTGTTTCCGGAAGATTTACCAGGAGTACCGCCTCCGAGAGAAGTTGAGTTTGAAATTAACTTGATTCCCGGAACAGAACCTATTTCCAAAACTCCTTATAGAATGGCTCCGGCGGAACTAAGAGAGTTGAAGGAACAACTGCAGGAGTTACTAGACAAGAAGTTTATCCGCCCTAGTGTATCGCCATGGGGAGCACCCGTTTTGTTTGTAAAGAAAAAGGATGGTAGCATGAGGCTTTGTATTGATTATAGGGAGTTGAATAAAGTTACTATCAAAAATAAGTATCCCCTTCCGCGAATCGAAGATTTATTTGACCAACTCAAGGGTGCCAAGATTTTCTCTAAAATTGATCTTCGATCAGGATATCATCAGTTGCGAGTGAAGGCCGAGGACATTGCAAAGACAGCTTTCCGCACAAGGTATGGCCACTATGAATTTTTAGTGATGCCATTTGGATTGACAAATGCCCCTGCGGCTTTTATGGATCTTATGAATACCGTCTTTCGAGAACAGTTGGATAAGTTTGTAGTGGTATTCATAGATGATATTCTTGTGTACTCTCCTGACGAGCAAACTCACACTGAGCATTTGAGAACCGTACTAGGCATTTTGAGGCAGAAACAACTTTATGCAAAGTTTAGCAAGTGTGAGTTTTGGTTAAGAAGTGTGGCTTTCTTGGGTCATGTGATATCAGAAGAGGGGATTGCTGTTGACCCGAAGAAGGTGGAAGCCATAACTGAATGGCCTAGACCTACCAATGTCACCGAAGTGCGAAGTTTCTTGGGTCTAGCCGGTTATTACCGAAAATTTATGGAGGGATTCTCGAGAATTGCCGTACCTCTCAGTCGCCTTACTCAAAAGAAGTCCAAGTTTGAGTGGACGGCGGAATGCGAGCAGAGTTTCACGGAGCTTAAGAAGAGATTGACGACAGCTCCAGTTTTAGCTCAACCCTCTGGAACGGATGGATTTGTGATTTATAGTGATGCGTCAAAGAACGGGTTAGGTACGTAAATTATAGTATAAGGTTATGATCTTATATATATCCATTAAGTTTAGACTAACACCTTATTTGTAGGTTGTGTTTTAATGCAAAACGAACGAGTCATCGCGTATGCCTCAAGACAGCTAAAGCCTTATGAACAAAACTATCCCACACATGATCTTGAACTTGCCGCGGTTGTGTTCGCCTTGAAGATTTGGCGGCATTATTTGTATGGAGAGAAGTGCGCGGTATTCACAGATCATAAGAGCCTAAAGTATTTGTTCTCGCAGAAGGAATTGAATATGAGGCAGCGGAGGTGGTTGGAGTTGCTAAAAGACTACGACCTAACTATTCATTATCATCCGGGAAAGGCTAACAAGGTAGCCGACGCCTTAAGTAGGAAGTCCAGCCATGCACGACAATCACCGTTGGAAAGAGAGATGGAGGAGTTTGGTTTAGATTTGGTTGAATCCACGGTGAACGTTTTGACAGCTTTGACTATCACCCCGAGTTTGATTGATCGGATAAAGGAGGCACAGAAGAGAGATAAGGCTTTAAGTGAGATAATGGAAAGGGTGAAACATAGTCCAGTTGAAGGATTTCGGACTAAGGATGATGGGAGCTTATGGTTTAGGGAAAGATTATGTGTCCCGGATGTTGACGAACTTAGGAAAGAAGTTTTGCAAGAAGCTCATAATTCGAGATTATCAATACACCCCGGTAGCACCAAGATGTATAGAGATCTCAAGCGTTACTATTGGTGGTCTGGGATGAAAAGACATATTGCGGAATTTATAGAGAGGTGTTTAGTGTGTCAACAAGTCAAGGCGGAACACCAACGGCCCGGTGGATTGTTGATGCCGTTGGAGATTCCCGAATGGAAATGGGAACATGTCACAATGGATTTTGTAGCTGGTTTACCAAAGACAAGGAATGGATGTGACATGATTTGGGTGATCGTGGATCGTTTAACAAAGTCTGCCCATTTCTTACCCGTTTCAAGTGAAACACCTCTCGACAAGCTAGTGAATGTGTATATGGACAACATTGTGAGCTTACATGGTGTTCCAGTAAGTATAGTGTCCGACCGAGATTCACGGTTCACATCTAAGTTTTGGACAGCATTTCAAGAAGCCTTGGGTACGGAATTAAGGTTGAGTACGGCGTATCATCCTCAAACTGATGGACAGTCCGAGCGGACAATTCAAACCTTGGAAGATATGCTAAGAGCTTGCGTGTTGGATTTCAAAGGAAGTTGGGATGGAATGGTAAAGCTGATGGAGTTTTCTTATAACAATAGTTACCACAGCGCAATTGATATGGCTCCTTTCGAGGCTTTGTATGGAAGGAAATGTAGGTCTCCGATTTATTGGGACGAAGTGGGAGTGAGGACCATTACTGGACCTGAGCTATTAGGGAAAACGTTAGAGGAGGTGAAGGTCATTCGGGAGAGACTCAAGACGGCTCAGGACCGTAGCAAGAGTTGGGCAGATTCCAAACGACGACCATTGGATTTTGACGTGGGAGAAAAAGTTTATTTGAAGGTCTCACCTACGAAGGGCGTCATGAGGTTTGGAGTAAAAGGTAAGCTAAGCCCTCGATTCATTGGTCCTTATGAAATACTTGAGAAGATAGGAGCCTTGGCGTATAGGTTGGCATTACCTCCGGTGTTGGCGCAAGTTCACAATGTGTTCCACGTGTCACAATTAAGAAAGTACGTGGCGGATCCAAGTCATGTACTTGAAGCTCAACCTTTGGAACTCAAGGACGATGTTACATATGAGGAGGTACCCGTGAAAGTTGTGGACCGAAAGGATCAAGTGTTGAGGAAGCGAGTGATCCCTTATGTAAAGGTTCAATGGAGCAATCACACAGAACGGGAAGCCACTTGGGAGCTCGAAGAACAAATGCGGGAGAAGTATCCTCAGCTCTTTGACTAAGGTACGTAAGTTTCGAGGACGAAACTTTTTGTAAGGGGGTGGAATGTTACACCCCGTGACTTTTAAGCGCAACTTTCAATACTTAGAGGTCAACCTTAAGTGCAACTTAATTAATTATGTAGTTTATGAGACTTAGTTGCACAAAACAAAGAAGAACAAAAGAAAGGGGTTAAAAGTAGAATTAAAAGAAACTAGGAGTAATTACTTAAAAGGTCCCTACTAGGAGTTAAGGGAGTTACACCACACTTTGGTATAACTCCCCATTGGCATTAAGGGGGACGGTTATAACACCAAAGGAGAGGGAAAAATCGGCTGCAGGAAAAGAGAAGGAAAGGGAGAGGAAAAGAGAGAAAAGAGAAAGAAAGAAAGGAAAAGGCCATTCTAGGATCAATCTTTATCAAGGTTCTGCAGTAAATCCGTAAGGTTAACTAGAAATCAAGGCAAGTAATCTTTCTATACGCTTTATGCAAATTTTTATACCTTTGGCCCTATGTTCTTACAAAGAGAAAACATGAATCACACATTAGTATTCTTGTCTTGTTTATCTTAAATGCTTTGTTATATGTAAGTCTTGTTGCTAATTGTGCAAAGTATTGTTCTTTGGGCCATATCTCTGAAAATAGTTGTGTGGTGCTTTGTTGTTGTCAAGCATGCCCATAAAGTGTATATTTTGACCTGCGTATTGTCTTGCTCTACTCTTATGTTGATTGTCTACACTTTGACGTTGAGAGTATGTGCAGGAAATTGAGGGATGAGAGTTGACATTGTTGTAGACTTGTTGTGTTGGTTGTTGTTGATGACAATCTTTGAAGATGGTGAATGATTGAAGAGTTAGAGTGGATGTTGTTAGGCACAACTAAGCTTCAATTCATGATTAGATGTATGTTAAGTATGATGAATTTAGATGTTAAGATGGATCTTTAAGAGTTGAATATGGAAGGGTTGAAGAAGAAAGGAGTTGGGTGGAAGTTACTGCAGAAAAACTGCAGTTTGGCATCGTCAGAACACTTCGAACGCCTACATGAGGCGCTTCATGTCACTATAGGCGCTTCATGTAGCGTTCCATGTGTCCTGGAGCTTTCCCGTACAGAAAAACTGCAATTTAGAACCGCCAGAACACTTCGAACGCCTACATGAGGCGCTTCATGTCACATTAGGCGCTTCATGTGGTGTTCAATGTGTCCTGAATCATCCCCGAACACTTCGAACGCCTACATGAGGCGCTTCATGTCACATTAGGCGCTTCATGTGGTGTTCCAAGTGTTCTGGAAGTCTTTTTGACCCTTTAAGCGCCCTATGTAAGTGTAGTAACTTTATACACTTCTTTTGAACATAAAATGCAAGGGTATTTGAGGTATATTTGAGGTGTGGATGGTAAGTTGATCAAGTTAGAATAAGATTGAATCTGGAGTGAGTTTGTGACAAGAATGGGCTTGGAATAACCCGACCATAGAGTGTGTGAGGTGCGAGGCCGTATGCTTGATAGGCATGATGTATGTGTGTGTGTTACATGTTGATATGAAGCTATTTGTGCATCATGCATCATGACATGGGCACTTGCACTTGATTTGAGATATGTTTTGCAAAAGAACAAGAAAGGTTTAAAGTTTTCGAAAGACAAAATGGCTGCTGGTTGATCACAGGGTATAAAGAGTCACGTCTGCGAAAGCAGGGTATAAAGAGCGTGATCTGTGAATCAACAGCAGGGTATAAAGTATGTTATGGGGCCGTGGACCTATCAGCACGGAAAATGAAGTATTTTATGGGGCCGTGGACCTATCAGCACGGATATATGATATATGTAATGGGGCCGTGGACCTATCAGCACGGATATATGATATATGTAATGGGGTCGTGGACCTTTCAGCACGGATATATGATATATGTAATGGGGCCGTGGACCTTTCAGCACGGATATATGTTATATGTAATGGGGCCGTGGACCTTTCAGCACGGATATATGATGGCTGTGGGCTGATCACCCACAGGGTATAAAGTTCTGCTACGCGAAGAATATGATATGTAAAGTGATGAAATGTTTTGTGAAATGGCATGCATGACATGTTTATGAAAGAAGTCATATGCATGGGTGCTGTGTGTGATTTTAAAGAAGTACATGCATCATGATACACGAGGCATAAGACTTGACATGCAAGAAACGTGACTAGTTTATGACTTGCTATGTGATACGTGGTTTTAATACATGTTGGTTCTCGTATCGGTGTTCACATATGTGCTTTATCTGTTTTGAGTAATTCTTACTAAGATGCTATTGCTAACCCGAGCACCTTATTTTGGGCAATGTTTTATACACTGGTGACTCGACGTGTGTGATTCCGTAGGGTGTATAGACGGGTTACTTGCTGGCGAAGTTTTCGCTAAGAACAATCATTCTGTTCCTTTTCAGGTGAGCCTGAATATGAGTTGATATTTATCGAAGATGACGGCGAGTGGGCTCAATGGGACGATGGACAAGGGAATAGATAGATGCTGGACTCTTTTGTTTAAGTTTGGAGACTCATTGTTATTATGTTGTTCTAAAACTTCTGTTGGCTAGATAAACAAACAGTTTTTATTTCCGCTGCATTTTATGGATGTTTAATGACGATGAAGGTTTAATTTTATGACGTTTCCGCTGGCTTAGTATCTTACCTTATGAAGAATGTACGCATGATCTGCTTGACGCTTCGTAGTTCTCGTAGTAGGCTACGGCGGGTGCACTGGTTCCGATAACGGTATCGGGCTGGGGCGCTACAGAAGCGGCCAATATCCATGAGCTTTTGCTCTCTGTGTACCACTCGAATGGTGTGCCCGAGTTTTGCCATTTCAGTAACCTTCTATGGCAAACTTGGAAAGCTCGTTGTGCCTTCATCTTTCAAGGACGGAATGTTCGACTCCAGTCACTCATCTCTTCAGCTGAATCACTAGCAGATGACTACATTTTGGCTGCGGAATCTCCGCTCTCTCTATCTCCAAGACCCCAATGGGACATCAAATGGAGGCCGCCCGACGCTCCCTTCATCAAGGTCAATGTTGATGCCTTCCTAAAAGACCGAAAATGCACCTTTGGTATTATCTTCAGGAATTGCTTTGGTCACATTTTGCAAGCTATCTCTGATCAAAGAGACACTCTTTTGGATGTTGCCCTGCTTGAACTTGATGCTATACACACGGGCCTTCTGCTATCACTCGAATCGGGTTTTGACAGGGTTATCGTCGAAACTGATTGCCTCGTTGCGTTTAATTGTCTTATGTCCACGGATGATGACCTTTCATCCCATGGTGATTTTGTTAATAGAATTAGACTGCTAGCTAACAGTCTCGCCTCTGTCAATTTCTCCTTTGTAAAGCGCACTGGTAATACACCTGCACATATGCTAGCGTGTCTAGGACACTCCTTTTGTTCTCGAAGGACCTGGGGGACAACCCCTCCTCCTTCTGTAATTGCTGCAGTTGCAGCTGACTTTCAGTTGAATGAATGAATGCCATGAAATCCTAAAAAAAAAAACCTTCTAATTTGGATTTACCTAGCTTTCAAATATATAAAAAAAATATTGATTTACCTTGCTTCATACACTTTTTTTTTTTTGTTGGATTGGACACTCTATTATAATTTGGTATGTCTATTATACCTATGTTGACCGTATGATACTGACACAGAAATAGGTCATTAAACATTATTGTGGCCCCATGGCCTTTTTGTGTAACACACCACACCCGGAGTTACACGTATAGTGGAGATACTCATCCCTCATCTCATATGGTTCAGATTATTTCACGTCACTCTCTTATCGTTGAGAATCCCATATTAGCTAACTTGAGAAAAAATATATGGCTTATATGAGGATGAGGTACCACCATCCATTGCCTTAAGGTTTTGAGTGGATATGAGCCTCACTTCATGTAATCTCAAGTTTCATTTATGGTATCAGAGCAGGTTTAAAATGTGGACTCACCCCTTGCCTCACCCATGGTTGGCCACTTAATGTTTACCCTCACTTAAGTCCAGATGTTCATGCCTGGCTTGTGGTTTGTAATTGAGGGCGGGTTGGTTTGTGATTGAGGGCGGGTTGTAAGGCGCGTGTGTATGTCAAGTCACGTTGCCACGTGAGGGCGGGTGTTGAGAATCCCACATTGGCTAACTTGAGAAAAAATGTATGGCTTATATGAGGATGAGGTACCACCATCCATTGTCTTAAGGTTTTGAGTGGATATGAGCCTCACCTCATGTAAACCCAAGTTTCAACACTTATCGCATGCGTCACCGTATGACACGTGTCAATAAAAGAGTTAGTCATCGCCCGGTGAGGTGATCGCATCCGCATCTCATCACATATTCCGGGGGGGATTTATGTACGAATGCAAACGACGGTCGTCATGAAAGGGAGTGCAGGGAAAGTGACCTTGGAACAGATAAAATCAATATTTATTGTATCAGCTGACAATCTCTAAATATTTATTTCATCAATTTTAGCCGTCATAACCAACATTTAAGATTTTAATAGAAGTAGTCTTATATTAACATCTAGTAATTCTTTTATTACCCTATGACATAGTCCAATTGATATTCGAGTTGAGATTTGCTTCAAGGGGTTAAGAGTTCGATTCCAGTGACAAGCACAGCGTGGGTGTTCCACTCGGCCTGGTTTGCAGGGACGACTTGTGTCTGTCACTGCGTAAGTCTTCACCCAACCTATATAGTCATTGAACTCCTGACTTGCATCTTCCACAATGATTCTTGGTGTCCAAGACGAGAGATTTCGCATTTTGTTTCAAATAATGGTTTTATGTGATTGCCAATCACGAGAACACAAATATTTAATAATTTATAAGGGTCAAGCAATAATTAGAAGGTATGATTCCAGTAAATGTAGAACTGCTCGTCGTAAATAATGTAGAGGAAAGGAGAAAAACGATTTCATAAATTTAATTATGTTTTGTAGGTAGATAATTCTAATTTCTAATAATATTCCAATGTTGTATCCGAACAGCTCTCACGATCAGATAAAACATCTCGACTAAACTGGGGAGGAACAAAGGGGGGTGATGTACATCTTAGAAGTGCCCAATTTACCCCTTCAAAGAATGGATGTTGCTTGATTGCAGAGGCACCCATGGTTGATCCCATCCGCCTAGCCGGATCCTTCACAAGTAGCTGTGATATCAAGTCCTTGGCCGACGCCGGCACGGCCGGCTCTTTCGGAAACTCAAGTGCTCGTGCCACAATATTAGCCAAGGTTAACTCATGGTCCACTCCCCTAAAAGGTGTGACACCATAGAAAAGTTCAAAGATAAGTATCCCCAATGTCCACCAATCCACTGCACTACCATGTCCCTCGCCGGACACGATCTCCGGGGCGAGATACTCGTGGGTCCCGACGAATGACATGGACCGGACATCGACTGGTTCGGCTACAAACTCAGGCCCATTGTGTTGGCCTGGCTTCTTCCTGCGCCGGCGCTTAGGGTGGAGGCATGAAACAGCAGGGACTATACAGTTTGGAAGAATGCATGAGGTTGAGGTAAATTTAGGAGGATCCATGCCATGTTCCTTTGAGAAAAGTCCATTTGGGGTGTTTGGTTTTGATATTACTTGTGCTGGGGTTGAAGTAGAGGTTTCACATTTTAATGATAGGTCAAAATCTGTGAGCATTATGTGACCATCAGATCGAACGAGAACATTTTCGGGCTTTAGATCACGATAGACAATCCCTAGCATGTGTATGTACTCTAAGGCTACCACCACCTCTGATGCATAAAACCTGGAGACAGAGGGAAGCAACACAAGGCCAACTCAATCACGAATAGTGCATAGAAGGCAATAAGTATAAAACCAAATAATAGTTCGATGTGTCTCTAGGTTGAGGTTTAGAGATTAAGAGTTCGAATCCAAGAACACGTACAGTGTGGTGTTCTACTGCTGCTAGGTCAAAGGCCTATTTTGCAGGAGACACCTTGTGTGGGTCACTGCGTAAGAGGACACGCACAGTGTGGTGCCCCACTGCTGCTAGGCCAAAGGCCTATTTTGCGGGAGGCACCTTGTGTGAGTTACTGCGTAAGTCCTCACCCAACAAGGGAGGTTGCTGGACTCCTGATTTACATCCTCCACAATGCTCCTTGGGGCTGGGACGGTGGAAGCCCCCAGAATGAGTTATTTCACCTTTCACTTCAAATAATAGTTAGATGTAGGTGATGTTACAAAATACATGGTAGTTGTATAGTTCGTGATGTACAATCGATTTGACTCTTGATATTACAATAAAATGACCTTCAAAAATCAATAAAACCAAACATTTAATGGATTGTCACAACTCAAACCAGCCTAATTAAAGGTTAAGAACAAATTAAGCAAGATTTGGGAACTACTTGCAGTCCTAATTTAATATCTCTCTTGTGGGAGGCGGGATCCTCTCACCTCTCTTCCTCTCACTCAACTGCCCACTGACCGACACGTGACAGAGGGAAGAGTGGTGAGGCTAGATGCGGGTGACCTTCATCTAGCCTCACCACCTCTCCTACTGTCACGTGTCGAGCGGTGGTGAGGAGATCACATCCCCTCTTGTGACTGACTAAAGCATAATGATTAGTTTTTCTACGTCGAAGTAATTAAAATAATGAAGGGACACAATAATCTATTAGGTGGTGGATCAAATGTTGAAAGGGACCAGCATGTCTCCTCGTGGGCAAACTTTTAGTTTAAGACATGCCTACTAGTGCCCAAATAATTCCCTAAACAATCTCAATATCATAAGATAAGAATTGGGCTCCAGGTGCCAAGGCAAAAATAAGTGTCTTTTTGTCCTGTTTGTTCTGTTCCCTTGGATGTTTCTACTAAGTCTGCATGCAATGCTAAAAGTAGCAGAAACATGAAAAGATGAAACAAAAAGCAATACCATGATAACCAGTGATCGAATTACCTTTATTTTCAGTTAAAAATAAAAAGGCTAATGCATGTTTTCCAATTAAGTAAAGTCCAATGGTTAAAATCCTGGAGCAAAAACGAAATCCTTCGTCCTGGTGGCCTCCATCGCCCCAGCCCTAAGGAGTATTGTAGAGGATTCACATTAGGACTTCAGTGGGCTCCTAGGTTGAGTGAAGACTTACACAGTGACCTACACAAGATGCCTCAGCAAACCAGACATTCGGCCTAACAACAGTGGAACATCTATATTATAGGTGTCTAGAATCGAACTTTTAACCTCTTAGAACAAATCTAAACCCAAGTACCAACTGGATTATGTCATAGTTCCCATATGACCACTAAACCTAATCAAGTACTCATGCACCTTACCATAACTGTTGGGAAGAGTACAGAAGCTCAATTTTGGACAGTTGCAAGTACAAAAACTGTTGAAAACAAATTAATGCTGGCAGCTAACCAATCAATCAAAACAAAAGCTATCAAGCAGCGTCTCAAAAGACTTGCACGATTTCAAACATTAACATCAGTGGACGCTTATGTTGCTTCCAATTGTAGAATAGAAATTCCCCTTCTCTTAACGGCAATTATGCCGGGAAACTTCAAAGCGGAGCACTTGAAATCCTTGAATCGAAAAGGTAAAATCCCTCGCTCCTGAGCGAGCACTTGAAATCCTAACTTTTCGGGTGAGATATGAGGAGGTTGGAAAAGAGGCAAAATATGAGGTCTCCAATCACGTCCCGCCACGTGTAAAAAACATTGTCAGTGGTCCCACCACATTCAAATTTTTTTAAAAAAAAAGACAACTTTTTTACACGTGGCGGGACGTGATTGGAGGCCTCATATTTTGCCTCTTTTCCAACCTCCTCTGATCCCACCCGCTAACATTTTGTTCATTTTGTTTCCAATATTAGCTAAACAAATAGGACTTCAATCACAATTTATTTCCTTCCTTCAGCCTTCTGTATGCACCGACGCGGATGATTTTGTTTATTTAGTCCCTAGAACTTAAAGATTTATTTTTTTATTATTTTAATACAATTTTCATTTCCAATTGAGCCGTGGACACTCTTCTTTGACTTTGAAATATAATGGAATAAAACAAAATGACTCACTAAATTGCCTGAGCTTCTTATATTGTGAGGTAGTAGTTGATCGACAAAGCTTGACACAATTTTCATTATGGGTAAGGAAGAAAAAACATCCGTTTGTTTATGTCTGTTTGTTTATAACACATAAGTATGTCAGAAGTCATGAGTAATGTTGTTATAGTGTTTCTTTTACGTACAAGGAATGAATTTCATAAAAAGGATACTGGCGATTCGAACATGACCATTTAGGTAACAAATTAAGGCAAAAACAACCAATCATACATTCCTTTACAAGAGAACCAATAGAATAGAACAACAAAGAGAACACCATGATTTAAATTATACGACGGCTTTTCTTCCCTTTCAAACTCAAATTCGTAGTACTAAAGTCCAAAATCCCATAAATCCCGCAAAAATCTCCGAATTTTGATACTGAAAATGCGGATATTATGCAATTATGCAACCAGACAAAACAGAAAATTCTGCAGCATATATTTCACTGCAGCAAATTTTAGAAGGAAAAAAAAAACACATTCATTCAAAGAACAAGGCCCACGTGATCAGGTTATTCAAACTCGTCCCTTCCGTCACAGAGTTTGGATCTCCTCACCGCAAATTCCCTCACCGCACTGCTCACCTCACGACACGTTACAGCAGAGGAGGGGTGGTGAGGCTAGATACAGATGACCCTCATCTAGCCTCACCAGCCCTTCTGCTGCTACGTGTTGCGCGGTGAACATTGCGGTGATGTAGTTTGCGGTGAGAGGATCTGGTCTCTCCGTCACATGCCCTTCACCAGGGACTCTCTCTCAGCTGTATCTAATAAAAGCCATCCTCTGACCATTGCATTTACTAAGCCCCCGTCCCTCTAGCTGGATCTATTTATTTTATTCTCCCTTTCTTTTTTGTTTTTTTTATACTATATATGCATTAAAAATATCTAGAAACTCAACTTTAATTATCTCACTAACACAGCAATTAAGCATTCAAAGGTGATTTTCTTTTTCATCATTACATCAATTCAGAATCAGCTGTACAAATATGTACAAGTCATGCGTATAATTTACTGCTGAAAAAGGGACTATCACCCCTAGTAAATAAAGGGGAACCATCCCAAATTACTTCTATTTTCACAAATTAAAAACATGTATTACTAATGCATATTTGTGGCTATCACAATTTTAATGCAGAAAGTGTCTACTTATATTTACTAAATTCCTTCATTAACATATTAACACGATATATTATTATTATTATGTCATCTATAGAGGAACATATAAAGCCGGGTCTCACTGAAAGCAAACTCCATATCATTTAGAATGGAAGTATTGTTTGAATGTCGATCAGTCTTCTCAAACTCTACCAATAGTTTTTGATTTTGTTATAATATAATATGTATGTATTGTTATAATAGTTGAAAAGAAACTTCAACGTCATTGTCAGTGATAAGTATATCCAAGTAATCTTTCTAAATAAAATGAATGTTACCTTTACGGCTTTACGTGTGACTTACCTCATCCAATTCTAAGCAAAGTTAGATACAAATAACTTATCGCATCTTCATCAAAATAAGTCAACTAAATAGAAACAATATAGAAAACATCCGAATTTTAGAGCAACTGGTAAATTTTGTTTTATGAGTTTAAGGTTACAGCGAGATTCGAGACGCGAAAACAATTTAACTGCACAAAAAAAGTGTATATAAGACTACACAATCACATCACAATACAATCTCAAACTTTCTCATACAGGAATCTAATGCATTAGAAACGCCGATCACATTTTTGTTTGTTTTAGTAAGTAATAATATGAGGAACCTTCAAACCAAAAATTTTACTAATTAGTCCAATAAACTAATACACAAACGGTGCACCCAAAATGAATTTAACCAATTAGACTAATTCTTTCTTTTAACGTGTCAGAATTTTACTAGTCCATCTCTTTTTTTATTAAAAAATTTCCTGATTAGCACGAACTAGTTTAAACTAGTGGACCCAGAAATGAATTGACATAGGATGATCGTCAGAGCAGTCACTTCTCTGATCGTATCATCATATCCGCGTTCAGAAAAAACTTCATGCAGGCCGGAAATAATGTTTTATTATTCATATACAAAGAATTAAAAACTTTTTCTAAAATCAAATGATTGCTAGTAAAATTCCAGTAGGTGAAGTGAAAAATTGGCGGCAGCGAGTACCTGACGGCGGATTCGTGGAAGCGTTTACGAGGCTGCCGTTGACGGAGGACGTGGAGGTCGCCGCCGGGGCAAAACTCAGTAAGTAAACACGACCATTTCGGAGAATCAATAGCGGCATAAAGAGTGGGCAAAAATGGATGATCTAGCATTTCCAGTATTTCCTTCTCCGTCCTTGCTCTCCCTTCCTTATTCCTCCCAGCAAGCTCTTTCTTATCCATAACCTTCGCCGCAAACAGCGCCGATTGCGAACCAGTGACCGGAATCTCCGGCGATTTGATCTCGGCAAGAAATACAGAGCCAATGTCGCCGGCGCCGAGTCGATGAAGGAATCGAAGGTCAGTTAAAGAGATAGAGTAAGAAGGAGAGGAGGAACAAGCGCGACGGATGGCGTCCCAGCAAGGATCGCCGGAGGGAGTGGAGGAGAGAGGTTTGATGAAAGAAGATAAAGAAGAGGAGGACGTAGTGGTGGTAGGAGGAGTCCATGTGGTTTCGGAGCCGGAGGAGACGGAGCGGTGGATGTCGGTGGCGTTGGTGGTGGAAGTGGTGGTGGAATTGAAACTAATGCTTTGGAGATCGTCGGCTAAGTCGTCAAGCCATGGCTCCATGTATTTTTCTTCCCTTCTACTTTTTCTAGAGAGAAAAAATCAGAGGGAAAGGAGTATTTGATAGAGATACAGAGGGGCCGGGGGGGGGGGGGGGTTTGAAGAAGTAAAAGAAGAGAGAAGAAGAGGTGTAAATGGGCCCGGGAAAAGGGGCGTGGACACGGGGAAATGCATATTGGGTATCGGATTTTGTGGACAAATCGAGATGAATTGGGCTACGATGTAGTCTTTCTGTTACTTCTTTTGAGGCTTTGTCAACATTTTTAAAGGACGATGTTATAGAAATTGGAAATGTCGATGTTTTGTTACGTTGAAGTTATGAGTTTAAATAGCGAAAACAGCTTGTTGTACAAAGTGTAAAGTAACTACGTAATTCAGATCGCTAAGCGATTCGATCTTTCTCTGGATTCTATGCAAATGCGAAAACATATTGTACCGAAAACTCCAACATCCATTTTTTAAAAATAAATAAATTTTTCATGAGTAGAGACTAGGGACGTAAGTAATTTAAAAATTTTATAAATAGTTCGAGTTTGATTTGAATTATTTTGTTCAATTAGTTTGTTTAATAAAACTTAAGATCAAAATAGACTCATTCATATATTTAGTAAGTCAATCTTAAACATGTTAATGTTTGATTATTTAGTTTGTAAAAATTTATCGGATTTAAAAAATATATGAAAATTATATATAGCTTGATTTCGTATAATGTACTAATATGTTCGTATGTAAAAATGGTAAAATAAACATGATACTTAACAATTATCGAAATGGTAATAATTTTTTCATGTTAAAATAATATTGATTCGATTATATTAGCTAAAAACAGATGTGGACATTTGTTTTTATAATTTTAGAAACTATACTTTGCTCAAAAAGGTTTGATTTGTACTCGAGCTCGCTCAGGTTCGAAGACAACCGAATCAAGATTGAGAGGAATAAGCATATAAAGTTTGTGTTTGAATTTAATTTCTTCTTTTTTTAATATTCAACTAGATAACAAAATATTTAATTGTACTCAACGCGCGTGTAGCCATCGAGACTAAGTCCTGAAAGTAGTCAGATCAAGAATTATCGAATAATGTTTTCAACTTCATTCACACTTGTCTGAGTTTGAACCATCATCATCATCATCATCCGGTCCCAGTATATCCCAACGACAACAAAAGTTATCGTTAGGGTCTGGGGAGGGTAAGTGGTAGACAGACAATACCTCTATCCCAAGGGATAAGTCTGCTTCCAGTGAGACCCCCGGCTCTATATATACTTGCATAAATGACATGATAATAGAGATATGTTGTGCTAGTGTGTTAGTGAGTAAATTCAAGAAATAGAAAGAAATGACTTTCGATATTAAAATACACATCATGTATAAATGTACATGTAATGTAAAACAACGGTATAACATACGCAAACAAGTGGAAAGTCAACATAAAGCGTAGATAGTGTCTACGCCTATCTATGTTCCTAAATATATTCTAAAGTGTCCCTATATATGACATATACCTCGTTAACCTTAATCTTATGTCTCCATGAACTCCTATCCTGGACCATGTCCCTAAATATCTGAGTTTGAACCTTGACAGGGCTAAATTCTTATCAGAAGTAAAGACAAACTTGTTCGGACGAATCTATAGACAGTCAATGCAGAACAACAAAGAACATGATTGGTCAACGTCCCGTTTTCGTATCTGCTCAATCGAAGACACGCCTGTCTACTCAGACCCTATGGCTACTGCTTCCTTCTGCCTGGCAAACCTATCCAGGGAGCAATCTGACAAGTTTGTCCACCTCGACTTCGTCAACAGTTAATGTCGATACTCTGCCGCTGACTCAGGTCATTCACCTCGACCTGCTCAGCTCTACTCCTACTCGATCAGAGGGCAAATTATCTCAGCACACCCCATTTAGTTTCGCTCGATCAGAGGGCTAGTCGCCAGATCAACGTGCCACGACGCCCCACTTCAGCTCGGCTCGGTAGAGCACTGCAAACTAGTTCAAGCCAACCTATCATCACAAAAGCGCATCTCAACTCGGCCATGCATACCTAAGCAGACATTTGCAACGACTCATCCTGACCATGCACTGTGACATGTGGCACCGTGCAAACGAGAACTGTCAGCAAGACAGCCATGGGTCACCATCCCACGACCACTCACCATCAATTGTTCACTCAAACCTATATAAAGAGGCCTCCTTTCAGTAGGGAAGGGGCCAAGCTGGAGCTAAGTCAAATCCAGCCGCTCTAACCTATTCCCAGAAAAGACAACCACCCTCTACAGAGGAAAAAACCCAACCAGGTCGCTTCGACCTCTACTTCAAACATATATTAACAAAATGATGCTTACAACTGACTTGGGCATCAGAGAGTTTTCTTTGAGCCAATAGCCTTGGGTTCTCTAATGTCGTCCTTCCCTCGTATGTTTCAGAAAAAGATTACCTCGGGGTGAGGTGTTAACAGTGTTATTCTATGGGTTATCTCTGATCATTTGGTAAAGATCCAACTTCGTCAAGTGACGTTAGAGGAAGGGTTGTAACCTCCTACTCCTCCTAAACTCCCGCACGTATCTTTTTTAGCAAAGAGTCCGCACCCCATCTTCTTAAGATGAAAAAAGACGCTTATCATGAGGGCAGGAAATCTTCCACCCCCACCCCCCGAAGACGTGAACGTATACCCTATCGCCTATTGAAGCAGGGCTCCGAATGTCAAGGAGAATGCTCAAATCCAACAACCGGATTTACCTATGAAGAGCACGTTAGGGCCATACAGCAAAGTTTCCTCCTATGACTCCCACTAGAGGCATAAGCATATAGAGTATTCCTCAACTCGTCCATGATATCTTCTTGAAACTCGAGGAGAGTTTATGGTCGAGGCTAGGCGCCCAGGCCGGCGACCAAATTATCAGCCATCGTCGTCCGTAGAGCTGCTAGAAGCTCTAGCATGTCATCTCAAGCACGCACAGAAAGCGCTACAGCCACTCCGACGTGGCAAAGAAGTTGACAAGAGTGCCAGAGGCAAATCTCGAGACTGGCACACTGCTCTGAAGCAGCTAGGAGGCTGTAGCCAAGAAAGGCCGGCCAAAAGAAATCCTAGGGTATACTGCGCCTTTCACAACGACATTGGCCATGATCCAACGGACTGTGTGGAGCTGTCCAACAAAATTGAGCGCTTGATTGAACTGGGTTGTTTACGAAAATTTTATAACTCGTGTTGGAGGCTGTACAACATGCTGGGGTTCAGCTGAACCCCTCCATATGAAAGATGTCGACCTATCAGTTTCATCTGCTACCATAACTAAGTATGGTAACAGATAAAACTGCCACCATAATTAAATTTATACATATAATCCAACTATTGACTCAATTTCTTAACATGAAAATTAATATAATTAAATAACAAAAACTAAAAAAACTACAAACTATATTATATTACTAAAATACAAAATAATATACATTATATATAACTTCAACGTAGAAGATTGGCCCCACAAACCTCGTCAGAAAAGGTGTAGCTGGACAACTCGCCACCGCTTTCCGTCACCTCCACCTCCTAAGAGAGGAAAGGCTTCTTAGAGTTGGGAAGTGGAAGAAGGAGAAGAGAACAGAGGGAATAGAAGGAGAAGAGAACATAGGGGTATGCCACTGACATCGTGCTTTTTCAAATAAATAGCGCTCTTCATAACGTGTCTAAAAGACATATTTGCTCGAACTTTTGTATTAATGATTTTTTTTTTAAAAAAAAAAGAAAATTTGTTACACAGTAATGATTTTAAAATAGCGATGCTAAAGAATGATGTTTCACACAAGATGGTATGTCGAGTTCGTTGGTTGTTGGTTGCACAATTTGGCAATGCGCAATATCAGAATGTTCTACATAATTAGTGTGCTTTTGATGTGACGAAGTCTAATCTTCACCCAAGATTAAAGGTGATCCGAACGATGACGTCATTAGCATGTCATGGGAACGTAGTTGGTAGTCAGAGATAACGTTCTCAGAAACCTGCGCAGGATAAACGACGTTGTAGGCCTCGGAGCTACTGTCTCGAAAAAACCCTCCGACGCTCAAGTCGGCGATGAGTATAGACATTGTGGTCGATTAAAGATATGAGACATAATAACTTGTCTTAAGGTTTTATCATGCTGTATTGGTGGCTTTTTAGCTAGTGTTTGTAGCTGATGGGCTTGGGTTTTTTTCGTTGTCCTTTTTCTCTCTCCCTCCATCCCTCACTTCCCGTTGAGAGATTATTTTTCTTTTATGTGTTTCAGGACGAGTAGTGCATGCTGGGAGAAGATAGACGGGCCCACGTATCCTGCCTTGCTGACAAACAAGGTTTGTATGTTAGCCAAGTGACGCCAAGTGTCGTGTTATCTGACCAGGTTGCTTGCTAACAAATGTCTGTTTTGGCAATTATGCTGGACCAAAAGAGGTCTGACTCTGAAAGCGTGGCCGAGCAGAGAAATTGCAAGCAGTGAGGCTCGAGCAGACTTGTAATGGAAAGCCATAGCATGTTGGTTTCATTGCCTTGTGGATAGACCGACCTAAACACTCAACGCCTTCCTAGCTGAGTTGAGTGGAGGGAGCAGTTATGTAAACCCACGCTTATGCACGGCTTGGTGATGTTGAGTGTAGTAGGTCCATCCGAAATACGTTTGTCTTTATTCTTGGTGAGAGTTTGACCCATGACGATGTAAATATGCGATTAGGTTCTTTGGGCAATGAAAGGACCAATTTCCATATAAATAACATTCCCTGCAACATTATTGACCAATAAAAAGATTTGAAAATATATGCAAAAGCTCATTTTTTTTATATATTCTATTATTGTTTTGTTGGTAAAGAATTTCAACTGAGTGTTTTATATTAAAAGTTCTAAAACATGTTTTTGTTAAAATTGTCTGCAGTATTCCATCTCACAAGTCTCGTTAATCCACAAATGCACAGGCATATGTGTTTTGCAATGACCCTTATAGTAATATTTGGTACCACATATAAGTTTATATGAAACTATCTTAACTAATATACAAACCAGATTGTTTGATTTACATTTTGACTTAGGACTTGGGTCTCAACATTTTCATATGATGATCTTAAAAATGGTACATAATTGATACATTCTACTAAATTCTAGCCACAAGGACGCATGAAACATCCGAAAAGTGCAAAATTCCCAACCATACAGATTTTCTTACCTTAACTCTTTCTCCTGTCTAATGTTGTCCCATTCCATGGATTCCAATATACACTCTGCAGCTTTAGTTGGAAATATGATACTTCCATTCGCTTGAAGGAAAAGCCAACATCAAAATTAAACCAAAAAGGACATGAAGGTCTTATGCTACAACTGCACTATATTGCCTCTCAGACCACAAGCAATCACTACAGAATTACCATACTGCCCAACCTTCTATCTTAAATCCCCATTTTTGCTCAAGCAGTCGAGATTTTTCACCAAAAAGAGAGAACCCATTACTTCAATTCGATCAACAATGGCTTCCTCCGTTGAAACTGACCCAAAGATCAAACCTTTTTCTGTTCTTTTTGTTTGCCTTGGCAATATATGCAGAAGCCCAGCTGCTGAAGGTGTCTTTAGGGATTTGGTTACAAAGAGAGGTCTTGATTCAAAATTCAACATCGATTCTGCTGGAACCATCAATTACCATGAGGTGATTGTATTTCGTTTTTGAAAGACAATTCACGTCAAATTAAGTGGTGGTAGTCTTGGATTCTCCATTATATGTTCATGTTTTCAGATTCGAAAGAAGTTTTCCGTTTGAATTTTTCTTATTATGATGAAGTATGCAATTTTTATTTTCTTAGTTTTTTTATTTGGATTCTTGGTGTGTAGTTTAGGTTATCTGGTAATATTGAAATGGTTTTTGTGTATTTTAAGGGCGATCAAGCTGATGCAAGAATGAGGGCTACTTCTAAAAGGCGTGGGGTAGAGATAACGTCGATATCAAGGCCAATTAGGCCATCTGATTTCAGAGATTTCGATATTATTCTGGCAATGGATAGGCAAAACAGAGGTTGGTTGATGAATCATGAAAATAGGTAGAGAAGATTCATTGTTAAATGTTGATTTGAAATTGTTCTCAATTTCGAAGTTTGTTTGTGCAGAGGATATACTAGGTGCTTTTGAGAGGTGGAGGCATAAACATCCGTTGCCTGCCGATGCTGATAAGAAGGTTGGTGGATTCTAGATACTTAATGTGGAGCAGTTTGCGACAATGTGATGAAGATTTTAATGGTTGTTCATTGTGCAGGTCCGGCTAATGTGTTCTTATTGCAAGAAGCATGGCGAGACAGAAGTTCCAGACCCTTACTATGGGGGACAACAAGGGTTTGAGAAGGTAATTGTTAAGCATAAATTACTTACCAATCTTTAGGTTAGGCTAGGCCGTTGTATGTATTTTTTAGCATGAAGTGTGAGTCAGACCTCGCTATAATGTCAGAACTTGCATTCGCATTGGAATTCGGTTCATCTATATTATTAAGGCAAATGACATGGGTATCGTTGCATACATCCGACCCTCCCATACCACGTCATAGGCGGGAGCCTCTAAGGCAATGGGGTAATGTTGTTGTTGTAGTTGTATATTATTAAGGCAAATGACAATTCTTTGCTGTTTGGAACTGCCAAAAGCATGTGCTATTGCAAATACAAACTAAGCTGGGCATTCTCAAATTTTCTGTTTATTGCAACTCCGCCTATATGGTTTTCCTTTTTGTCCGAGTGGTTTTAAAGTGAGGAGATACCGAAACGATGCTAAAGGGAACTGGGGTAGAGTGAGAGATTAATCGAGTATACTGTTCCTTGGAATTCAGGGTACTGGCTTGATTTTCACCCAAAAAAAAAAAAGGAATTAGTCCAGCCCCAGATTTTATATTCTTTACTTTTCACGTATGGTCACTTATAGCTTTAAAGACATTGATGTCTGACACGCATTATTTCAAGTGAATGATAAATTTGCCATGGCATCTCTTTTAGCTTATGAGTTGGCCTCATCTCATGGGCAAATATTATGTGTGTTCCCTACTAAGTTTTGTGTTAGTGTCTGTATGTACCTCTTCATCTTGGATGCCTTAATCCATGGTGTGGAACGTTTGAGTTGGCTCAGTTTCCATAAGACTGCAATTTCACTAGTCATCAATTGTAACTTAGCTGACAGATAGTGCATATCATGTGGTTATTCTTCTCAAGCTGTATCTATTTGTATCCAATTCATGCTGTAATGAAAATATCAGTTGAAAGGGAAGAGTCTTCTAGGATCCCCGGTTGCACATTCGGAACATTCGGAACTGTTTACAGCTTTTTAGATGTAAGCATTCTAGGTACATCTTCAGAACGAGAGCAGTTGTACTTGGAGTTTGAAGACCTTGGGCAGAGATTTCTCTATCTATAAGGGTCTTCAGTGATAATATATCAGCAATAAACATTAGAGAACCATGTTCAATATGATAAATCAAAACATGTTGAAATTGACAGGCATTTCATTAGAGAGAAGATTGAAGACAAAGTGGTCGGTATTGAGCATGTTTCATCTGAAGATCAAGCTGCTGACATCCTAACTACACCAGTCTCCACCAAGATTTTTTCTAGATTTTGCTATTCAAGCTTGGTTATATGAATAAATACAACTAAGTTTGAGGAAAAGTGTAAAAATGCATATAGAAAACTGTATAAACTACACTGTACATACACATATACAGACACTCTGAATACTAAGTTTATACACATATACGTTCATAGTAGAAATTCACGTGTAAACACTCTGTACACTTAGTTAAGTCACTGGTTTAGTGACTAGAGCAAGTTAGCCTTTAAAAACAAAATAGAGTTGTTGGCTTACTAGCCGTTGGCAGTTTGTGGCCATCTGCTGCCCTCTTTCTCAGTCTTATATAAGGTTTTACTCTTGTACATTTTGAGACTTAACTTGATGAATAATATATTCACATTTTTCTATAGAAATAGCACAACTTTAAACACTATATTTATCTTAATTCTCAAGTATGTTTTTCTGCTTCTTTTTCTGCTTAAGATTGGAGGACTTGGATAATGTTCAGATTTCCGGCTTATGAGATGCGCAATGCCATTGCAGGTTTTGGATATACTGGAGGATGCTTGTGAATCTCTGCTGGAAAGCATTATTGCAGAAAGCCCAAGTTTCTTGAATTCTTAGCTTGCTGCATCAGATGTAGGCTCTTGTTCCAGTCCAATCTGGATGATTCGATAGTTCGTCTTGAAGAATATGAGCTGTTCAGATTCATTAACTTCACAAGTAGTTGAAAGGAGCAAAGATTGTTTGCTAGTTGTGAGATTTTCTGAAGATCTATTGTTTTACTGGCATGAGCCTTGTATACAGACTGAACTTTTTCAGTGCCTAGCAAGGGTTCGTATGTTTCTTGTGTAAGGGGGCGTTTGGTTCGCACATAGGTATTGGAATCGGAATGGGTATGACAGTGTATGAGTTTGACAGTATATGGGTTTGGACGTAAAAGTCATATTTGTTTGGTATTGAAGTGGGAATGTGTATGATTGTCATTGATGGTGTTTGGAACGTATCGAAATCGAAATAGGTATCGAAGATGGCCGGCCAAAAAATTGGTTGGAAAAATTTGACCGGACGGAATAGTGACCCGCCAGCGGCGGAACGGCGGTGTCCGGCGGCATTGACCGGCGTGTTTGACCATTGGGGGTGGGTGGAGGCAGCCGGAGTGGGTTGAGGGTGGTCAGGCTCAAAACCGATACCCCATATTGAAAGACAAAGGGAGCTAGTATATCAAAAAATGATATTCATTACCCAATATTCGGATATCAATCCGAAACTCATACCCCCCAATTTTAACAACCAAACAACAAGTATGAGTTTGGAGGCCCTCTAAACCCATATCCTTAATGAAGAAACCCCAGCCAAACACCTCCTAAAGCTTTCAAATTTAGGTCAACAAGTTGTGCCTCTGCATACATAACAGTAGGTAGTAGATCTTATTATGTTTATCTCAAAATCCAGCTTCTTATCTATGATATCTTGATTCATACTATTTGAATCATTTGGTCAACAATAACTATGGCACTGTGTGGTAGATAATCATAATGCTTACTATCAACTCTCTAGGGTTAACTCTACTGGAGAATCTAGTGTATCGAAAAACTGGGTGATGAGTATAAGGTTTTCCAGATTTGCTTATTTGCTTGGATTCATGTTCTACTGTTACACGACAAAGCTTTTTTTTCCATCTTCTACTTGAACAGTTCCTTGGATTAGCATAAAGTGCAGAGGAAAACACGTTCACCAATTCCGAATCCTCCCAGTTGATCAGCATCTTTGCAGCATCTGGATTCTGAAGGAGTTTTCCCACGAGATATTCTGAAATAGTCCAAGTCGGAAAAAGCCGCGCTTGTATCCCAACGAAATCTTGCTTTCTTGGTGTCAGTATTCAGGCCACTTATCTCTTGCTATCCGTCTCTGAGCAACCTTGGTAGCTGGTGCATTAAGAACTGCACTTGTAATCACAATAGTGTTATCATCTCGACAATATTATTGGGCTCCACTACCATTGCAGGTCAGCCAGTCACCCCTGCCTAGTTTCTTGTCAGCTCAGCTCATGGGACGCATGTCATTGCCACTGATTCAGTTCAACTCGGCAATTAGGTGCCGGTATCAGTGCCACTCACCTTAGCTCGACCACTTCGGCCCAGCCAGTCAAAAACTTGGCATCCACACCAGTTTGGTAGAGGCTATAACGTTAGCCAACTTCTACCTCAGCTTGGTAGGAGTTGTGACCTTAATCGCATACGGTGTCGCAACATTCTCACCTCGTAGTTTGAGCTCTCAGGCCTCCCGCTCAGCTCAGTTGCCAACTACGAGTCAGCTCAGACTGTGTAGCCCCAACCTCGCCTCTCGGCTGCGTTGCCAAGAACACACCTCAGCTCGGCCCTATATGACAGAGCAGCCACTGTCAGCGAACAGCCTTAGCCATGCATCGTGACATGTGGCACCACATGGCAGCCATGCAGACGACGCCAGCCAGCGGGGCAATACATGTCATCTCCCCATAGCTCTTCAGCATGCACTACTCGTCCCAAATGCATAAAAGGAAACAATCCCCCAACGAGAAGGGGATCGATCGAAGAACAAGGAAAAAAACCAATCTCATAGCTAGAAACACCACCTAAAAGTCACTAATCCAGTTGGGTAAAACCTTAAGACATGTTATTTCACCCTATATATTTAATCGACCACCATATCTATACTCGTTACTGACTTGAGCGCCGGAAAGTTTTTTCCAGGCGGTAACGACGAGACCTTTGACTTCGTTTGTCCCATGCAGGTTTCTGAAAATGTTGCTCCTTTCTACTCATATCAAGCACTGTTAAACGTCTACAATGCTTTGTTTCATCCATTGCAACACTCTGCATACTGGCCTCCCTGCCGTTTATGCTTGAAGCTAACTCAGTTTATAGAAAACGTGCACGTGAGAGGTCTATATCCAATCAGGTACACGGTAAAATGAGCCAAAGCTATACACAAGCGTGTGGTATATGCCACCAAGCAGGTTACAACTGTAACACTTGTCATAGTACAACACAGCTTCGAAATTATCAGTAGTGTCTTTATGTTTCTATGTAATGTTTATTTTCAATAGTGTCTTTTGTTAGGGCTGTAAATGAACCAAGCCGCTCGGTTGTTCGGCTCGTTTGGTTCGGGCTCGAGCTCGAGCTCGGCTCAGATAAAAGGTTAATGAACAGAGCTTGAACACCCTTTTCTGTTCGAGCTCGGTAAGTGGCACAGTTCGTTTAAGGTGTTCGGCTCGTTAATGTTGTTCGTTGAGTTAAACGAACCAAGCTTGAACAAGTAAATATGTTCGTTTAAATAAACAAACAAGCTCGGCTCGTTCGCTAAGTTAAATGAACAGAGCTTGAACAACACAATGCTCGGCTCGTTCGGCTCGTTTACAACCCTACTTTTGTACCATCGTTACAATGAATATTTCTATGCAATGTTTATTTTCATTAATGTCATTTGTATTTTTCTCCTTAAAATGACTACACGATTGCTGTGTTATTTAATTTCGATATCAATTTATTTTGACTGATTAATATTTTTATGTATATGGTTTGTTTAAGTTTAGGGTTTGGGGTTGGGGTTTGTTTGTAAAATGTAATGAACACTATAAAAACTTTGTCATCAATATTTATTGCACACTGATACAATACTTGTTACACATTATTTGACATTCATAAATTGAAAATATACAATCATAAATTAACCGGCCGGTCTTTTAACAAGTTTCATAATTTATTCAACAGTATGTTTGGGATTGGAAATTCCATCCACACTTCCTTCCTAGTACTAAATTAGTGAGGGTATTGTATGATTTGTGTCGTGTGACGACTGTTATTCTTTTGTGACTTATGCAGTATGAGTACTATATTGTATGACAACTGTTATGCTTTGTGTGTTGTCTCATTAACTTTATGATTTATTGTGTTAGTATAACTTAAAGATGAATACTACACATTAATTTATTGAACTGAAATTACACCATACACCCTAACTCTAACCTTAACATTGACCCTAACCTTAAACTATAACTCTAACCCTAACCTTAATCTAAAACTTTAAACCTAAACCTAATTTTAACCCTTATCCTACACCCTAAACCATAACCCTAACCTTAACCCTGATTTGCGAAAAGTATGTAAAGATAAAACTGCAATAAAGAACTCGAATGGTTAAGGCAATAATTTATTTTTATTGAACTCAAACAATATATAGAATATAGACAGTTTATTTCTTCAATTCAAACATTACATATAATACAAATAGTTTATTTCGTCAATACAAACAACACATAGAATATAAACAATTTATTTCTTCAACTCAAGCATTACATAGAACACAAAAATCTAAATATTATTTCGAAGTTGTTGTGTAGTAGGACAAATGCTACGTACTTGCTTACATATACCACACTTTTGAGTAGCAATCAAAGGCCACATTTTACAAGAAACAGGCATGAGAAGTTGTTCTTTGACGAATCAAATATATGCGATATATATAGGCTTGCTGTTTTAGGCAATCATTCTCTTACTTTATATACATGTAAATATTATGTATCATCATCTTTTTTAGAACTAACATAAAACAATAACAAGCAAAGATACACCAAGAGTACTATTATGATGTTAACAACTTAACATGACCGAGCATTTGACTAGATAACTATAAAATATAGGGAGCAGTCATCAATACAATACTCCAAAAAAGGGTTCTATCTTCATTTGTTATATTATTAGATTTTCGTTTTACATGAGAATATTTACATCATCACATCATCTTACACTACCTGTTGCTGTCTTTTTCTACATTTGTATATTCTCGTTAGTGTTCCAAATGATATAGCAAAGATTGGTTGTCAAACCTGAATATTAAAGTGGGATGTCAAGTATAAAAGCAACAAAGATTTTTAAACTAGTACTTAAGTTGGGACATTGCTCCAGAAAGACACATATTCAAACCAGAACATATACCGCGTGGGTGCAATAATGCTATCTGGATCAGTAATGACGAGTCATTATATCCAACCCAATTGGATTAGAGAGTTGTTGGCCTTTTTTTGCAGTAGACACCTTACAGTAGGTCTATGACAAAACCTTGACAACCTAGGAGGCATGGCGAGCCATTAAATCCAGGTCAATTGGGTTAGTGAGTTGTTGGTCCGTTTTGCAGTAGGCACATTACCGTAGGTCTCTGGTAAAACCTTACCAACCTAAGAGACCGTTGAGTTCCTGATTTACATCCTTAATGAAGCTATTTGAAGTTGGGTGGTAGTGGTCCACGAGTCAGATGTATTGGCTTTTTGATTTAGAATAAAGCTTTATTAAATGATGTATGAATAGATCTATAAACAATATACCTTTTGTGTGCATATTTAATTTGTTTTACAAAATTAATGTGTTATATTTAGAATATACTGGGTATATTTAGGATATACTGGATACGAATGATGATGATTTAGATCTCGCTCATGATACTCAAGTTTGACATCACATGTCATCTACAACTCAAGTCCAGCTTGGATGACTGCGATTTATAATGTACTTCATGCCACGTGCCAAGCTAGAGTTTGTTTTATTCCACTAGTGTTGGTAGTAAAATCAAACTTAAAGCAATGCATACTGTCAAAATTTTGCTTGAATATAGTTAATATTAACTATGATAAAATCAAAATGTGACATTATAATATAAACTATGATCAAATCAAACTGTAACATTATTTTTGAAACGAAGCGAGTATTTGTTTATACTGTCATCTAAGAAAACTCTCACTTTAGCCTTCAAATCATAATCCATTTGGTACTCGGGTTGAGTATTGCTTCCAAAAAGGCAATGGATCGAATCCGGGACACTCGCATTGTGGGTGCCCTACTTCTGCTAGTATGTAGGGAGCAATTGCTCCCATTCTGCTAGTTTGTAGGGGACACCTTACGTGGGTCTTTATGTACAACTTGCCAACCTAAATGGCCACTGCACACTTGATTTTACACCATCTACAAACTTCATAGGGCTGGGGCTGAGACAGTGGAGGTTCAGAACGGGAGATTTCACTTTTGCTCCGAAGAAAACTCACACTTCAAGTTTCACTATGTTCGTTGGGGCCTTGGCTGATGACCCACAATATATCTATCACTGCATATCTAAGAAGAAGAACATTTTATCAAATAAACATGTTTTACTTTATAAGAAACAGAAGATAATTTCCCTTTTAACAAAATCACATGCCCCAAAACTTGTTCGATAGTGCTCCATGAACAGAAACATCGTCGACTTAACTAGTAGTTGGTCAATTGGGTAGTGATTTTTGCCCTACTTTCTCACAACGTATATTTTAATTGGGAAGTGATTTTTCCACTGCTTTCCCACTTATCCAATGGGCAAGACTTCAAAAAAAAAAAAAAAAAAAAA
>AP025075.1:25249626-25302167 GCA_036186865.1 Eustoma russellianum | reverse complement strand
AAAAAAAAAAAAAAAAAAAGAAATTTTTTGCATATGCAAGTGGGCAAGTGGCAAAAAGAAAAAGTTAGAGAGTATGTAAAATTGAAAAGAAAGAATGAACTAAATTGTTTTATTTTTTAGTTAACTTTTCATATATTATATATCTAAAAATTACAAACATAATATGTTTAAACAATAAGTTACATAAATAACATTTTCAGTTTTTACTAACGGCATCTTGTTACAACTTTGCTTCCAACACTGTTACCTAAAAGAGTTTATGTTTTTTACCGAATAAGTAAAAATAACTATTATTGTAACCAAACAATGACTCAGAAGAATTATATGTCCAATATATTAGTCACAAAAAAGACATCCACATACCTTACATATCTAGGCATTAAAAAATAGTATTGTCTGATTTATTAATGTCTTAGCCTATGGTATTCGGCTCATTTAGGTTAAAGTGATACCGACTTAGTTTGCAGTGAGTATCTTTTATGTGTTTCTGACTACGAAGCGGCTTAATTCTTCATTTACATCTTTGATATAGCTCTATAAGATTGAGACATTATATGCTTTTGAAAGTATATATTTTATTTTTTGTAATTAGAATAAGTACTAATGGTGCAGTTATTTAGGTGCTACCTTGAGAAAAAGGTCGATGACAAAAGGAATAATAAAAGAGTCGGCATTAGAAGCTTCTTCCACGCGGTCAATACAATAGTCAATAGTGCAATACCCCCACCCCCATCATGGTTTCTTAGTATTTAAATTCGATCCGATTTTTATTTCATGAAATAGCAGTTGATCGATCCACTTTGACATAATTTTTATTATGAGTCATTGAAAACTATCTCTATGTTTCTAACATATGGGTATAGCTGCGTACATCCGGTCCCTATATCCTACTATAAGTAAGAGCCTCTAAGATTATAGGCTAATGTTGTTGTCTGAATCTCAACACACTATAACGGGTTTGGATCCCCTTACTGCAAACCCCTCAACCTACGCGTCACTGCTAGACACGTGACAGCAGGAGTGGATGGTGAGGCTAGATGAGGGCCACCTGTATCTAGCCTCACCACCCACTCCTGCTGCCAAGTGTTATGCGGTGACGTGTAGGTTGAGAGGTTTGCGGTGAGGGAATCTAAACCCCACTGTAACTCCCTACGCAATCACATCATCACTGTGCATCAAACCACAAATGCCCAAAAAATTTATCCTGCATGACGGATTTAAAATTTGATTGCTCCAATTTTTCAACCGCGGGAACTTAACTTATCGAACGCCCATTTTGACCTAACATTGAAAAAAAAAGTCCCTTTCCCTTTGCTTTAACGGCTACACCATCCAGTAAAAAAATGAATATTAAAACAAGAATTCTGAAATTCTTGCTCTATATATAGTCATCCCACATGAGCCCAATATCTCAAAATCCATTCTTTCTCAGCTCATGCATTAAAGGGCTGCTTCAAAACTTAATGCAAACCACAAATTTGTTCTTTAAATAATCAAGTCAAGAAGCTTATAATTTTTCATAGTTTGATTCGTTCATCCATTTCCCCCCCCCCCCAAATTTTACATCAAGCAGCAAGCTTTTCAACTCACCTGATTATACAACATATGTTCTTGTGAATCTTGATTTATTGTAGCTGGAACAAAATGGCTGCATTTACTGGTGATGATCTGTCAAGAGCAGGGAGCATGAGGGGAAGCCACAGGTCAGAGAGCATAAGGGATGTGTGGCATGGACAATCTGATGTGTTTATTCGAAATAGTACGAGGAGGGAAATGGTGGATGATGAGAAAGAACTCAAGTGGGCTGCTATTGAGAGGCTACCTACTTATGATAGGTTGAGAAAAGGGGTGCTTAAACAAGCTATGAGTAATGGAAGAGTGATGAGTAATGAGGTTGATGTTGTTAATCTTGGTCCAAATGATAAGAAGAAGTTGATGGATAGTATTCTTAAGGTTGTGGAGGATGATAACGAGAAGTTTCTCAAGAGACTTCGCAATCGTACTGATAGGTGAGTTCAATTTCTTGTTTTTCCACGATTGTTTGGTTCTTTTGAACATTGGATTTCTTGGAATGATGTGTAAGTAGTATGAAGGCAGAACTTGAAGCAACTGGTAAGGTCGAATGAAACAACCTCTTACCCTACGTGTAGCAACTGGTAAGGTCGAATGAAACAACCTCTTACCCTACGTGTAGGGTAAGGCTGCGTACATCACATCGCAAAGCGATCCGGCCTATCCTCGTACTCTACGCAAATGCGTGAGCCTAATGTACAGAGAAACGCTCTTTTTGTGTAAGTAGTCTATGAGGCTTAGCCAAATAGCTAAATCTGAGGTATTAACACCGAAAAACTGTCTCATGTTGGAGTTTCATCAAGATCAAGTGTGTTCTAATTGATTTTTGCCACTATAATTGATGGAAAAGAGAATTTGGGGAAGTTTATTTGAGTAGATAAAACTCAACGTCACAATTATCCCCCTAATTAATAAAGAAGTCTTTTTGTTTATACTTTCAATCTAAATGATCTTTTTTAGAGTGATGAGATACAAAGAATGTTCATATTTTTGGTGGATAGGGTTGGTATTGAGATTCCCAGAATTGAAGTGAGATTTCAGAATTTGTCGATTGAGGGAGATGCATATGCAGCAGGTAGAGCGCTTCCAACACTGGTGAACTCCACTTTGAACACATTTGAGGTGAGTGTTTATATTCTTCCCCAGATTCTGCTCTGTTGCTTCTGTAATTAAAGTATATGAGTCATCTTTCCATATGATTGCATGGAAAACTGAAAGACATCGTTTTTATCCGATTAATTGGCAGGCTTCTCTTGGAATGATTGGGCTTTTCCAGTCAAAGAAAAGGGTCATAAACATACTTCAAGATGTCAGTGGAATTATAAAACCATCAAGGTTTGCTCCTTAAAATGCATATATAGATGAATAAAAATTAAAAATACTATTAAGTGATTCGGGTATCCTATATTTGAGTTAAAGGATTCATTTTTTTTAGAAGGAATAAATTTTAATACTTTACTTGGTTGATTTCAGGTTGACTCTGCTGCTAGGTCCCCCTGCTTCAGGAAAAACAACTTTGCTTAAAGCTCTTGCAGGGAAAAACGAAGATGATCTTCATTTAAGAGTATGGTCTCACATTCTTCTTGCCAAATATCCTTCACATTTGACTCACTAAATTGGCTTTTTTTATATTGTAAAGTAGCATTTGATCGACAAAGTTTGACGCAATTTTTATTATGGGTCATTGGGAAACAACCTCTGTGTGTTTCTAACACATGGGTATGGTTGCGTACATCCGATTTCCCCATATCCCGCCACAGACGGGATCCTCTAAAACAATGAAGTAATGTTGTTGTTGTTGTTTTTGTTATTCATTAGCTATCATTTTATTTTTAGAATGAATGTAAAAAGATATATGAAGACACTTCTTTCACGCTTATTGTTTAAACCATTAATTTTTCTACCATTTCTAGGTCTCCTAAGGCTCCTACTGTTGCTATCTATGTTCTTAATGCTCTAGTGAGTCTGTGTTTTGTAGAAATAATTAAATGGAATAAGAGTAGTTTCTGAAGAATGGATCTCAATGTATTGAGCTGTTGAAGATTTAGTCTAACAAACCTATTACAGTTATTTCCTATACTTCTATATATACAACAGAGGAAGCAAGATTGTCCTAACGGCTAGTTCTGACAAAAGACAAATAGTGTAGTATACTAACGATTATATACGGTATGTATCTATTCTTATTTTCTACACTCCTCCTCAAGCTTGGTGTACACATTTAAACAGCCAAACTTGGATAATAATTTATGAAACAGACTAGGAGAAACAGATTTGGTGTAAATATCAGCAATCTGTTTACATGAGGGAATATACTCGATACTGAGAGACTTATTTTCTAACTTCTCTCGAATAAAATGTCTATCAATCTCCACATGTTTGCTCTCATCATGATGCACCGGATTCTCAGCCATATTAATAGCTGAAATATTATCACAAAAAGCAGTTATCTTTGAATGTTCAGTGTCTTGATGCAGATCCTTTAACACCCTTTTTATCCAAATGCCTTCACAGATGCCTAATGCCAAAGCCTTCAATTCTGCTTCAGCACTGCTCCGTGCCACTACTGATTGTTTTTTACTTCTCCATGTTATGAGATTTCCACACAAAAACGTGCCATATCCTGATGTAGACTTCATATCAGATTTTGAGCCTCCCCAATCAGCATCTGTATAAACATGAATATTCCTACAAGAATGTTTACCAAAGAATAAGCCTTGTCTAGGAGAGCCTTTTAGATATCTTAAAATCCGTATAACTGCTTGTAGATGCACAGAAGTGGGAGAATGCATGAACTGACTTACATAACTAACCACATAATAAATGTCGGGTCTAGTATGAGATAGATAAATCAACTTACCAACCAACTTTTGATATGAGAGAACATCGGGTAACAACTTACCAGTTTGCACTTTGGTTGAACTTACGGTCTCCATGGGTGTAGAGGCAGGTTTGCATCCTAACATACCTGTTTCTTGGAGTAAGTCCAGAACATATTTTCTTTGAGAAATTATCATGCCTGCCTTGTTCCTGCCAACCTCTATGCCCAGAAAATATCGTAAAGGTCCAAGATCCTTCACTTCAAATTCTGTAGCCAGATATCTTTTAACAGCAGAAATACTTAAACTACAATTCCCATTTAGAATTATGTCGTACACATACACAATAAGGATAGTAACAGTTCTACCAGAGATATGCACAAATAAGGTATGATCACTTTGTGTTTGTTTAAAACCATATACAAGTAGAACTTCAGTAAATTTGCTAAACCAAGCCCTTGGAGATTGCTTGAGGCCATAAATAGATCTTTTCAACTTACATACTTTGCCTACTGTTTTTGCAGACTCAAAACCTGGAGGAATTTTCATAAACACATCCTCCTTTAACTCACCATTTAAAAACGCATTCTTAATGTCTAACTGAGCTAATTCCCAGTAAAGATTTATAGCTATTGAAAAAAGAATTCTAACAGTGTTAAGTTTTGCAACTGGAGCAAATGTTTCCGCATAGTCAACGCCATAAGCTTGTGTAAACCCTTTTGCAACTAATCTAGCCTTATTTTATAGTCTCATCTGAATTATACTTAAGGAAAAACACCCATTTGCACCCAACAGGATGGACATTCTTAGGTACTGAAACCAGTTCCCATGTTTTTTTTTTCATTAATGCAGACATCTCCTCATTGACAGCTTGCCTCCATTCTTTGTGACCAAGTGCTTCTTCAATAGAAGAAGGTACTGACTGTGAGTCTAAATTAACAGTAAAAACTTTGAATTTTGTACTTAACTTATCATATGATATAAATCTTTCAAGTGGATAAACAGAATAGCACTCTTTATTTCCTAAGAATTTATGATACTTAAGACACTCTCTGGTACCTTTTCTTATTGCAATAGGTAGGTCTATTGCAGACTGGTCTCCTCCAGTTTCCAGTGGATTAGTGGACTGACCTGATTGTAGAGGTGCCACAGATAAGGAAGGAAGTCTCCTAGAATAAACCTGTGTGATAGGCAATTGGTCCCTTCTTATAAGTATGTTTTGTGAACCAGTAGTCTGTTCGTCCTCCCCTTGCTGGGCTCCATTGTCCCTTCTTATAAGTATGCTCCAAAAATCCCTCTGTTCATGATCATTGCTCACCACAGAGTTAGAAGAACAGTATGAAGAAAGTTCATCAAAATAGACATCCAGTGTAATGTAAAACTTCCGGGTTTATGGGCAGAAACACTTATAGCCCTTTTGGGATCCAGAATATCCCAGAAATATACATTTAATGGAACGTCTATCCAATTTGCTCCTGGAATGAGGCTGCAGATAAACATAGGCAACACACCCAAATGTTTTGAAAGAAAGATCTGACAGTAATAGACAGTAAGGGAAAAAAACTAGGTAACTTATCTTTTGGACTGAGAAAATTTAGAACTCTAGAGGGCATCCTATTAATCAAATAGGTAGCTGTAAGAACAGCCTCACCCCAAAGAAATTTAGGAACATGCATTACAAACATGAGAGACCTAGCAACACTGAGTATATGCCTATGCTTTCTTTCAGCCACCCTATTTTGCTGGGGGTGTAAACATTGGATGTTTGATGATGAATGTCTTGACTGTCCAAAAAACTCTTGACATCTTTATCTAAGTATTCACCACCATTATCTGATCTAAATGTTTTCACATTGGTATTAAACTGATTCTGTATCAAGTGAATGAATGTTTTAAACACACATGAGAGTTCAGACTTATGCTTCATCAGATAGATCCAAGTCACACGTGCGTGATCATCAACAAAAATTACAAACCACCTGCTACCAATAACATTCAATACTCTTGAAGGTCCCCAGATGTCTGAATGAATGAGATTAAATGGTTTACTTTCTTTATAATCCTTAGCAGGATACTGTGCCCTACTTAGTTTTCCAAAAATGCAAGTTTCACATTGAAGACAGTCTAATAAAATACCATTGAACAGGTCAGGTTTGACATTCTTCATGTATAAGAAGTTGGGATGACCCATCCTCTTATGCCACAACAAAATATGAGATATTCTAGAATCCAGTCTATCTATTCTAGGAACAACACTATTGTTCTTACAAGAATAAACGCTAGAACATCTCTCAAAAGAGTCAGATCTGACTTTTTCCAAAAAGTACAGCCCTTTACAATGATTAGCATTGCCAATCTTCTCCTTGATCATCTTCTCCTTGGTTGAAATCTCCTGGAGGAAGAAGGAAGAAGACGGAAGGAAAAAACATTTAGATGGTGTAAAAAGAGTCCAGCAATTACTATCATCCATAAGTTTTTTAACTGAGATCAAATTGCAATCTATTCTAGGAACATATAGCACACGTTTAAGAATAAGTTTATCAGACAAATGAATATTTCCATATCCCAATATGTCAATACTGTCACCATTAGCAACCTCGACTTTCTTAGGAGCCACAAATTGTTCAAAGCAGCTGAGTTGAGTTTTATCAGATGTCATATGATTTGTAGCTCCTGAATCAATTATCCATGCATGTGACTTACCTCCCTTACCTGTACTTGCCATAGTAGCCTGAATTTGGCCAGAGTGAATCTGAGATCTTTGAGTGCCCAACACCCTTAATACTACATCTAGCTAAGCGGGAGTAAAAACATCTTCAGTTGGTGGACCATCATCAGCAACAGCATCAGCAACCGTAGCTCTAGAGGATCTCCAAGAGTCTGCATCAGACCTCCTGGAGTTGCTGGATTTGTTTTCCTAAAGTAGTTTTGCCTGAAGTTATTTGGTTTCCAGAAAGGAGGAGGCTTTACTTGTGAGCCTGGTCTCCTATAGCACTCTTCAACTACATGTCCCTCTCGATGACAATACCTACAATATTTCTTGGTGAAATTACAGTCATTCTGACTAGTTTTCCTAGTATTTAGGCTAACAGTTCTTTGGTGAGACTCTTCTTGTGAAAGAAGAGCAGAAGATTCGGATGACACTGCAGGAACAGGATTTGGTCCCATCATCACTTTAATCCGACTTTCCTCCTGCCGGACCTCAGAGAAGGCAGAGTTTAATGTTGGTAGGGGCTTTGTACTAAGTACCCTTCCCCTGACAGCATCCAGATCTTTGTGTAACCCAGTGAGAAATCCAAACAACCTTCTGGTTTCCTTAGTTTTTACATACAGTTGATTATCCTTGGAGCATTCCCACTGGTATGCCTCCAGTGAGTCGATCTGTTGCCAGATATGAGACAGATTGCCAAAAAACTTGCTAACTGTTTGATCCCCTTGCTTCATATCCTTAAGCTGAGACTCCAGTTCATACAGTTCAGCAATATTATCACTTTTTGAATACATCTCCTTCGTAGCCTTCCAGATTGCTGCTGCTGTTGGATACAACATGAATGTATTGCTCACTTCTGGAGTCATAGAGCTTAAGAGCCAAGACATAATCATCGAATTTTCGGCCTCCCAAGTAGAGAACTTAACATCAGTCTCTGCAGGGATCACCATCTTATCCGAGAGGTATTCTTTCTTGCCTCTCCCGGTGATAAACAACTCAACAGCTTTACTCCATGCCAAGAAGTTGTTCCCATGAAGTTTTTGATTTGTAATAGCGACAGGGGAAGCATCAAGAATGGAACTACTTGAGTTAGGCGATTTATCTGTAGCAGGAGTAGAGGTAACCTCACTGCCCTGATCTGTCATAGTTTAGGATTTGAAATGCTTAAGGTGAAAATTTTAGTTTGCTGAAGGATGATTAAATCTGAAGGGAGAGAGCAATTTTAAAAAGGAAGAGAAGGCTGAAGAAGATGACAGAAAGGACTGAAGGATTGAAAGGGATACTGTAAACGTAATAAATGAGATTGAAGACAGAAAGGAATCAATAAATGCATGAGGAAGCGGTGATTGTGAAGTTTCGAGAAAATGAGGGAAATGTGATAGAGATATGCAATAAATGAGTTTTAAGGCAGACAGGAAGCAATAAATATATGGGGATGCGGTGATTGAGAAATTTCAAGAAAAATGAGGGAAATTTTTTGTGAAAGTGGGCTCGTCTAATCAGGCAACATGGAACCATGCAAGAAGCCAGTTGGCAATTCTGAGGGAAAATATCATGACACGTTTACTCTTGAGAATATCAGATTTGAAGAAGATTTTTTTTCCTTAAAGAAATACTCTCACGTGAGAGTTTAAGCTATTGGACATAAATAACCTTAAAAACTTGCTTCTTTGCCAGAATTGCCCTTGGAGTCATCTTCCTCAGATACAACTTCTTCCCTTTTGGTTTTAAACAGTAAACAGCTTGATAACTTGTAAACGGCTCGTCTGTGGAAAAATGATGTATTTTCAATGGATCTTCATCATCATCATCATCATCATCCGTATCCAGTATATCCCAACGACAGCAAAAGCTATCGTCAGGGTCTGGAGAGGGTAAGTGGTAGACAGACAATACCTCTATCCCAAGGGATAGAGAGTCTGCTTCCAGTGAGACCCCCGGCTCTACCTGCATAAATTTGCAGTAGAAGATTTTGAACACTAGATAATTCTTCTCTTTTCCTGGCTTTGGTGAACTCTGTAGTAAGATCACTTTAAAGAGAACTTCTTTACTGTTGGAATGAATTGGAACAATTTCTTTGAGGAATTTCAGATGAGGCTCTGATACCATGTAGAAATAATTAAAAAATAGAATAAGAGTAGTTTCTGAAGAATGAATCTCAATGTATTGAGCTGTTGAAGATTTAGTCTAACAAACCTATTACAGTTATTTCCTATACTTCTATATATACAACAGAGGAAGCAAGATTGTCCTAACGGCCAGTTCTGACAAAAGACAAATAGTGTAGTATACTAACAGCTATATACAGTATGTATCTATTCTTATTTTCTACATGTTTATCAAACAGATCACAGGAAAAGTCACCTATTGTGGCCATGAGTTCCAAGAATTTGTTCCTCAGAGGACAAGTGCTTATATCAGCCAGCATGATCTTCACTATGGTGAAATGACGGTTCGTGAAACACTAGATTTTGCTGGTAGGTGCTTGGGAGTGGGATCCAGGTACCATTTGCTGGCGGAGTTGTCAAGGCGAGAAAAAGAAAATAATATCAAACCAGATCCTGAGATTGATGCATTCATGAAAGCCACAGCAGTGGAGGGACAAGAAACTAGTATCAACACTGATTATGTGCTCAAGGTATATCACACACTTTCAATTGCTTCTCATTTTATGTACAATGCTTTGATATCTTAAAAGTTTCTGACACAAATGAGTTCCTTTTTGACAGATTCTGGGATTGGAAATTTGTGCTGATATCATGGTTGGAGATGACATGAGAAGGGGTATTTCCGGGGGCCAAAAGAAGCGTGTTACAACCGGTATGCATGATTCACAATAAATTCATAGAATTTATACTCAATTTTTTAATCTAAACAATACGCTATCAAGCTCTGAAAGCAAATTGTTTTGAATATAGGGGAAATGTTGGTTGGACCAGCGAAAGCGTTTTTCATGGATGAAATATCAACAGGACTGGACAGTTCCACCACATTCCAGATTATCAAGTTTTTGAGACAGATGGTTCACATCAATGATATAACCATGGTGGTGTCTCTCTTACAGCCAGCACCTGAAACATATGATCTCTTTGATGATGTTATACTACTTTCAGAAGGTCAGATTGTCTACCAGGGTCCACGCGAGAATGTTCTCGAGTTCTTCCAATACATGGGATTCAAGTGCCCTGAGAGGAAAGGCATTGCAGACTTTCTTCAGGAGGTTACGTCAAAGAAGGACCAAGAGCAGTATTGGTACAGAAATGACCAGCCATATAATTATGTCTCCGCGAATGAGTTTGCACGTGCCTTCGGCTCCTTTCACGTAGGGCAAAAGCTAAAGGAAACTCTCCGAGTTCCATTTGACAAGTCTAGGGCCCACCCTGCTGCATTGGTAAAGGAGAAGTATGGTATCTCCAATTGGGGACTCTTCAGGGCTTGCTTTTCACGCGAATGGCTACTGATGAAACGAAGTTCTTTTGTTTTTATCTTCAAAACCACTCAGATAACAATCATGGCTACAATTGCCCTGACGGTTTTCCTAAGGACAAAAATGAAAGCTGGCAGAATTGAAGATGCCGCTAAATTTTGGGGCGCGTTGTTCTTCAGTCTTGTCAATGTGATGTTCAATGGGATGCAAGAGTTAGCAATGACGGTGTTTAGGCTTCCTGTGTTTTACAAGCAAAGGGACAGTCTATTCTATCCTGCATGGGCATTTGCCTTGCCAATTTGGGTCCTCAGGATTCCCCTTTCGGTTATGGAGTCCTTAATATGGATTCTCTTTACATATTATACCATTGGATTTGCTCCAGCTCCTGCTAGGTGAGTTCACATTCACACATCTAACAAACATATTTCCATCAGTTTGATCAGTAAATTACAAGCCATTTGGTTGAGCTTTTATCGTATGACAGTTCTTTGACTTTTCAGGTTTTTCAAACAGCTTCTGGCATTCATTGGGGTACATCAGATGGCTCTCTCGTTGTTTCGATTCATAGCAGCAATGGGAAGAACCCAAGTTGTAGCAAACACTCTTGGAACATTTACCTTATTGTTAGTGTTTATCCTTGGTGGTTTCATTGTGTCAAAAGGTTGGATATATTGCATTATTTCTGAACCATATTTTTCATGTTTTAACTTAGCACTGATTCTATATATAATTATGCTAAAAATATTATCCTCTACAATGATACAGATGACATTAAAAGCTGGATGATTTGGGGATATTATGTTTCTCCAATGATGTATGGACAAAATGCTATTGCAATCAATGAGTTTCTTTCTGAGAGATGGGGTAGTGTAAGTTCTTCTAAGTCTATCAAGCATCTCTCTATATAGTCCAAATTGATATTGACTCTTGAAAATTCTTGATTGTTCATCCTTATTCCATCAAGCAGCCCACCATTGGCCCTGAATCTACAGTCGGAAAGACCCTTCTCAAGGACAGAGGCCTATATACTACAGAGACTTGGTACTGGATATGTATCGGTGCTCTTTTCGGGTTTTCCCTGTTGTTCAACGTTTTCTTCATTGCAGCATTGACATTCCTAAAGCGTAAGTTCGACACAACTTTTAGAGACATAAATGCAACAAAAACTATGAGATATCAGAAACTTAAACTTTGAACTCAATACCAGCTTTGGGAGATACAACAGCTATCATTACTGAAGAGGAGGACAAAAACAAGCATAAAACACAAGTTACAACGAGTAATGGAGGTTAGTTTCACAACCATCATCTGTCTCTTCCAAATTTTGGACTTACGTTATAAGAAAAGAAGGCGGATTGATCCAAAATGGCATTATTTACTGTTACTGATGTTAGTGTTATGGTTTGGTCATTATAGGTTCTCAAATGGATGTACGAAATTCTCAGGGGAATGGTTCAACAAATAGTGAATCAAGAAGAGGGATGGTTTTGCCATTCCAACCGCTTTCACTTGCATTTAATCATGTCAACTATTATGTAGATATGCCTGCTGTAAGTATTTGATTATCATGTACAAAGTATAAGAATCCATTCACGAAACCCTTTTTGCACGTTACCTGATAGCTTTGTTTTGTATCAGGAAATGACGGCTCAAGGATTTGAAGAAGAAAGACTGCAACTTTTAAGAGATGTTAGTGGTGCTTTCAGGCCTGGTGTCTTGACCGCATTAGTTGGTGTCAGTGGTGCTGGAAAGACCACCTTGATGGATGTCTTAGCCGGTAGAAAAACAGGCGGGTATATTGAAGGAAGCATAAACATTTCAGGTTACCCAAAGAACCAAGACACTTTTGCTCGAATAAGCGGTTACTGTGAACAGAATGACATCCATTCACCATATGTAACTGTCTATGAGTCTCTTCTGTATTCTGCCTGGCTGCGCCTCGCTTCTGATGTGAACACAGAAAGCCGAAAGGTATGTTTCACTAGAAGTCTGACCTTGAAATGACATAATTATAAAAAAAAGTCGATTTCGTATAGCTGATGTCCAGCAAGCTACAAACTTTGTTTTGGCTATATCATGATTATACCCTGTTGCAGATGTTTGTTGAGGAAGTTATGGACCTGGTTGAGCTCAACCCATTAAGGAATGCTCTGGTTGGACTTCCAGGAATCGATGGGCTCTCAACCGAGCAGAGAAAAAGGCTTACAATCGCAGTTGAGTTGGTTGCCAATCCTTCAATCATCTTTATGGATGAGCCAACATCAGGGCTTGATGCCAGAGCAGCTGCCATTGTCATGCGTGCCGTTAGAAATACAGTAGATACTGGTCGAACTGTTGTCTGCACAATCCATCAACCAAGTATTGACATTTTTGAATCTTTTGATGAGGTATGAACAACCGGTTCAATCTCCTCTTCTCATGAGGCTTTAACACAATCTGCATAAATGTGACCTTGCTCTTTTTGTCTGCAGCTGTTGTTGATGAAAAGAGGAGGACAAGTAATATACGCTGGACCTCTAGGCCGCCAATCTCATAAACTAGTTGAATATTTTGAGGTAAGATTTATCCTTTTAAACATGTTGCTTATGTGTCGACCTACTCTTTTGGCAGCTTTGTTTGAGAAAACCATAATCTACCTAAAGAATTGAACCACCAACAACAACATTATTACTCCATTGCCTTAGAGGCTCTGCCCTATGGTGGGATAGGAGGGGGGTCAAATGTATGCAACCATACCCATGTGTTAGAAACATAGAGAGTTGTTTCCCGATAACCCATAATGAAAATTGCGTCAACCTATGTCGATCAACTGCTACCCCCACACTATAAGAAGCGCATCCAATTTAGTGAACAAATAACTCAAAAAGCAACTTTGCAGGCAGTACGAGGGGTTCCTAAAATAAATGAAGGTTATAATCCGGCTACATGGATGTTGGATGTCAGTACTTCTGCTATGGAGACTCAACTGCATGTTGATTTTGCAGAAGTATATGCAACTTCAAATCTCTATAGGTGAAGGGAGAAAAAATAATTCTTTATACATCCTAATTTTCTTAAACAAGTAGCCCAGATGACTTCTTAAGAGTGACCTGTTTCCTGATTTTAATTCACAGGGAAAATCAAGAACTGATCACGAAACTGAGCATTCCAGAACCAAGTTCCAACGACTTGTACTTCCCAACCCAATTCTCCCAATCCTTTTTGGTTCAGTGCAAGGCTTGCTTCTGGAAACAACACTGGTCCTATTGGAGGAACTCACAGTACAATGCCATTCGATTCCTCATGACTGTTGTCATTGGAATCATGTTCGGCGTTATCTTTTGGAAAAAAGGAAATGTGATGTAAGTCCACCTTCTCTTTCTATGTCAAAGCAACTGATTACAGCATTTTTAATCCTTACTAACATCAAGGACTATGCATGGTTTGGTTACAGACACAGACAGCAAGACTTGCTCAACTTGCTAGGAGCTATCTATGCAGCAGTTCTTTTCCTTGGAGCAACTAATGCCGCTTCAGTCCAATCAGTTGTTGCAATAGAAAGAACCGTTTTTTATCGCGAAAGAGCAGCAGGGATGTACTCAGAGTTGCCTTATGCATTTGCTCAGGTGAAATCTCTACGAACATTTTGTTGAAATTTGGGCTTATATGAGACGAGACTCGTATCCACTCAAAACATTAAGACAATAGGTGCTGGTACCTCATCCTTATGTAACCCACATATTTTTCTCAAACTAACCAATTTGGGACAATATTCTCCACACCCGCCCTCACGTGACAACGTGGCTTCACATACACACGCGTCTTTAGAAGGTGCCCTCAATCACAACTCACAAGCCAGACAATGGGTGGTGATATTTTATCCTCATATAACCCACGTATTTTTTTCCAAACTAGTCAATGTGGGACAATATTCTCCACACCCGCCCTCACGTGGCAACATAGCTTCACATACACATGCGCCTTTAGAAGGCAACCTCAATCACAAACCACAAGCCAAAGGCGTCCTCAATAACAAACCACAAGCCATACAATGGGTGGTGGTACATCATCTTCATATAACCCACATATTCTTTTCAAACTAGCCAATGTGGGACAATATTCTCCACACCCGTCCTCACGTAGCAACGGCTTTACATAGACACGCGCTTTTAGAAGGCGTCCTTAATCACAAACCACAAGTCAGGCATGAACATCTGGACCTGAGTGATGGGAGACACAATAAATGGCCAACCAAGGGCCAGACAAGGTGTGAGTTCACATTTTAAACTCGGTTGGATGCCATGTTGAAACTTGCTTATATGAGGCGAGACTCATATTCACTCAAAACCTTAAGGAAATGGGTGGTGCTACCTCATCCTCATATAACCCACGTATTTTTCTCAAACTAGCCATGTGGGACAACATTCTCCACACATTTCACCTATGCGCCTATGAAATTTCACATGTTATGCTCATAAAGTGATTGGCCATGTTGCATCTAACCTTTTGCGTTGCGAAATATTTGATAGGTTGCAATCGAGACCATGTATGTCGCCGTTCAAACAATTCTATATACCCTCTTACTCTACTCCATGATTGGGTTCCAATGGACAGCAGCAAAGTTCCTGTACTTCTACTATTTCATATTCATGTGCTACACATATTTCTCAATGTATGGTATGATGGTTGTCGCGTTAACACCTGGATTTCAAATTGCTGCCATTGTCATGTCCTTCTTCCTCAGCTTCTGGAATCTGTTCTCTGGATTCCTCATCCCACGACCGGTAAACAAATCAGAACTCCATCTCAGTAATTTCATCTTGCATTTGTATCATTCACAAAGCATATTTTTCGTCTATGCTAAAAATGTGGCAATATAATTTTTGCAGCTTATTCCAGTGTGGTGGAGGTGGTATTACTGGTGCTCCCCAGTTTCTTGGACAATTTACGGACTTTTTGCATCCCAAATAGGCGACAGGACAGGCGATCTTGAACTACCTGGCAATGTAGCAAAGATTCCAATTAACCAATTTTTAAAAGAATACTTGGGCTATGAGCATAGCTTCCTTTTCCCAGTTGTGATTGCACATGTAGGCTGGGTGCTTCTGTTTTTCTTCGTTTTTGCCTATGGCATCAAGTTCCTTAACTTCCAAAGAAGATGAGAATATTCAAGTCAAAGGGGGTGTGTGTGTATGTCTGTATGTGTTTTATTACCAATATATGACAGATAGATCAAGTGTACATTTTTTTATAGATCAAGTGTATATGTACACACTTTTGCCTATACTTTGTAACACTTTTGTATACTTTTACTATTTGATACAATTTCAGAATTATTTGAGACTGTACTGAAGGAACTTCGTGTTCAATCATTTACTCTTGTTGTGAAAAAATTGTACTTTTTTTTTTTTACGCAGGTTTACTGGGCAACAAGTGAAAAACTGAAATGCCAACATAATGGATCCAAGTCTCAACCTAATCTCCATAAAATAAATTCTCAACATGGACTCAAATAAATCTCCTCGTCAATCCTTGAATCAACGGTATCCCCACTCGAATTCTTCCTCTACAAACATTAAGTCATAATTATGCTTCTCTGCAAAACATCAATAAAATATAGTATGAACGACAAAACATCGTCCAGTAAGTAACCTGTCTGTACCTATTATAGGACCACGAAGAAACAAAACATATATGCAATAGTATATCTATCACTTCCTTTTTTGCCACCCTTGTTTAATATGAATATGCAATAGTTTTTCTCGCTTTTCTTTTACCACACTTGTTTTGTATGATGATTAAGTACACAATTCTTTTTACTATATATTCATGATCTAAACTTTTAGTTCACATCTTTTATTTATCATACATTGTACTATAACGAAAAGTAACATTTGCAGAAAATAATAACAACATAATATTGATAATTTATTATATTCACACATGGGTTAAACCAATTTAAGAAAATAAAAGTCACAAATAACAATCACAATCACCTATTTAAAGTTTCAAAAGAAATCTTAACGTTTTATTGACAAAATTGCCCCTTATTTGGTCACTGTGCTCTTTTACCTGCTTTTTCTGCTTCGGTGTCAACAAATACTACCTATTTTACCCGCGCAATTTTCTTCTGCAAATTTTCTAGGGTTCTTAGGCATTTTCCGCCGATGATGGAGCCGACGGAATTAGCGCAAGTCGTCAGGGATGGCAATGTTAAGTTTCCCGTAAGATCTACTGATGAGGCAGAGCCAAATTCAGGCTGGAAACCGAAGATAGTAGTGATATTGGGGGCAACTGGGTCTGGGAAATCAAAACTTGCTATCGACCTTGCCTCTCACTTCCCTATTGAAATTATTAGTGCCGACTCCATGCAGGTATTCAATCGATACTTTCCACTATGGAGTACAAACTGACCGTTTCGTTCTTTTTTAAAATGTGCTGCAGATTTATGCGATGCTTTGAGACCAAACCGTAAAAGTCGAATGGGGTCAACCGTTACATGCCTATTGAACCGTCACATGACATAATATACAACATGTATATGTATAAAATTTTGTGTTAAATGTTTAATATTCTGCTGATGAAAGGAATGGGTAAGTCAAACCGTTAGTGGCTTAGTGGTTGATTGGTTGGAGCGTCACGTTTACCGGGTTTCACTGTTCTTTTGTGCTGTTTGGGCTTTAGTCTTAATCCAGCTGCCTGGTCACTGGGTCACTGTTTTGACTGTCTTGGTCGGGTTGGGTCTTAAAGGCACTGTGTTATGCTATTTCTGAGGTAGCTTTGATTTTCTGAGTCTTTTTCATGCATAACCATGTTCATTTATTGTCTGCAAGGTGTATAGGGGATTAGATGTTCTTACGAATAAGGTGCCTCTTAAAGACCAGAAAGGTTTGCTTCGTTTTTAGTAAAGAATTTGGCAACAATTGTTTGTTTGGTTGTTGTGGATGCTTCTTATTATGACTTTGATTGGGCAGGAGTGCCGCATCATCTCTTGGGAACAATCAGTCCAAAAGTTGAATTTACTGCCAAGGATTTCCGGGACATTGCCATTCCTGTGAGTCAATGTATTGTACCTTTCTCAATAGTGTATTCATACTTCATGTTTTCTTTTCTATTTTTGTGTTGTGCATTCATCAAAATGTTGCCGCACTTCTGGAACATATGCCTCGACCAATTACAGTAGAGAAGGCTTGAAGATCACTCACAGATTTTGGCATGTTGGTGTGTGGTTCCTAGGCATATCGCTTGATTATTACTTCCTGGTCTTGGGATGCTGTTCATAGGTTAATTCGGGTGAGGGAAACAACTTACCATGGAATATGCACTTAGTAACTAAGTAGGCTGGCATGAACTTATAGGGAGGATGAGCTAGCTGTATATATGGAGGGAGCAAATGCAATTTATAACTCTGATTTAATGAGAACTAGTTTTTGTGTCCATTTTACCTCATCCCTGGTTTTATGCTTTTCTTTCTCAACTTTATTCGCGTTCTCAGTGATTATCTCTGCTATTAGCAAAGCTGTAACTCATCTTCAGTGCATGCTGGATCCTATTTCACTTCATCTAGTTTCCTTTTGTTTTTCATGCAATGCTCTGATTAAATTTTAGGGAGATTGGATCATATTAATGTAATCTGAGGAGATTTATTCAAAGTAATCAATTGTTTCCTTAGAGGCTACTTTTGTCTATTTACGATTTATACGGAAGCAGCAATTATTTTGTCTACTTAGTAGCCTAAAACATTCAGAGCCTTAAATGCACGAGACAAGTGACACCTTGTAACAATCCTGCTTTTGCCTAGTGCAGTGCTGAAATTATGTGATCTATTTATCTGTGCATAACTAAATCCAGGGGTGAACTGCAACCTGATTTTGTCTAGCTTAGTGGTTACTTAGTACACTGTAACTATAATCTAAGAATCAGAAAATGACATTTCTGATGCACTCTAGGTATGCACAAAAGTGCGAGTTGCTCACCCCCCCCTCCCACCTGGCCCCTTCTATTTTTTGTTTGAAATAGCTGATAGAAACTTGCTTAGCAAATTCGTTTGAATTTCTGTTATTTCTCACATAATATATTTGAAGCCGATCATCTGAGATGAACATCTATTTTTCAGCTGATTGAAGAGATCTGGGCCCGTAATCAGTTGCCTGTCATAGTTGGAGGGACAAACTACTATATTCAGGTACCTGAGTATTTTTTGTCATTCATATGGATTTGGCAATTCACAGAAATTCTTTATCTGCTCTTTATTCCTTAGATGTGTCACTTTTTGGCACTTGTAGGAGAAAAGCTCATGTTCTTTATGTCAACATTTCTTACTCAGCATTGCTTTTTATAATGATGGGATTTTATCTTCTGAGTTTATTTTGAATGTTTCGTCACAGACTGTTTCTAAACAATATCCTGAAATGTCAAATCTATTTTTCTTGTGTCATTTCTTTGGGTTTTGACTTGTATTCACCATTTTATTTTTATTGTTATTATTTTTTTAATCATCAGAATTTGTACGTAATTGCAATGGAGGCAATAACTCTCTTCTGTTCAGTCCAACTTTCAGACTATGTATAGCCTTTGAATTTTTTTCCTTTTTCTTTTTGGGGTTGGTTTGTTCTCAATATGGTTATCTTGAGAATGCCGTTTCCTTTGGAGCATATCAACTGTAAACTTCTTGTGGAAACTATTGTGTTAGTATTTAAATTTTTGACTTTGATAGCTAGGAAAACCGTTCATTTTCTTGATCAGGCCCTTGTCACTCCTTTCCTCTTGGATAATGTCACAGAAGAAGAAGAAGAGGGCTGCTCAGATGATTTTCCTGGTATGCATCTGGTAGAAACTCGATGTAAATACAATAGACATACATTATACAAATACACTGCATAGACATACAAGTAATACACACATTGTATAGACACAAAATGCATAGTATAATACATATCAAGTCACTCAAATTTGTGACTGATAGAATAAGAAAGAATAAAGCTGTTGTAGACAATATAGCCATTAGAGAAAAAGACATTGTAGTAGTTAGAACAGTTAGCCTTCTTAGAATGTTGTAAACTGCCTATATAAGGGCCATCACTTGTACATCCGAAAATATAACTAACTAATTCTCAGTTCCATATGGCATCAAAGAAAAAGTGTATTTGTTTTTGCCTTATTTCGATTCTGTTAAACATTTGAAATTCAAAAACGACAACTCCAGCCTCTTCTCCTTCTCCTACTTCGAGGCCTCATGCCTTCCTGATCAAAGCTCAGGAGCAGGTCCTCATAACAATCATGTTATTGATGATTCTTCTGCTATTATTACTAACCACAAGCTAAATGGAGACAACTGCTTGTCTTGGTTAAGGAGAATTGAGATGTTTATAACTAGAAAAGGTAAAGAGGAGTACCTATATGGAACTGCAATAATTCCTGCTGATAATGATCCTAAGTATAGGATCTAAAAATCAGAAAATAGCATGATCAAGTCATGGCGAATTAGTTCGATGAGATCAGAAGTTAGTGATCACTTCATAATGTATGATACAACAGCTGAGATTTGGGGTGCAGTTAAAGGAATATACTCAAAGAAAGACAATACCTCAGAACTATATGAGCTAGAGGCTCAACTTCATGAGGCGAGCAAGGCAATTTATCAGTCAATAAATATTACGCACATCTGACAAGAGTATGCCAACAAATTGATGTATTTGAAATACATTAATGGTTATGTGCTTCTGATTATCAGTTGTACAAGAGTATTACTGAACAAAAGAGAGTTTTAGATTTTTAACAGGGATACACCCTGAGTTTGATAATGCCAGGAGTAGAATCGTGAGTACTAAACCACTGCTATATTAAAGGCAGCATTTGCTGGAATTAAACATGAAGAGAGTGGAAAGAAAGTGATGACAAGAACCAGTATAAACCTGAATACAGAAACTTCAGCTTTTGTTGCTGAAAAATCATCTGTAAATATTACTGAAGGTCCCCTTGCAACAAGAGGCAGGTAACTTCTGGAGAAATATGTAAGTATTGTAACAAAGAGGAATATGCGATGGATGATTTTTGGAAATTACAAACTAAGTTGGCAAGAGAAGGAAAACCATCAGTCAGACCTACAAATGCTCCTTGGAGACAACATAACAATGGACCTTGGAAAACCCTACTTAGGCCTACCAATGCTCCTTGGGGGCAGCACAACAATGGACCTTGGAGACCTTATTCAAGGTTCAATTATGGTGAACAAAGTAATGCTCATTTTGCAGGCAATCCAACTCAAACAACAGGGACAAATAACCTCCCTACAAAGGATTAGATTACATCCCTGCTCCAACTAACAGACATCAACTCCAATCATTAAAGCTTCTATGGCTGGTTCAGGCAATATTATTTAGGAACCTCTTGGATTATTGATTCTGGAGCTACAGATCATATGACAGACAATGATACACTTCTTTCATCCTACCAGTCCTTTTTAGTTTCTAAAATAGTTAACCTTACTAATGGAACTTCATTGAATGTTACTGGTATGGTTAGTGCTAGACTAAATGATAAAATAACACTATACAATATACTGCGTGTACATAATATTAACTTCAACCTACTGTCTATAGGAAATCTCACAAAAGATAGTAACTGTTGAACATTTTTTCATCTTCTGAATGCTGTTTTCAGGAGAAAAACATGAAGGAGTTGATTGACAGTGCTAAATATATTAATGGTCTCTTCATATTTGACGCAGAGAACTCTAAAATCAAATGCTATCAGTCAAACACTGTTGAACAAGATCCAAACATGAAAGAAGGTAGTCTTGATAAGAATTCTACTTGTATTGATCGCATTCTTTTGTAGCATAGGAGACTTGTGCATCCAATTTTTTTTGTATATGAAATGATTAATGCCAAGGTTATTTGATAATATTGATTATATCACCTTGATATGTGACTCTTGTTAGTTAGCAAAAAAAGCAAAGCAGTCTTATCCTTCAAAAGTTTATCAACCTGTACAACCTTTTAACCTTGTTTATTCTGATACTTGAGGTCCTTCAAGAAACACGAATATCAATGGAATAAGAGGGTTTGTTACATTTGTTGATAATCACTCAAGAGTGACTTAACTATACCTTATGAAATATAAATCAGAAGTAAATCAGATTTTTAGGACTTGCTTCAACTTGATTAAAAATCAGTTCAATTTACAATAAAAACCTTAAGAACATATAATGTATCTGAATACTTGGATGCGTTCTTAAAACAGTTTATGAATGACAATGGTAGTTATCATCAAACTTAATGTGTGTATATCCTCAACAAAATGGAATAGTTGAGCGGAAAATAGACATTTGTTTGAAGTTACTAGAATTCTAATGTTTATAATGGAGGTTCCTAAGTTATACTGAAGGGAGGCATTACTAACAGCTACATATCTAATAAATAGAATGCCCTCTAGGATCTTAAAGTTTAAAACGCCAAGAGAGACTTTTTTGGAGACTTTACTCTGTGCAAGACTATTGTCTGAATTACCTCTGAAACTGTTTGGTTGTACTGCCTATGTATACGTACAAGAGGAAAATTAGACCATAGATCTATTAAATGCATTTTTCTTGGATTTTAGGATCGCCAAAAAGGGTGTAAATGCTACTCTCCTAACACTAGAATGTATGTTACATTAGAGGTTTTGTCTGATGAAAAGCTTGTCTTCTATGACCAAATAACAGAACCGTAAAGTAGAATACATAATGATATTTGGACTATAATTGATGTCGTAAGAACAACTTCATCCTCTCAGCCAGAATCCAATAGTTATATCAAGAACACACCATAACCAGAACTTAATAACAATACAGAAAATGAACCATGGTGGAATAGACCTCTAACCACTCAAGTTTATACTAGGAGAGGTAGGCAGCCTGCTACAAGTTCAGGGGAAAGTACTGAAGACTCACAAGAATTTACATATAGCGTATGAAAATATATTAGAAGAAGATAATAGATCTATTACACTTAGAAAGGGGACAAGAGAGTGTATTAAACATCCACTTCATAACTTTGTTACCCACGATAGATTTTTGTAACAATTACAAAAAAAATGAATTTGTAACCGAAAGCTTTTATCTGCACACTATACTCTAGTATTATTCCAAAAAACATATGAAGCAATGAGTATACCTGTATGAAAGGATGCTGTCATTAATGAAATGACACCATTAATACAAGATAACACTTGAGAGTTTGTACCAAGTATAAAAGGTATAAGACCTGTAGGATGTAGATGGATATTCACGCGAAACCAAATAAAAAAAATTCGTGCTTTAATTAAGTTTAATACAGATGGAACAGTAAACAAGTATAAGGCTAATTTAGTAGTTAAACAATTACAAAAAAATTTAGTAGTTAAAGGCTTCACACAAGCCTATTGTATTGATTATCTAGAAACCTTTGCACTTGTAACAAAACTAAATACAGTAAGAATCCTATTCTCTTTAGCTGTAAATCTTTATTGAAAACTATGTCAACTTGATATAAAGAATGCATTTTTAAATGGTGAATTTCAAGAGGAAGTCTATATGACTATACCCCCCAGTATTTGAGAATCAAACTAATAAGGGTCAAATTTGTAAGTTAAAAAGTCCCTATATGGTTTTAAACAATCACTAAGGGCATGATTTAGAAATTCTCAAATACAGTAAAGGAATATCAATTTGTTCAAAGTCATAGTGACCATACACTCTTTATGAAAACATAAACAAAAGGAAAGATTACTATTATACTTGTACATGTTGATGACATTATTATAACAGGGAATGACACTCAAGTAATACAGTTTATTAAGACACAGTTATCTAGAAGATTTGAGATGAAGGACCTAGGTAAACTTAGATATTTTCTGAGAATGTAAGTGGCAAGAAATAGAGATTGTATGGGTATATGCCAAAGAAAATATATTATAGATTTGCTAATTGAAATTAGAATGATAGGATGTAAACTTTCTAGTACACCACTAGGATCTGGACATAAGCCTAAGGAATTATGAGACAACATACCGAGACAACATACCTACTGATAAGTTACAGTATCAAAAACTTGTAGGAAAACTAATATCTTTATCATATATAAGACCTGATATTTGTTATGCGGTGGGATATGTTAGTCAGTATATGCATGATCTTACTAATGAACATTTGCAAGTTGTTTTAAGAATCCTCAGGGTCTTGAAAAATGCACTAAGACAAGGGTTATATTTTCGAAAGACTATGGAAGATCCATCAAGGTTTTCCCTTATGCAGACTGGACTGGCCTAAAACTGATATGAGGTTCACAACAGGACATGCAACATACTTATGGGGTAACTTAGTGACATGGAGGAGCAAGAAGCAAATTATGGTCTCAAGGAGTAGTGCAGAAGCTGAATGAAGAGCATTAGCTCTAGGATTTTGTGAAGGCATGTGGATTTTAAAAGAGTAATAGGTGATATTGGACAGAGTATAATGTTGCGTATTAAGATATTCTATGACAACAATTTTGCTATAAACAGAAAACCTAGTGCATCATGGTAAAACTAAACATGTGGAAATAGACAAGCATTTCATTAGCGAGAAGATTGAAGACAAGATAGTCACTTTACAACACATCTCTACAACGGACCAGAATGCAGGCATTTTGACTAAGCCTGTGTCTATCAAAATCTTCCAAACTCTATTGTATAAGCTTAGTTGTATCAACGTCTATACAACTAAGCTTGAGGGGGGAGTATAGAAACTCAGTGTAAATACAGTATGCATACATCATACAAATACACTGTATAACATAAGTAATACACACATTGTATAGACACAAACACACAGTATAACTTATACATATACACATTAAGTCATTCAAATATGTGACTGACAGAATAAGAAGGAGCCGTTGAAGGCAACATAACCGTTAGAGAAAAAGATATTGTAGCCTTTAGAACAATTAGTCTCCTTAGAATGTTGTAAAGTGCCTATTCAAGGGTCATCACATGTACATTTGAAAATATAACTGAGGTATATACTATTCTCAGTTTCCATAAGTCTTTGATTTCTCAAGCCAATACATTGCATGAAACTATAAAATAATTGCATTTTGAATGAAATTTAGCTATGAAATGCCCCCATGTTTGTAGGAGATAAGGAACACGAAGGTGATGTTGATTTTGAAGTTAATGATCATACTTATGCTCGTCTTGTGGAGCTTGACCCCATCGCTGCAAATCGGATACATCCAAATGACCAGAGAAAGGTTTTTTTTTTTTGGTTTTTTTGTTTTGTTTTTTTGGTCACGTATGGCTAATCTCAAATTCTACTGCTGGGAATTGTTTGCACTTCTTTGACGATGTTATGCAAAAGAATATTTTTAGACTTCTTTATACTGTTTCAATTGGTAATTGGACAATGAACTCGAAGGGATTAAATATCACTATCAAAGTATCTGGTATCATTGCATCACTGGTTGGATATTAGCTTTTTTTTTTGTTCTCAAAGTTTCCTCTGGAAATTGGGTTATCAATCATGTTAAATTGCATTGGTTACTGGAAATCTGTATTCTCAGGATTCAGGAGCATAAACATGAGGTAATATTTAGATTAAGTGCGTAGATGTATTGACGAAAAATGCATAGATGGATTGAATCTGGCTAAATTTCTGAGGCACGAGCCTTATCTGTTGCCATAGTCTTGATCAATCAACAGATCCCGAGAATATACGGAAGGCATGATATATTACCAGCAATGCAGCTTATACCTATGTTCATTGAGTTTTAAGAGAGCCTATGTCATTCTTATATGATAACTTTTGAGTGTAGTGCTTAAATTTGTACATTCCATGCAGATCTCGCTGTACCTGAGTTTATTTGCTCGCTTTGGTGTTCTTCCAAGTAAACTTCTACAAGAGAAGACCCTGGAGGTTGGTTACTTTTCTTCAATTTCTTGCATGATAAAGTTTGTTTTTCATTTGAAGTATGCCTGATTTTCAGACTGCGTTGGTGCTATTGGATTGTATGGATAAGAATAGTCTTTTTTGTTCATGCTGTACCAGGAAACTAGAATGATTTTATCTCTTTGTCTTACACACTTTGCAGTTTGCTTTATATTTGATAATGAAAAGGATAGGGGATTTCATACATGCATGGCTGTAATATTTTTGTAAATCCTGCTTCTGGCACGCATCTTTTCTACTGACATTGGTTGATAAATTTCTGAGATGATATAACTGTTTCTTTGGATGCTATAAAAGGACGTTGCAAGTTCTGGGGAGAACTAATATCCTGTAAAGTTTGTAGACTTTTGTGATTACTTATATGTCCGTATCGTAGTAAACTACTTTTTCTGTCAACTCATGGCTCTTTTTGGCGTCTCATGATTCCTTCACCCCGTGGGGGGGGGGGGGTTAAGGTTTAGTTTTTGAAGTTGCTAAATAATGGAATTCGTGAGACATGCTTTGAGGCATTTGTTCAAGACTTCTTTCACACTTGCGTGGCAGGGCAGAACTGGGGTCGCGTTGACAAGTCCAAATTTGATTGCTTCTTTATTTGTGTTGATGCATCCATGGCTGTACTTGATGATCATGTTGGGCGAAGAGTTGACTGCATGGTCAGTTGTGGTCTGCTTGAAGAAGTTTTCGATATATATACTTTAAATGCAGATTACACCAAAGGAATACGACAAGCTATTGGTGTCCGCGAGTTTGCAGATTCTTTAAGAAGTTACATGTATGAAAATCAAAGTGGCAGTGAGGAATTTTCACCAGTTTCATCATCCAAGAGAATGAAAGAAAATATGCGAAAAATCCTAGATTCTCCTTATGAGGACAAGCATAAAATTTTACTTCGAGAATCCATCGATAGGGTGAAATTAAATACCAGAAGGCTTGTTCGTCGACAAGTAAGTGAATAACATGTCACTTTCTTGTTCTCTCCTTGTTTTTCTTTTTTTGGTGGAATGATGATCGATGAACATATGGGTATGTGCATACAATGATATACATATGTTAGCTCCTTGGTAGAGACGGATGTTGTTTGCACAGTGAGGATTTGTTTGTGTAATTTTTCTTTTGTTGCTTGCCTGTTGATTCTTCTGTTTTTGCTTCATGATGGGTATACAGTGTATTTTATATTCAGTAGACTGCTCATATTATGGACACAACAGTAACAATGCGGACTTGTGAGCAATAAAACTTGGTTTAGAGTTTGAATTTTATTTGTTCGAGTTGGAAGCATGCACCTTTTTCAGTTTGGTACCTTACTATTTTATGTTGGGCCTCCGTTCCTGTTTACCATTATGACTTGCTTATGGCTTCTGATAGTTCCATGTAATAATAATAATCCAAATGGATAAGTAAAATAATGCGAATTAAGTGTTAATCAGAATCATGAGAGATGTAAAAAAAAAAAATAATATGCAAGAGAAATGATTGATCCATAAAGTTGGCCTCACATAGTGGAAAAAAGATGTATATAGCTAAAAATGGTCCAAGGATCTGTTCCACTATTGTCCCAAATCTTTGTGATTAATGCCTATGTCCTATTCTGAGATATTTAGTGAGTTATTTTGTGTATGCCTCATTTTTAGTTGTAATTTTTCACTTGCACCATGTTCTAATCTGTAACAGAAGCGAAGGCTTAAACGGCTTCAAATGCTTTTTGGGTGGAACATACACTATGTTGATGCAACAGAATCAATAATGTGTAAGTTAATCCATAAGTTATGGATTCTTGAAATATTCGTGTCAAATCATTACTTTCCATTCAATTCTGAAATTCATCAGCAGATTCCTACTGCAAATAATATTTCAATGGATTGTTTATTCTTGTAGGTCTTTCTGATGATACCTGGAGATCACAAGTAGTTGATAAGTCGGTTAAAATTATCGAATCTTTTCTTGATGGAAGTGGCTGCCATAGAGGACCTTCTTTGCATTCTAAACAAACAGAAACTATTGAAAGGAATCTGTGGACTCAATACATATGTGAGGTTAGTCTTCAATTAATAGACATTGATCCAATCCTTCTACTGGTTATCCTGTATCTTTTAGACTTTGGCTCATAAGCACTCATGATAGTTCGTATGGTGACATACAAACTCAGGCATGTGGCAATAAGGTTCTCAGAGGGACGCACGAATGGGAACAGCATAGGCAAGGCCGAAACCATCGCAAACGAATATCTCGGCTAAAGAAGTCTGGTGGTCAATGTCCTGAAGGCAAGGATCCAAAAATGCTCCCTCAATAAGCAATCTAGCTTGGCGTTCTGTGGTTTCGTCTCTCCTTCTATATGGAACGAAATCCGGCATTATTTTGAGGCCGTTTTTCATACCATTGCCTGGAAGAGACCTTTTCCTGCCCGCCTCTGGTGTCCAGATTGCAAAATAGGTACGGATATTTTAGAGGCATGCCATACAATTGTTGTTTTACATTCAAATCAAAGAACCTTTTCAGAAATTTAGGACACTATTGAATTTATTCTAATAGTAGCTTCATATATGTTCCATGTGTCTTGAACGTTTATTGTGTATATACAAAGCATAACGTTGGTGAAACCTTACGATGCTATGATGCTTCATATAAACTATGATGGATCCAGGCGAAAAGTTTGTCCGGCTAAGAACTCTCTTTTACTAATGCCTCATTGACAAGATGCAACTCAAGGTATTTGCAAAAAACTAGGATGGACGGAGAATTACTCCAGGGTTCAGGAGCTTTTCTAATACATTGATGCCTTTATTTGAGTTAACTTTAGCATCACATAATATGACACTGGAGCAACTGGTAAGGTTGTTGCTTTGTGACTTTGAGTTCATTGGTTCGAGATGCGGAAACAGCCTCTTGCACAAAAGTGTAGAGTAAGACTGCGTACATCAGATCGCGAAACGATTTGATCTCTTTTTAGACCCTGCGCAAACGCGGGAGTTTAGTGCACCACGAACGCCGCCTTATAATATGACACCAAATTGTATGATTAAACGTTACATTGTCCTCAACGACTTTTTGGGGCAACATTACACGATACATCTGATTTCATCATCAGAACACTTTAGCAGTTGTTAAAGAGACGTCATTCTTTAAGTACTTGGTTTGGGTTGTCATTGCCATCCTTAGATCAGTTTCCACTTCATAAGAAAAAAAGAATGTTAATTAGGTATGTTAAGGATAATTAGTTTTGAGAAATGAGAAGCACTTCAAAGACATTCTAGCTGATATTAGTCAAACCATGACGAAAAATCAGGTAAACACAAGCATTTCAATTGCGTACTACATTTATCGGAGCAAATATAAATAGTTAGAAACGAGTCAAACCAAACCAAATAGTTAGTTTTCAAGTTTGGATTCGTGTAAACACACGAATAGTTTGGTTTAGTTTGTTTGGTTTAAAGAGTTTAAAAATTTGTTTGAGTTCGGTTTGAAAACGTTATAACTCTTTAAATGAGCCAAACAGTTAGTTGACAATTTTGCTTTTTAATAAACATGTTTGAACTCAACTTGTTTAAATTGAACTTAACAAATGAACACACACTAAATACAAATCAAATTTTAACAGTTTGTAAACATTTCAATTCGTTTATAGTTCAGCTGAATACTGCGAGCGAGGGTAGCTATGATTACTCATATGTTAAATTCATGGACAGGAACACAAACTTATTTTATGTTTTAGTAGTAGTTCTAAACGCGCCTATTTTGACAGTTTACTTGTAAAAAAACTTATGGACAAGCATTTAATATAAAGATCAGAACAAAATTTTATCTGATTACAAAACAATCTAAGACTCGCATCTAAAAGTTTCCAAACAGAAAGTCAAATCTATCAGCTATTGCAGGTCTGCATTAATTTGTTTATTTTTCTCTTGTTCAGGGCCAACTGACAAGGCAAGAAAACATTGTAAATGCACGTGTGATTTGCAAGAAATCCCACGCCCCTTCTGTCAAACACACGGCAGTTGGTCCATGCATGGTAAAAACAGTTTGATCTCCAACCGCGAGAATTTTTATTCTCTCTCTGTAAAATTTGGTAGAAGATATAAATCCACAAGTATGTTTTAATATATAGTTTTTTTTAAGTGTTCGTGTATAGGAATTGTGTAGTACATTGAAAACTTTATTAAAAGTTGGTCTAACTTTTAGTTTAAAAAACTATGCTTAAGATTGTGTAACTTAAGTCACTTCTGGAAAAATAAACCGAACTCCGTGGAAAATTGTCACTAGGACCAGGTTTCGACTATTAATGAGTTTTAGCGCACCATATCTATATTATTTTGTCATCTATACAGATACATATAGAGTCGAGGGTCTCGTTAGAAGCAAATTCTATATCTTTTAAGATGGAGTTATTGTTTGTCTGTCTCTCACTCTCCTCAGACCTTAACGACGTTGTAATGAGTTTTAGGAGAAAATCTGTTACGATAGAATCATACATGGCTCGTTACCAATTGAATATTACACCTACAATTATGAAGTTTATTAGTTTATTGTCTTATATCTTTTTTTTTAAAAAAATAATAATGTAAAGTTTAGTAAATATTGTATAAACTTGTACTGATATGAAAGTATTAATATCAAATTTTCTTTGACCAGATACTAAATTGAATTGTGAAAAAACGGGAGGGAAGACAAGGAACCTTGCTTTTTGACATTGAGGTCGCGGGTTCGAGCCGCGAAAACAGCCTTTTGCACAGAAAGTGTAGGGTAAGACTGTATACATCAGATCACGAAGCGACTTGGCTCCTCTTTAGACCATGCGCAACACGGAAACTTAGTGCATCGGGAACGTCTTTTTTCCTCTCTTATATATTGCTTTGTTGCCATTCCCATTTTTCATACTTTGATTTTTTTTTTACTTTTTTACTTTTCTATTTCACGGTAAATTTCATTGAGCTACACAAATCCTGGGACCGCTTTCACATGTTAATTCTGACATTAATGTGAAACACAAGAGAGCACAGAATGGGCGAAAATGGTCTGATTATCAGAACTATCTAAATATATCATAGTGGGATTTTTCTTGTATATTTGATACCCTAGATTTTCATTTTTTTTATTTTAATTTTTCCCATCAAATTCCAGGGGATTTTGGAATGATAAATCGAGCTTTTAAAACAGATATGAGTAGTTTTTAAGGCATAAAGCATTACCTTGTACTTATAATGTAAAGCCATCGAACTGAATACTAGGTTTTTGAATTCGGATTCGTTTATCTAAATGAACTATTTCGCTCGGTTTGTTTAGCTAAACGAACTATAAAATTGGTTCGAGTTTGGCTCGATAACCTTATAGCTGTTTAAACGAACCGAACAGTTCGGTTCGTTTACCTAAACAAACCCGAATACATGTTCGAATTTGGCTCTTTAATGAATAATTACCGAACAAATATGAACCGAACACGAACTGAACTCGAACAGTTCGGTTCGTTCAACCGCTGTAAAAGCCATTACGAGAAAATGACCATTGAATGAAATTATATATGATTTCATGCACCAGTACTATATTACAGCTCATCATGCTGGTATGATGGAGAAGATCGGATCTTCTATTCCGTTACACTTCTAGTTTTTTACATCTCATTTAAAAAAATATGTCAATTATGTCAATTATAAAATACCTGAATAAATGTGTCATGTTTGTATGAGATAGATAATACTGTTCGAACAAATGCTACTATAATCGATAAAAATAAGAGTGAGTAGTACAACAACAGGTACTCGAGTTGATTAAAAAAAGGTTAACCGAATCTACTTAATCAACAGAAAGAGTACTAGATTTAACAAGATGAAAAAGGAAGCAAGTGAAGTAAGATGCAACAAAGAAATATGGTATCGTCAAATGAATTGAATTTCATCTTTGTTTGAAGACTCTCTCTATTCCTTTACTTGACTAAGACCACCTTAGAGTATGGAGTTAAAAAAGCCAAAATAAATGATTTTAATTTTAGCCCTTATAAAAAAAAACTGATTCTTGAATCTCTTTCGCACTTATGTCACGTCCAGGTGATGTAGATAAAGGTGGATTAAAAATTCTCTCCAAGATCAATTCATCCAGTGGGTGCCACCACGTTTATTCCAGTAGATAGATTCCACTCACTCACCCTTGTATATAAGGCAATTGGTATATTGCAAAAGTTGTATATATAAAAAAGATACACGTTTATACAATAATTATTTCATTCATATATATATATACACACACACATACACACAAAAATCTGTGTGTAAACTGTTAGAAAATCTGAGGATGATGACAAACAAACACACAAAACAATTGCCGAGACGTGATGCAATCACTGTCCTTAAAAGCAATTTCGCCTCCATCGGTGAGCAAGGTGAACTACAAGCGAATGCTTTCCATGATTTAACGGCTTCCCTTGTTCCTTTGCTCTAGGAGAAAAGGAATGAACTTGCAAGTTGAAGTATTTAAAGTAGAGGACAAGAGGAAGGAAATCACAAGAGAAAGTTTTCTATCTGCTGAATATTTTCTGCACTAAGGAAATCACAAGAGAAAGTTTTCTATCTTTGCAACATCGTTAAGCCTTGTATATATAGGCTTTAGGGTAGTAGAAAACAATATTTTAAACTTGTTTCAGCAGTTTTCAGACCTCCCAAGTTCGTTGAATAACGTTCATAATCGAAGGGAGATGATTCTTGGACCAAAAGTTGCAACTCAAAGTGAAAAGTCCTGTCCGCTGGGACGTCGAACTCTGACGTCGATCGATCGACGTCACGTCGATCGATCGACGTGAGAGATCCACGTCCGACAGAAATCTTCAGTAGCCTCAGATCCACGTCGATCTCTGACGTCGATCGATCGACATGAGAGATCCACGTCCTTCTGAACACTTAACTTTATTCCACTTTCACTTGGTTCAATCCAACTCTTACTTAGATCAATCCAAGTGATATTCTTCAAGTTAACTGTGTTCAAATCATCAATCAGACTCCCAAACAAGTTACGCATGTTCTTATATAAGTTTGGAGCACATTCAAAAAGTATTTTAACATACTTTTTCCAACAATCCCCCACATGATCCAAACTTATATATAAACACTCTTAAACGTTAATCAACTAATCTCTCTACCTTCAAACGAAGACAATAACACATAATGGACAATGACTTACGTCTTGAATTGCCACTTAGTACAAGAAGAAGTATATAAACGGAAATAAGATGACGAACGTCTTGAATCTTACTTCGCTATTGTTTATATAAACTTACAACTAACATGTCATTGACTAGCTTCAGGCAAGTTCGCGGTGTGGTGCGATATCGGCCATGCACCCAGTCCCAGGTTTTCATAAGAGCTCTAGTGAGTTGTTCCAAACTCTCATAGGAAGCGGCACCACCTCCACTCTTATATAGGTGATGTTCATCAAGTGTGTACTGTACACACCACCATACAACATGGCTATGAACTTCATTAAGAGATCCTAATAAATCTCACCTCTTCAATTTGCAGTAAGTACTATCTTCAACAGCACCATAGGAAGGGACAAAACGATAGTTTTGTAGAACTTTTATACGACTTGTTTTTACAACATTGAACCCCGTTCGTAGGATCTCTACTAATAGTGGGTTGGGTTGCCGTCATACAAAGTTCACAACAATGGAACTAGTCCCATTCCCCTCGATGCTTGTTGGACTAACTTTTTGTTAAGTCCTTTAGTTAAGGGGTCTGCCAGATTCAACTCGGTTCTTATATATTCCAAGTTAATCACCCCTGAACTAATTAAATCTCGTATAATATTGTGTCTCAATCTGATGTGCCGGCTCTTTCCATTGTAGATCTTATTCTTTGCTCGAGCGATCGCTACCTGAGAATCACAACGTATGGACACAGAAGGCATCGGGTTATGCCACAAAGGAATATCAAGCAACAAATTCCTTAACCACTCAGCTTCAGTTGCAGCAAGTTCTAAAGCTATAAATTCAGATTTCATAGTTGATTTTGCTATACACGTTTGTTTAGAGGATTTCCAAGAAATAGCTCCACCACCTAAAGTGAATACATAACAATTTGTCGAATTAATCTCATCATTATCCAACACCCACTTAGCATCACAGAAACCTTCTAACACAGTCGGAAAACCACTAAACACAAGACAAAGATCTATAGTTCCTTTGATATATCTCATTAACCTTTCTAAGTCCATCCAATGTTCACTACTTGGATTATGAGTATATCTTGCCAGCCTATTTACAGCATAAGCTATATCAGGTCTTGTGCAATTCATTAGATACATTACACTTCCAATAATTCTAGCATATTCAACTTGTGAAACACTATTGTTTCTATTTTTCTTTAAGTGTACTGCAGGATCATAAGGAGTACTTACGGGCTTAACATCAAAGAAATTAAACCGTTTCAACATTTTCTCAACATAGTAAGATTGAGATAATGCATAACCCCCACAATTATCGACTAATTTTAAACCAAGTATTAAATCAGCCTTACCCATATCTTTTATATCAAAGACGAAAGATAAGAATAATTTAGTACTATTCACAACATCTATGTTATTCCCAAAAATCAACATATCATCAACATATAAGCACACAATGACACAACTAGAATTTTCAACTTTGCTATAAATACAACGATCACTTTCATTCACAATATAACTGCTGGAAATCATAGCATGATCAAATTTTTCATGCCACTGTTTTGGCGTTTGTTTAAGGCCATACAAGGACTTTTTAAGTCTACACACCTTATGTTCTTGACCTTGAACAATCATACCTTCCGGTTGATGCATATATATCTCTTCATCTAGATCACCATTCAAAAAGGCCGTTTTAACGTCCATTTGGTGTATCACCAACTTATTAATAGAAGCTAAAGCCACTAACACTCTAATAGACGTTATTCTCGCTACCGGTGAATACGTATCGAAATAGTCTATACCCTCTTGTTGGGTAAATCCCTTGGCAACTAGCCTTGCCTTGAACTTGTCTATAGACCCATGAGCCTTTAGTTTCTTTCTAAACACCCATTTACAACTAATAGGCTTACAACCTCTTGGCAACTCTACTAGTTCCCGAGTGTTGTTACTAAGAATTGACTCAAGTTCACTATTAATAGCTTCTTTCCAAAACTTAACATCTATGGAACTCATAGCTTCTTTATAAGTCTTAGGATCTTCTTCCAAAATAAAGAGGTATAGAAGCAATTTCATCTCTAACTCTATTGCTATATTCACCATGTTCATAACTAGTGTTAGTCTCCTTATCTTTCTTCATTGGAAACTCATGCTCAAAAATATTCTGCATCCTTAGATTCCATAACCATACCACTATCTAAGGTCATAAACCTATATGCAGCACTATTCAAGGCATATCCTACAAAAACACAATCTCTAGTTTTAGAACCAATTTTATTCCTTTTGAACTCAGGAATTCCAACTTTGGCCAAACACCCCACACTTTCAAATAATTCAAGTTGGGTGCATAACCTTTCCAGAGTTTATATGGAGTCAAACTAGTTTTCTTATGAGGAATTCTATTAAGAATATGGCATGCTAAAAGAATAGCCTCACCCCACATGTTACTAGGCAATCCGAAACTTAAGAGCATTGTATTTATCATATCCTTAAGTGTCTTATTCTTTCTTTCAGCAATGCCATTGGATTGAGGAGTATATGGAGGTGTAAACTCATGTATAATACCATTATCTTCGCAAAACTTTTGTAAAGATAAGGTACTGTACTCACCTCCTCTATCCGACCTTACCTTCTTGATTCTTTTGTCTAGTTGATTCTCAACTTCATTCTTGTATTTAATGAACATACCTTCTGCTTCATCCTTGTTACTAAATAAGTAAACTTTAGTAAATCTTGAAAAATCATCTATGAAGGTAATGTAGTATCGTTTACCACCTTTACTTATCATGTTCTTAAAATCTCCTAGATCACTATGAATCAAATCTAATTTTTCCGTTGATTTATTTACTGACTTGAAGGGCTTCTTATGATGTTTCCCTTCAATGCAGTAATGACACTTCATTAGACCATTCTCATTATTTATTTCAATTAGATTGGTATTCTTTAATCTTCTAATCGCATCAGCATTAACATGACCTAGTCTAGCATGCCACAAATCAAAAGAATCAACAATATACACAGAAATAGATGCATTCTTATTATTTAAACAAACTGCATCAAGAACAAACAGCCCTCCTGAACAAAAACCTTTCCCAATAAACTCCCCACTCCCAGACAACACAAGTTTATCAGAATCAAAAACAAGCTTAATATTAGCCTTGTTCAGAAGTGCTCCAGAAATAAGATTCCTCCGAATGGTAGGAACATGCAGCACATTGCTTAACTCCAGCTTTTTTCCAGAAGTCAACTTGAGGAGCACTTTCCCCTTCCCGATCACTCGGGTCGCTCGTGCATCCACCAGAAAGACTTGGTCTCCACTATCTATCTCTTGATAGTCAAGAAATAGAACTCTGCTGGTTGCAATATGTCTGGTGGCTCCAGTGTCCACCACTCATTCTGTCCCACCTCCGACAAGGTTACCTCATCGACGACAACTGCAGCAATTGTCTCATCCTGAATCTTCGAATGGCCCTCAATAAGGTTGGCTTGGTTGCTCGACTGTCCTTTTTGCTTGTTGTAGAAGAACGCCTCGTGACCTTGCTTTCCACAAACCCAATATGCTCCCTTTGGTTTTGCTTTGTATTGTCCCTGCAACTTCACTTTACCTTTAGGCTTGTTGGATTGAAACTTTGGCCTCTTCGCAACATGTTCGATGACGTTGGCTTTGACTTGTCCTTCATCTCCGCTTGCATCTTCAACCCTGTTGTTTTCCTATATACGGATATGTTTGACTACACTATCCATAGAGAGTTTGGTGTCGTCATGCTTGCCCCTCTTCTTGTATTTGTTCCAAGAGGAAGGAAGCTTTTCGATTAAAGCAGCAGCTTAGAAGGTTTCATCAATCTTGATACCTTCCTGTTCAATATTATCCACCAATTGTTGAAATTGATGAATCTGATCGTTGATAGATATGTAGTCAACCATCTGAAATTTGAGAAATTCGCTAACCACATATTTTCTTTTTCCGGCATCTTCAGAACCATACTTGTTCTGAAGAGCTTTCCAAATTTCCTTTGCTGATTGAAACTTGACGTAGATATCAAACAACGAATTTGAGAGGAAGTGAAGAATATGTCCTCTGCATGTAATATTATCCGCATCATACTTGAGAGCTTCTCTATCAACAGCAGGTCTCTCCTTTGTCAGAACGTAGGCGACAGACAGCATCTCAAGGAACAAGAGAACCTTCGCAGACCATCTCTTGAAGAATTTTCCATCAAAAGACTCTAGTTTCGACATATCAGGGACAACAGATTGTTTGGATGCCATCGCAGTAACTTGCTTTTAAGAATGTTAGAAAATCTGAGGATGATGACAAACAAACACACAAAACAATTGCCGAGACGTGATGCAATCACTGTCCTTAAAAGCAATTTCGCCTCCATCGGTGAGCAAGGTGAACTACAAGCGAATGCTTCCCATGATTTAACGGCTTCCCTTGTTCCTTTGCTCTAGGAGAAAAGGAATGAACTTGCAAGTTGAAGTGTTTAAAGTAGAGGAAAAGAGGAAGGAAAACTGATGAATATTTTCTGCACTAAGGAAATCACAAGAGAAAGTTTTCTATCTTTGCAACATAGTTAAGCCTTGTATATATAGACTTTAGGGTAGTAGAAAACAATATTTTAAACTTGTTTCAGCAGTTTTCAGACCTCCCAAGTTCGTTGAATAACGTTCATAATCGAAGGGAGATGATTCTTGGACCAAAAGTTGCAACTCAAAGTGAAAAGTCCTGTCCGCTGGGACGTCGAACTCTGACGTCGATCGATCGACGTGAGAGATCCACGTCCGACAGAAATCTTCAGCAGCCTCAGATCCACGTCGATCTCTGACGTCGATCGATCGACGTGAGAGATCTGTTGAGAAATATGTTTGGATAATTTTCAAAGTCATGATTTTAAGTGATGAATACTTAAAAATGTCACATATGGTGTTATAAATGAAAGAGTTGAATAAGTGAAGAAAAATGACACGATGTCTAGGGTTGTTAGAAATATTTTTCTAAAATGTGATAAAATAGTTGTTTTTATTTTTACATGATTTATATATGTTTATCATGTTGTGATTATGTGATTTTTATGATGATAATATCTTGTGACTAATATGCCCTCGAAGTTTCTACAACTTACCAAAAAGGGCAAAAGTGGTATTTTGAGTTTTGTAGGTACTCGACATAGTGAATATGATTCAATAAGATATTATCATCTTATTTATTATCAAGAAGGTGTTATTATATTTAATTCTGACCATCGGGGTCATTTCTGGAGTTTTATCTCACTAGGGGCATTTTGGTCATTTTACCTCCGAAGACAGTTTCGGTATTTTTACTCAAGGAATCTATTGAGTATCTTATTATATTCATTCTGGAGTTCATTTAGTATATTCTTGAAGATTATTTGGTGGTTTTCTATTTTATTCTCTCATTTGATGATTTTATCGACGGTAGCGGGATATGTGACGGTATTCGATGTCACATTCTATTTTCTATTGAAGACTCTTATATATATGTTATTGGAGGTTCTTAATCATCATCTTTCAAAGATTACAAGGTATCCTTGGTGCAAGATTCATCACAATATGTCAAGAAGAAATGAGAATTTTGATATTATATGTTGACATAACCTTGTCAACTATTATTTGTTGATTTCTCCTCAAAAATCTGAGTTGGTATACATATACACAGCCTCCAAAACGTGATTATACAGGTGGAGATGATGGCTTTCTCATTTTATGAGTTGGAGACAAGAAGACAAACCAAAAGCAAGCTAGTTGGCAAAAGTTGCCAACTTGAAATTTCAAATTTGAATGTAATGGAGACAAGATTGTTGGAGATGATTATGGAGGTGTTTTAATTCAAAATTCTCAGCCATCACATGGTCTATAAGTTGAAGGGAATATGCCATCAATTCACTCTATAAATAGAAGGCAAGGTGAAGAAGAGAAGACAAACACTTGAAAGCAAAATTGAAGATTGTTGTCTTGCTATTCTCTTCTCATATTTTCATTCATACTTTGTGTAGCTAAGGTGTTCCAATTTTCTTTGTTGTCCAGCTACACTATACACACCTTCTTGAGTTGGATTTGTATGATTGATTAGCCAAATTTATAAGGCTACATCAATAGGTGGTAGAGGTGTTGTAACCAAGAGTTGTATAGAAGTGATTATCCAAGTCTTGACTAGGGTTGGTGTATAACCCAAGGATCAAGCTTGGCTCTTGTTGTAAGGTGTTTATTTGATAGTGAAATCCAAGGAAAGATGTTCCTTGGGACTGGAGTAGGTCACATTGAACGAACCAGGATAAATTCTCGGTGTTCTTCTCTTGTTTCTTTATTTCTGTGTTCTGCCCGTTTTTGACTGCAGTTTTTACACAACTTCTCACAATTTGAAAAAATAGCTAAACATTTTCAAAATTCGTGATTTTTGGTGGAGTTATACTTCAGACTGTTCATTTGCAACAAGAATCATTTGATTTGAGCAAGGGAAAGTTAGTCTTTCAGTCTTTGCAAGATAACTGCTCCAATCTGGCTGCAATCTGACCAGTTTTGAGAAAACTTAAATTCTGTATTTTTCAAGAATTGTTTAAGGTCAGGGCCTTTTTTAAACTTCATCTACACATCCTAAGGAGTGTTTGGATATAAAGATCAACCTTTTTGGTTGAGTATTCAAAGAGAAACACGTTTTGCAAAATCAGCAACATTCTGTCCAATTCTGCCCAGATTGACCATCTGAATCTTTTTATTTGTTTGAAGGGTCAAACGATCTTATTTTTGTCTGATTTTTGGACAGAGTCTTGTTAACTCATTGAAGTTAAATTCTGGAAAGTTTCATAATTTTTGGAGTGTTGTACAATTATTTGTGAATTTTTGACAAACAGGTTCTGAATCTGAGGTGGTTTCAGATTCTGTTTTCAAAGGGGATTTTAACAAAGGGTTGTAGTGTAATTTCTGCTAACCACTATTCACCCCCCCTCTAGTGGTGTTTATTGCAGGTGCACGGTCCAACATTTGGTATCAGAGCGAGGTCTGCACCACTCGAAGAAGCAAGATTCAACACCATACAAATAAGGCAAGGTCAAGAACCAACAACATAGTAGCCTGCTAATCCCAAAACAAAGGTTTGGAGTATTTGAACACTTCAAGAAGGCTTGGAGCATTAGCATTCACTTTATTTAAAGATTCGAGGTATTCATCTAAAATCATACATCATGTCATCAATCCTTCCTAAAGGAGCATACTTAAAGTCTACAAAAGAGGTAACATCTACTCCTGATTTTGATTCTGATAACGAGATGACTTTTGATGAAATGTATGATGAATTCATGAAAATGCATGCTCATTGTAAAAGGTTGTCAAAAGAGAAAAAGAAGCTAATTGAAGAGAATGAAAAGTTGAAGACAACCAACTTAGAACTTTCTAATCAATTAGAGTCTTTGAAACAAGAGTCATCAAGTACTCTTGATTCATTAAGGACTAAAATTGAGTCATCTAGAAATAATGAACAAGCCTTAAGAACTGAAAATAGTGTGTTGAAAACCAAGATACAGGATTATGAAAATGAAGTGTTTACACTTAAATCATGTAAACTAGATTTAGAGAAAACCTTAGAACAATTTAAATCAGGAACAAACATGTTAGATGTATTAATATCAGCGCAAAAATATGAAAATGATAAAACCGGCTTAGGCTATAAAGAAGCAAATGAAAAATTAAATAAAAAGACTAAGTTTGTTTCATCTAGTACAAAGTTGCCATATAATACAAAATCAACTTTGCCTGCTACATCTGCTTCTACACCTTCGTCTACTTATATCATGGCAAAAATACAACACACATCCACCAATATACACACGCATAAACATACATCTAGGCCAAACTTTGTATCTAGACAATCTAGAAATTATGCCTACATGTATACAAATGCAACTAGACCGAATAAAATGTACACAACTTATTATGAACCTAAGTATAGACAACACTCATATAAATCTTATAGAAATGCATATGAACATACATACATAGCGCCATTCAAGAAACAAAATTACATGTCTTATACACACTACCAAAATCGGCCAAGGCATAATAATTATCAACCATGGTGCAACATGTATAACAATGCATCTTCACTTATGTGGAATGATCATGTATATGCTAATTCTTCTTATTTTCAAAATTATAAGAATGCTAAAAATGTGCCTAGAAGGTATATTCAAGTTTGGATACCTAAGGGATATCTAAACAAGAATAGTGCCCCTAACATTCAAGGACCCAAATAAAGGGTACCTAAAACTTTGTCTCCATTGTAGGATAAATGCAAGGAATGCAAGAAGGAGGCAAAGTCAAAGAATCTAAAAACCAACTGGTTTTTAGATAGTGGATGTTCGAGGCATATGACGGGGAACTCCAAACTATTCACCGAATTAGAACATATCAAGAATGGATGAAAAGTAACATTCGGTGACAACAACAAAGGACAAGTTGTTGGAAAAGGAACAATTGGGGACCCTAACACATTTCAAATACGAAATGTGTTGTTAGTAAGCAATCTATCTTATAATTTACTTAGTATTTCTCAACTTATGGATTGTGGTTATAATGTTTTCTTTCTTCCCAATTCTTGTGATATGATAAATGAAAAAGGAGAAACGGTTTTAAAAAAAATAGAGATGGAAATATTTATACTCTTACCTTAGATAACATGTTAGATGCTAAGGTTAAGTGTCTAATATCACATGACTTAGATGTAAATTTATGGCATAGAAGATTAAGCCATATAGGAATTTCAACTATTAAGAAATTGTCTAAGAAGAATTTAATTAGAGGAATGCCTAAGTTAGACTTAGATAATTTTCAAATGTGTGAAACATGTATTAAGGGAAAACACATTAAAGAAACCTTAAAACCAAAACATGAAGTGAGTACTAGTCATGTACTAGAATTGCTTCACTTAGACTTATTTGGTCCAAGTAGGACAAGAAGTCTAGGTGGACACTACTATGTGTGTGTCATAGTAGATGATTACTCACGCTACAGATGGACATTGTTCTTAACACACAAAGACAATGCTCCATTAGCAATCGAAACCCTTATTAAGCAACTTGAAAACATTTATAAAGAAAATGTTAAAAGAATTAGAAGCGATAGTGGTGGAGAATTTAAAAACAAAGACGTAATCAAATTTTGCGAACTATATGGAATCAAACATGAATTCTCACCACCTAGAACACCACAACTCAATGGAGTTGTTGAACGTAAAAATAGAACGATTCAAGAAGTTGCTAGGACAATGCTGTGAGAAAATAAATTACCTAAATATTTATGGGCTGAAGCTGTTAGTTGTGCATGCTATATTATAAATAGGCTCACTATTAGAAAGAAATTAAATAAAACGCCTTATGAATTGCTAAACAATAGACAACCTAAGATAGATTATGTTAAAGTATTTGGATGTAAATGTTTTGTGCTGAACACTAAGGATAATCTAGATAAATTTGAACAAAAGTCTATTGAATGCATATTTGTTGGGTATTCAACTAACTCAAGAGCATATAGGTGTTATAATCCTGCATCTAGAAGCATAATTGAATCCATACATGTGAAATTCAATGAAAAAACATGCTTTGAAGTTAGCGATAAACATCAACATAAACAAGAAACAAATGTTGAAAATATGTTTGATGATGATGTTACTTGAGCCTGTACTTGATAATCTAGAACCAACTCCCCCTGAACAAGACATACATAAACCCTTAGATGAAATAAATCAAGAGACTATGCAATTGGAAGATACAACTAATGATCCAATTACATATGATAATATTCACACTAATGAAACATTTGAACAAGATGAGGGTGAACCTAGTCAATCTAGGAATCGGTGGCACCCTAGAGAACTAATCATTGGGGATCCAAGTGCTAGGGTTAGAACACGTAGAAATATAAGTCAACTTGAAGGACATAGCTTAATCTCACAATTAGAACCTAAGAACGTAAAGGAAGCCTTAGGTGGCATATCATGGATAGATGCTATGCATGAGGAATTAAATCAATTCACAAGGAACAACGTGTGGGACTTAGTACCTAAACCTGAAGACAAGTCTATCATAGGAACTAAATGGGTCTTTAGGAATAAAATGGATGAACAAGGAAATATTACAAGGAATAAGGCTAGACTAGTCGCACAAGGTTATAATCAACAAGAAGGAATAGATTATGAAGAAACCTTTGCACCTGTTGCACGACTAGAAGCAATTAGATTGTTACTTGCGATTGCAAGTCTAAGCAAAATTAAGCTCTTCCAAATGGATGTCAAGAGTGCGTTCTTGAATGGATACATTCAAGAAGAGGTGTTTGTCAAACAACCCCCTGGATTCGAAGATCCAAAGAATCCTAACCATGTTTACAAGCTTAAGAAAGCTCTATATGGTTTGAAACAAGCTCCAAGAGCTTGGTATGATAGATTTGCGAACTTTCTTATTGCAAATAATTATCAAAGGGGAACAATAGACAACACATTATTTCTAAGACGAAAAGATAATGATTTGTTAATAGTTCAAATCTATGTAGATGATATAATCTTTGGTTCAACAAACCCTACCTTAGTAAAAGACTTCGAAGAATGTATGAAGTTAGAATTTGAAATGTCAATGGTAGGAGAGTTGAATTATTTCTTAGGACTTCAAATCAAACAAACCCCTCAAGGAATTCACATTAGCCAACTTAAGTATGTCAATGATATGATTAAGAAGTTTGGCTTTGAAGAATTAAAACCAACACCTACCCCCATGAGTGTTAGCACCAAACTAGACAAGGATGAAAATGGTAAAACTTTTGATGACACACTCTATAGGTCTATGATTGGATCACTATTATACTTAATTGCATCAAGACCTGATATCATGTTTAGTGTGTGTATGTGTGCTAGGTTTCAATCTTGTCCTAAGGTATCACATTACAATGCAGTTAAAAAGATCTTTAGATATCTTAAGCATACACCTCACTTAGGACTGTGGTATGATAGAAACGCTAAGTTGGAATTACACGCATATAGTGATGCTGATTATGGTGGTTGCAAATTAGATAGAAAATCCACTAGCGGTACTTGTCAATTCATAGGAACCAACTTGATTTCTTGGTTTTCTAAAAAGCAAGCTAGTGTAGCTCTTTCTACCACTGAAGCCGAGTATATCGCTTTGAGTTTATGTACTACCCAAATACTTTGGCTTAAACAGCAACTTACTGATTTTGGCATTAAAATGAATAAGATTCCAATTTTCTGCGATAGCACAAGTGCAATCAATCTTTCATGGAATCCGGTGCTTCATTCTAAGGCCAAACACATTGAGGTGCGATATCACTTTCTTCGTGATCATGTTCAAAATGAGGATATAGTGATAAACCACATAAGAACTGATCATCAAATCGCTGACATCTTCACCAAACCCCTTAATCAAGCCACTTTTGAAAACTTACGAGCCAAATTAGGAATGATGACTTACGATACCATTGTATAGTTCTATCTTTTGCATAATTTGCAAAATAAAGGGGGAGATAGAATAAGAACATGATTTTAGTTGGTAAGTCATGTTTTAGTTTGTAAGTCATGATGAATCATATGCTAAGTTTTTATTGGTATAAATTTTGGAGCATAGGTTAAGGGGGAGAGTATGAGTTGCGGGGGAGCGGCATACTATTTAAAAGTTGAAAACATAGTTGAAAACATTTGGTTAAACTTTTGGTTATAAGTTGTGACATTAAAATCATGTTAGGTTATTTTGAAAATCATCCAAAAGGGGGAGAATGTTGAGAAATATGTTTGGATAATTTTTAAAGTCATGATTTTAAGTGATGAATACTTAAAAATGTCACATATGGTGTTATAAATGAAAGAGTTGAATAAGTGAAGAAAAATGACACGATGTCTAGGGTTGTTAGAAATATTTTTCTAAAATGTGATAAAATAGTTGTTTTTATTTTTACATGATTTATATATGTTTATCATGTTGTGATTATGTGATTTTTATGATGATAATATCTTGTGACTAATATGCCCTCGAAGTTTCTACAACTTACCAAAAAGGGCAAAAGTGGTATTTTGAGTTTTGTAGGTACTCGACATAGTGAATATGATTCAAGAAGATATTATCATCTTATTTATTATCAAGAAGGTGTTATTATATTTAATTCTGACCATCGGGGTCATTTTTGGAGTTTTATCTCACTAGGAGCATTTTGGTCATTTTACCTCCGAAGACAGTTTCGGTATTTTTACTCAAGGAATCTATTGAGTATCTTATTATATTCATTCTGGAGTTCATTTAGTATATTCTTGAAGATTATTTGGTGGTTTTCTATTTTATTCTCTCATTTGATGATTTTATCGACGGTAGCGGGATATGTGACGGTATTCGATGTCACATTCTATTTTCTATTGAAGACTCTTATATATATGTTATTGGAGGTTCTTAATCATCATCTTTCAAAGATTACAAGGTATCCTTGGTGCAAGATTCATCACAATATGTCAAGGAGAAATGAGAATTTTGATATTATATGTTGACATAACCTTGTCAACTATTATTTGTTGATTTCTCCTCAAAAATCTGAGTTGGTATACATATACACAGCCTCCAAAACGTGATTATACAGGTGGAGATGATGTTTTTCTCATTTTATGAGTTGGAGACAAGAAGACAAACCAAAAGCAAGCTAGTTGGCAAAAGTTGCCAACTTGAAATTTCAAATTTGAATGTAATGGAGACAAGATTGTTGGAGATGATTATGGAGGTGTTTTAATTCAAAATTCTCAGCCATCACATGGTCTAAAAGTTGAAGGGAATATGTCATCAATTCACTCTATAAATAGAAGGCAAGGTGAAGAAGAGAAGACACACACTTGAAAGCAAAATTGAAGATTGTTGTCTTGCTATTCTCTTCTCATATTTTCATTCATACTTTGTGTAGCTAAGGTGTTCCAATTTTCTTTGTTGTCCAGCTACACTATACACACCTTCTTGAGTTGGATTTGTATGATTGATTAGCCAAATTTATAAGGCTACATCAATAGGTGGTAGAGGTGTTGTAACCAAGAGTTGTATAGAAGTGATTATCCAAGTCTTGACTAGGGTTGGTGTATAACCCAAGGATCAAGCTTGGCTCTTGTTGTAAGGTGTTTATTTGATAGTGAAATCCAAGTAAAGGTGTTCCTTGGGACTGGAGTAGGTCACATTGAACGAACCAGGATAAATTCTCGGTGTTCTTCTCTTGTTTCTTTATTTCTGTGTTCTGCCCGTTTTTGACTGCAGTTTTCACACAACTTCTCACAATTTGAAAAATAGCTAAACATTTTCAAAATTCGTGATTTTTGGTGGAGTTATACTTCAGACTGTTAACTTTCATTTTCAACAAGAATCATTTGATTTGAGCAAGGGAAAGTTAGTCTTTCAGTCTTTGCAAGATAACTGCTCCAATCTGGCTGCAATCTGACCAGTTTTGAGAAAACTTAAATTCTGTATTTTTCAAGAATTGTTTAAGGTCAGGGCCTTTTTTAAACTTCATCTACACATCCTAAGGAGTGTTTGGATATAAAGATCAACCTTTTTGGTTGAGTATTCAAAGAGAAACACGTTTTGCAAAATCAGCAACATTCTGTCCAATTCTGCCCAGATTGACCATCTGAATCTTTTTATTTGTTTGAAGAGTCAAACGATCTTATTTTTGTCTGATTTTTGGACAGAGTCTTGTTAACTCATTGAAGTTAAATTCTGGAAAGTTTCATAATTTTTGGAGTGTTTTACAATTATTTGTGAATTTTTGACAAACGGGTTCTGAATCTGAGGTGGTTTCAGATTCTGTTTTCAAAGGGGATTTTAACAAAGGGTTGTAGTGTAATTTCCGCTAACCACTATTCACCCCCCCTCTAGTGGTGTTTATTGCAGGTGCACGGTCCAACAAGATCCACGTCCTTCTGAACACTTAACTTTATTCCACTTTCACTTGGTTCAATCCAACTCTTACTTAGATCAATCCAAGTGATATTCTTCAAGTTAACTGCGTTCAAATCATCAATCAAACTCCCAAACAAGTTACGCATGTTCTTATATAAGTTTGGAGCACATTCAAAAAGTATTTTAACATACTTTTTCCAACATAAACGAATTCCAAGCTATCACCATCAAAAAGAGCTTTACAAAATTAATGGATTAGTTTAAGACAGTCGTAGTATAAGTTTTATCCTGATATATATGTATAAACTATTTATCTAAAAACAACAGCATCTGCAGCAAGATCTTTGACTAGTCATCTTCAGACAAATTATAATTTCATAAAGTATTGTCACGTGAATCTCTGAGCCCCGTGCAACTGTGTCCTTTCGAAAAAGAAAAAGAAAATAAGAGGGACATACATCGTCTTTCAAAGGAAGAATCTTGACATTTCATGGTACAAATCATCCCACATGCATGGGGCAGGTTGAGTTTGACATTTGACCCAACACCAACCACCCCCTCCCCCACTCACCTTGTCCTCTAAGGTTCAATAAAGTAAACCAAACATTTATCCGAATAAAAGACGTTCTGGATGCATTAGTCTCTTGCGTTTGTGCAGAGTCTGAAGAAAGACCAGATCGCTTCGCAATCTGATGTACACATCCTTACCCTACACTTTGTGCAAGAGCCTATTTCTGAGGCTCGCACACGTAACATCAAAGTTACAAACCAACAACTTACCAGTTGCTACAAAACCCTGCAAACATTTATACGAATGTACCTATAAATTAGTGGTGCATTAGCTAGAAGTCATGTGTTTTAGTTTTTAGAGAGTACAACCATGGCTATAGAAGTTAAACAGCAAGAATTCAAGCATTTGGTGCTTGTCAAATTCAAGGAGGAAGTTTTGGTGGAAGATATATTGAAAGGGATGGAGAAGCTTGTTTCAGAGATTGAAGGTGTCAAGTCCTTTGAATGGTAATACTCTTGCTTCCATTCTTCTATGCTATAATAAATCGTTTTTGCCCTAGTGCTCACACACAACCAACCACCAACAACCATGCCCTGTATATCTCAGCGAGATCAAAAATTATCATTATGATCTGGGGAAGATGAGAGACAGACAAACAATACCCTCATATCAAGAGATAAAGAGTTTGCTTCTAGTAAAAATGCTTAAATCGTTAAAAATAGCGCTCACTTTATGATACATTATCAACATTTCCTCTAAGATTAGGTTCAAAATTTATATATTAGCTCATTTGAAAACTTTTCTTTGAGTTGATAATTTCCTCTCACTGGGATGACCAGGTCGAGTGGGTGTTTAAACGTCTAACTGGACTCTGTCTAGCAAGAGATTTTTTTATCGAAGAAAATGATTATTTCTTGATTTCTGCATGGCAGGATGGTTCTTTTAGGTTTGAAATTGTCAGAACATACATGCAAAATGATTTTCAGGTCGGAACTATTTCTGCTCGCTTATGGTAACTTAGGAAATGCCTACTAGATTTCTAGACAAACTGCAGCAACCCGTCCAGAATCCTACTACTCGAAACGGTTCACCTGTCGTATTTTTCTTAGCTGAATACGGCGAGTGAACCGTTTCGATTACTACGATTTTCGAATCCACAAGATATGAAACATGACTGCAATTTGTTCATTTGCAAAAATTTTACAATGATCAATGACCAAATATGATAATTTGGTCAATGACCAATGAAATGTGTAGAATATTTATGTATCCCTTGTTTTGGCCAATCACCCCCTTGCTTGCATATACATAAAGCTTATTTGTCATCATTTTATTGGACCACTAGTTGATCAATGACCACAATAAAATTTCTGGTTCATTTGATGTCCTTGCTCCATAAATTATGTTTTTTTTTTTGGAAAAATTGATTTTCCTGCTTAGTAGTTTGACGAAATACATGGTAGATCGTTTCTCTCTAGTTTTCAAAATTGACTCTTGATGGATTGATCCAATACTTACTTTTTTCTTGCTTGGGTTTTCATCTGAGATGAATGTATTATATAACTGCTGGTTATTTCAAATTAAAGAGATCGTCAAAATTCCCATGTCTTGTTGCAACTTTTGCATTAGGCCCTTCTCAACATAAGGGTCCTTGCTATTTCCTCCGATCTAAAAATATCGTCATAATTGATTTTTTAACATAGTATAATATATACGATTGAAAAAATTAACTATGATAAAATATTAGTATAATATACACGATTGAAAAATCAACTATGACAAAATATTTTTAGAACAGAGGGAATGGTCATTATCAATGTAAAAAAAGCATTTCCAATGCACTAGGCTCCTGCGTTTGTGCAGGGTCTGGAGAGGGGACGCTCGAACCATTGACCTCAAGGTAATAGAGCAACAACTTACCAGTCATTACCAGTGTGAAAAAAAAGACGTTCCTGCTGCATCAGACTCCCGCGTTTGCGCAGGGTCTAAAGAGGGACCGGATCGCTTCGCGATCTGATGTATGTAACTTATTCTATATTTTGTGGAAGAGATTGTTTTCATAATTCGAACCCGTAATGTACGTAAAATACTCTCTATACACGCATTTAGTGTCAGCATGGTACCACCACTTGTGCAACACAACTTTCGTCGCTAGCCATTTTAGTAAAACAAGTTGCTTGATAACTGACAGACGGACGTATAAAAATATTTGATTAAATAATTTGTCCAAAACAATAGAGTATAGAGCTTCATATAGAGGCGTATTTTGTCCTTGTTCGTGTAGAGGATTACATATCTTGGCTTCGTGTAATGTTACTATAGCTTCGAATCTGAAGGTCTTCAAATACTTTATAATAACTGCATTTTATTTTCCTTGGAATTTGAAATCAAGATATAAATCATTTCTGTGGAGTATGCACAAAAATGACTTGCGTGCTGTCATGTTGTCCATGCATAACTACAACAACATTACCTTGATGCCATAGAGACTCCCACCTATAGCATTGTATAAGAAAGCCAGATGTACGCAATCATACACATGTGTTAGAAACACACGGATGTTGTTTTCCGATGACCCATAAGAAAAATGCGTCAAGTTGTGTCGATCAACTGCTACTTCACAATATAAGAAGCGCAGCCAATTTAGTGAGTCATTTTGCTTCATTACATCATATTCCAAAATCAAAGAAGAGTGTGTCATTGACTCCATTGAAAAGGGAAATAGTTGTCCATGCAGGACTAGATAATGCAAATGCTCATATATTGAAAATTTTTGTGGAAGTTACTCAAAGGTATGACAATGGATTGCAATTTTGGATGTTAAAATGATAAAGGGTAATAATGATAGCAGCGACACGGTTTAACGCAAATTTCATTATGAGCCATCGAGAAATAACATCTACGTGTTTTTAACATATGAGTATAGTTGTGTATATCCGACCTCTCATAACTCTGCTATAGGCGAGAGCTTCTAAGATAATGGGGTAATGTTGTTGTCCTAAGCAGAAAAAATTCCACAAGTTAAGAAATTTTATCCAATCATATTCCTTTTTATTGTAACACTCAATTTAAACTGAAAAAGACATGCAATCGTTATAAGTGGGTGTAATGTGCTTAGATTAGACCAAATTCCTAGAATTTAATTGCAAATCTTGAGTTGTTGTTTTTTTTTTTATTCTTTTTCTTTTGCATAGGGGACAGGACGTTACAAGCCATGGAATGCTTAGGCAAGGTTTCACTCATGCATTCTCGATGACATTCAGAAGCAAGGAGGATTTCAAAGCATATCTTGACCATCCAAATCATGTGGAATTCTCATCTAAATTTTCAGCGGTAATCGAGAAGGCCATTCTTCTTGATTTTCCTGTTATTACTGTCAAGTCTCCAACTTGATCAACAACTTGTTACCAAATTAATGTCAAGAATGTTTTGCTCTTCAACCAAATCATTAAGGCAAAAAATGTTGTCATGTTTTCTATGGATTTCCTTTTGTTTTGTGCTTAATTTCTGTACTTCTACATTCCTGTTTGCAGTTTGTTTTAGTAAAGCTGGTCTGGTTACAGATTCATTAACCTTTACATGAGAAACTATGGTGGTTTTTTATTTTGTCTGTTGATCTTTTGTAAGAAGCATTGCCTCTTTGATTATGTGGGATGGTGTTCAGAATATTGTCCCACATTGACCAATTTAAGAAAAAATATATAAGTTATATGAGAGTGAGGTACCATCACCTATTGCCTTAAAATTTTGAGTGTATATGAGCCTCACCTTATGCAAGCCCAATTTTCAACACATCCCTCAATAATAAGCTTGTATGTCATTACCATAATTCTATTCAAGAACATGAAGGGTGAATTTTATGTTGATTGCTTAGGTGATTATGGAAAATTCTTCTGATTTTTTTCAAGTCTTTGATGGTGAAACTCATTGTTGGATTGGGTGATTGATAAGTGAGAAGGCCTAACTAAAGGGACACCATCATTCGCAGAATGTAGTCTCTGTATCTTAATCTATAGATTATATACCTTTACACCACTTTGATATGGTATGCTATACCACAACAGAAGTTTTGATGTCGATTTGATCACAAAGTGTTGTTAGATACTGTAATCATAAGAGTGTACAGTGTGCGTTTGTGTAAACTGACGAAATGTAAACAAAACCGAGGCGAGTCTAACGACTCTGTCCTTAAGACGATTTGCTCCGGTACAAAGTGCCTTTCTCCAACAAGTGTATGGTAAGTCTGCATACATCATATCACAAAGGGATCCGACCTCTCTCTATAACCTGTACAAACGCGAGAACCTAATGCACGAGGAACGTCTTTTATGGAATCAAGATATCAAAAGCCAATGCAGGTAGGAGAGAAAGTGTATAGTACTATTAAAAATGGATTCTCCTTTTTCTTGCATTCCTTTCAGCCATTTCTAAAAACTTCTATAGCATAAAACAGAATTTTTTTCAGATAGAACATGATCAGAAATAGAATGCACAAGTTCAAGATGTAGCGCCCGCTCCCGAACCCTAGCGTTGGGAACAGTGCACCCGACGTATCTCACTAAGGAGAATACAAAGCGTCGAATCAATTTCTTACATGCCCGAAAAGACGTAGAAATTTTTCGCATGGAAACGAAATACAATAACGTAAAGTTTTCTTGCTAAAGAAAATCCTCAATCCGTAATGACAATAAAGTCACTGCGCCAACCTCTAAGTGCTATCACTCTAAACAGGGTAGTGTCTGATGGAAACCCCAATGACCTAATAACGGACAGTCACAAGGTCTCCTCGTATCCTAGGTGCGACCGTCAGTATGCCCATACAGCCGTGTCAGCCCCGTCCTCAGCAAAGATATGGTCGTACGTTTTCTCGTGCTCACCTGGTGGAGGGGGGAGTAGGGGTGAGTGATGGAAAATCACCCAGTAGGCACCTGCCTCCAACTAGTACAAGACGAGCATACAAACATGATATAACACATAGCACATAGGACATGATATCACGTAAAAGCATATGAAAGAATGCGGAAAGGTTATTCACTCCAGATAAAGAATGGGCAACATCGTGATGCATGTCCTACTATGCATGTCACACGCAACAAAGTCATGTCACACAAAATGCCGATATCTCCGCCATGCAATGCATGATCCCGGGACCTACTGAGTGGCTGTGGGTCGTACCCACCCACAGTCACCATCCTGAGTGTACTTGGCCCCGCCACCGTACACCATCCTGAGCGCCCGTGACCCGTACGTCACGACCCACCATCAATGCAATGCACGTGCCATGAATGCAAACAACACAATCGTCTGAGTCCCCTGACCCATCCTCACCATCCTCCGGCACTCAAATCTAGGTTCATTTAAAGATCGCCTGAGGCCCCTGGCCCATCCTCACCATCTTACGGCACTCAAATCTAGGTTTATTTATTATTCGAGTAATGATTTAATGTTGTTTGACGTTAAAACTATTTTCCATGGCTTGCATACATTTATAGTGCA
>AP025075.1:25229380-25249616 GCA_036186865.1 Eustoma russellianum | reverse complement strand
ACAACATCGTGATGCATGTCCTACTATGCATGTCACACGCAACAAAGTCATGTCACACAAAATGCCGATATCTCCGCCATGCAATGCATGATCCCGGGACCTACTGAGTGGCTGTGGGTCGTACCCACCCACAGTCACCATCCTGAGTGTACTTGGCCCCGCCACCGTACACCATCCTGAGCGCCCGTGACCCGTACGTCACGACCCACCATCAATGCAATGCACGTGCCATGAATGCAAACAACACAATCGTCTGAGTCCCCTGACCCATCCTCACCATCCTCCGGCACTCAAATCTAGGTTCATTTAAAGATCGCCTGAGGCCCCTGGCCCATCCTCACCATCTTACGGCACTCAAATCTAGGTTTATTTATTATTCGAGTAATGATTTAATGTTGTTTGACGTTAAAACTATTTTCCATGGCTTGCATACATTTATAGTGCATTTTCTATATTTTCTTCATTTTCCCCTAATAGATTTCTATTTATTACCTAATTATCTAAATTAAATAAATTATCACAATTATCAAAATTTAATGTAAATAATTTAATTTTTGCATTTTATAATTTTTGGAATTTATTTATAATTTTCTGATATTTATTTATATTTTTCCTATAATTATTACTATTTAAATTAATTAGATAACAATTACTAAATTCAGAAATTCAGAAAACAGAAATAATTATTGTTATAAAGTGGGCTGGCCCTTTACAGCCAGCCCTGGTCCGCTCTCTCTTTCGGCCTAGCCCGCCAGGGTCCGGCCTATTGCATCTTTTTTTTTTAAATTTTCGGAGGTTATTGGGCCGGCTGGCAGCTGGCCCGGTCCGTTGGCCATTCGGCCCGGTCCGCTAAGCCGCCGCCCTCTTTTTTTTATATATCCTTCAGATATTGGGCCAAGCCCGGTGCAAGTGCAGCCGGCCCGTTAAGGGCTGGGCTGTCCACTGAATCTGGGCTTCGGCCCTTTTGCCTTAAATTTTTTTAATCAGGGTTCCCAGCGCAGAGAAACCAGAGGCGCGTGCAGCCCACGCACGGCCATTTCTGGCGGCGCGTGCGGTGCACCGGCGGCATCTGGCATCCGTTTTTCGATCCCGATCCACATTTTCGCCTATTTCCAGTCTATAGGAACCTGATCTAAGGCCAAAACAAAATTCAAAAGTCCTAATAATGCCAAAAGTGTGATATTTTGATTATCAAATTTATCCCTAACATCAAATCCAAGTCACGCAATACCACATATGCATTCCACAGACTCCAAGATCTCATGCTTTTCACAGATAATTAACATGCTATAGATTTGCAATAATTAAAACAACAAAAACACATAATATATCACCAACGCATGCTTGAATTTGTACCAATCGGAGGGGGAAAAGGTAATCGACCAATTTGCAGACGCTTTACGCTATTACCCGGAGTCTCTATGGTTTTGGCTTGCTTCCTTCTACCCTCTTTTTCCTTTTCTCTCTTTCCTCTCTCTTCTCCCTTCCCTCTATTCTTCCTCCTGCTTTCTGGCCGCTTCTCCCTTCACGCTGCCGCTGTGCTTCATTTTTTTTATTTGTTAAATCCCTTTGGAATGCGCAGCCCCCCTTTTAATTGTAATTGTTGCACATTTTGGGGGGAAACGTTACTCTCCCCACAAATCACGCCACTCACTCTTTTTTTTGTTTTTTTGTTTACTTTATTCTTGTTATTATCCACTACTTTATTATTATATATTTATTATATTATTATTATTATTTTAATTTTTGTTACTACCCTACGGTACCTTTTGTTTACATCTTCTTATTTATTTTTATTTTATTTTTTAATTTTTATTTTTTTTCTATCTATTATTATTTTTATTTTATTTTTTTCATTTTGCATCCTATGTATGTATATAACAACTTCATAAATTATAATATTACTTAGACATAATTTGACACGCTTCACTTAATTTTAATTTCGAAAGGTCGTTATACCCGTCAACTACTCACTATTAAATTAACGTGTAACAATTAGTTCAAAAATTCCGGGTTATAATATCCTATCCTCCTCATAAGAAGCTTCGTCCTCGAAACTTGTTGTACGTAAATCGAAGAGGTGCGGCTATCTCTCTCGTATCTGCTCCTCGAGCTCCCAAACCGCCTCGCGCTCCGTATGGTTGCTCCAATGTGCATTGACATAAGGGATGATTCTGCTCCTCAGCTCTTGGTCTTTGCAGTGTATAATCTGAACAGGAGCTCTTTTTTTATAATAACGCTTTCAATCTGATTTTCGAAGGCGGTGCATCTAATCCCTGACTCGGATCTGGGACATACCTCCTCAACTGAGAGACGTGAAATACATTGTGCACCTGGTCTAGCGCTGGAGGTAACGCCAAACGATAAGCTAACAAACCGATCCTTTCCAGCACTTCATAGGGCCAATGCAATGAGGCCTTAGCTTACCCTTCAGACCAAAACGTGCAACTCCCTTCGCAGGCGATACATTCAAGTAAACCTTTCCTACAGCAGTAAACTCCAGGGTACGTATCTTCGAATCTGCCCAACTCTTACTTATGCCTTGGGCAACCTTAAGTCTTTCCCAAATCAATTTTATCCTTTCCATGATTTGCTCAATCAGCTCTGTACCAGTAATGGTACGCTCTCCAACTTCGTTCCAGTGGAGTAGGGATCTGCACTTATGCCCGTAGTACGCCTCAAATGGCGTCATGCCGATGGCGCTATGATAGATGGTGTTGTAGGAGAACTCAATCAATTTGATCATGCCATCCCAGTTCCCCTTGAAGTCAATGGCGCAAGCCATCTAACATGTCCTCTAATGTCCGTATCGTCTTCTTTGTCTGCTCATCGGCCTGGGGATAAACTACGGTGCTCAAACGTAGCTCCGTTCATTAGATATATATCAGCATACACGAGTTTTAATATGTGTTGCCGTTTCAATGGTTAAGTTGTTGAACATGTTTGGTATACCCAAATTGTATGTTGTGTATCCTTATTTAACGCATGCATGACTTACGTATCACATGTAGCTCATGCATTTACAACCGTTCTCCGCAGTTCGTCATATATATTATGTTTATATTGTTTGTTAGTGGAGTTTTAAGCGGTACACACGCTATGCACGTTCATTTTAGTCTTTGTTTATCGTGATCTCTCTTTTTTGTACTAATGTTAGTCATTAAAATAAATTTTTTTATCCGTGCCCTATATTTTCATACTAGTTTGTCCTATTGTTGTATAAATATCGTATATATATATTATTTCGAGAAAAATGCATAAATGCATAGGTTTTACTGTAATGAACATATATAATTACGATATATATATTACTATTTGTTCTTCTTATATGTCATGTTATTAAGTTGTTTACACTTTAACCTATTCATATGATGTCATGCCATACTATGTCGTTTCTAACTCGTAATTAACATGCTTACTTCAATTGTATATATTGATGTTTGTTTTAAAGCTTGTAAATGTCTGCCTATATCGTAACCCATGTCTTGTATGAGAGGTATTTGTGCTACTGTATTCTTTGTAATTGTGTTGTTTGTTGTTGTTATATATTACGATGTTTATAATTGTTTTGGTATATTGGTTATGTTGCGGCATCATTGAAATAATTGTGTGTATACTTGTGCGTATTTACTTAGCATCATACAACTACCTTTGTTTCGTGTATCTATTTATATGTTTTCTTAAATCGACTTATTTACGTTATATCATTAATGTTGTAACAAATTGTGTTTGTCTATATGCCTCTTTATGGGTAAGAGACTGGTTTTTTTCCTTCTAGGTGGTCATTTAGCACATATACTCCTGTCTTATCGTATATATTTTGTATATTTGCTACTCTTATGTTGTTATTGTATCCTGTATTCTATATATATGTTTTGAGCTTTTGTCTACTACTTCGTACTTTCATGTTGATTGATTTATATGTGTAGATATAGTGTATATAAACATTTATTATTGGTCTCTTGCACTTGTACTGTTTGTATTTTGTGTGGTGATAACATTATATAGTTTAAGAAGTTGTGGTTCATTACAGCTCATAAAGTCATACTGCTGTAAGGGTGCACACATATTTTTTTTGTAGTTAGTAAGTCTTGTGAATATTATTTTTATGTTAGCACATTGCAACAGGCTGATAAATTTTTCCTCTCTTTTTTTTTGGCAATGTGCTATGTTTCTTGGTGTAGTTGTGTTGGATTTTGTATGGTTGATGTTCTAATACGTGTTGATATGTAGAAATATGTTATTAAGGAATGTTGTATCAGTCAGTGTGTGTATATATAATTAATTTACAAAATTGTGTATTATAGTATCGTGTTTAATATATATATATATATATATATTTATTTAATTTTTTTTGGGGCTTTGTTGATATCAACGGTCCACTAGATCTTCGCATTCTTATGATTCCGCCTGCTCAGGAGCACCGGTATCGACAAAAATCCTTAAACAAATTCCATGAAACAGCTGGCCAAACTAAGAAACTCCTTACTTCAGTCACCTTGGTCGGTCAGTGCTACTCAGCGATATCCTTAATCTTCTTCGGATCCACCGAAGTTCATTCTTATGAACTTACGCGACTTAAGAAAGCCACGCTTCCGCTGCGCAACTATGTTCATTTATCTCTGACCAACGTCCTCTGTACTGATCATGAGTCATTGATACCTGGTCGCCAGCAGTTGAACTCTGTTACCAGTCTCCTCGACGTCTGCGTTAGTCATCACGTGGATTTAGGCACCAATCCTCGCTTCCTTTATGCTGCTCCTGATTCTGTTGTGATGGTAGTGCCAGCCTATGCTCAGCGCCCTTTCTCGTAAAACGTCCTGGTTGTCGCACTCATACTTGCATAATTTTCCTCCACGCTAACCCCAGTGTGGCATTCCCAAGGAGCACATGATGGCAGCGGTGGTCATACCCTCCTCCACGATGGTACTTTCGTCGCGAGCGGTCTTGTGATTATTAGCGGCCATGTTGCATTTTTATGCCTCCCCGTTGAGAGGTTCTTCTAAACATCGGATCCCGGTCCTCCTGCATTTCCATGTAGTAGAACCTCAGATCCGGTGGCACCAGCGGCGGAAGACGCTAGTTCAAATGCTACTGGCACTGCGCAATTTACAGTAGCTATTGCGCCAAAGTGGTGGCCATGGTGTCGGCCAACGCTTGGAGGATGACCTCCTGATCCTGGTGGTCGTTACCACAACCATCGTTGCCTCCTTTGCCAGATTGTTCATGACCCGGCGGCATTTTCATGGATTTCACGCGAACCTTGACGAGAATTCAGATTAATGGGAGTAATAGAGGGGTTTGAGCATTTATGGGGCTCATGCGAAGGTTCAGGGGTAAAATGGTGATTAAATAGAGAAAGCTCACCAACGGCACACACCTCCCTTAAACCGATCATAACTTAAGTCTACTTCATTTATTAGGGGTATAATCGCCATTTCTATGAAAGATCATAGCTTATGTCGAGGTGATCAAGTTAATCCTTCGTTTCCGGGACGAATCTGAAGGCTCACCTCTGATACCACCTGTAGTGCCCCGCTCCCGAACCCTAGCGTCGGGAACAGTGCGCCCGCCGTATCTCACTAAGGAGAATACAAAGCGTTGAATCAATTTCTTACAGGCCCGAAAAGACGTAGAAATTTTCCGCGCGGAAACGAAATACAATAACGTAAATTTTTCTTGCTAAAGAAAATCCTCAATCTATAATGGCAATAAAGTCACTGTGCCAACCTCTAAGTGCTATCACTCTAAACAGGGTAGTGTTTGATGGAAACCCCAATGACCTAATAACGGACAGTCACAATGTCTCCTCGTATCCTATGTGCGACCGTCAATATGCCCATATAGGGGTGTTAACGAACCGAGCCGAACCGAATACTAAGTTTTCGAACTCGAATTCGTTTAGCTAAACGAATAGTTCGGCTCGGTTCGTTTAGCTAAACGAACTTTAAAATTGGTTCGAGTTCGGCTCGATAACCTTATAACTGTTTAAACGAGCCGAACTGTTCGCGAACAGTTTGGCTCGTTTAACTAAACGAACTCGAATACCTATTCGAATCCGGCTCGTTAACAAATAATTAACGAACGAATACGAACCGAACACGAACCGAACTCGAATAGTTCGCGAACGGCTCGGTTTGTTTAACACCCCTATGCCCATACAGCCGTGTCAGCCCCGTCCTCAGCAAAGATATGGTCGTACGCTTTCTCGTGCTCACCTGGTGGAGGGTGGAGTAGGGGTGAGTGACGGGAAATCACCCAGTAGGCACCTGCCTCCAACTAGTACAAGACGCGCATACAAAAATGATATAACACATAGCACATAAGACATGATATCACGTAAAAGCATATGAAAGAATGCGGAAAGGTAATTCACTCCAGATAAAGAATGCGCAACATCGTGGTGCATGTCCTACTATGCATGTCACACGCAACAAAGTCATGTCACACAAAATGCCGATATCTCCGCCATGCAATGCATGATCCCGGGACCTACTGAGTGGCTGTGAGTCGTACCCACCCATAGTCACCATCCTGAGTGTACTTGGCCCTGCCACTGTACACCATCCTGAGCGCCCGTGACCCGTACGTCACGACCCAACATCAATGCCATGCACGTGCCATGAATGCAAACAACACAATCGTCTGAGGCCCCTGGCCCATCCTCACCATCCTCCGGCACTCAAATCTAGGTTCATTTAAAGATCGCCTGAGGCCCCTGACCCATTCTCACCATCCTCCGGCACTCAAATCTAGTTTTATTTATTATTCGAGTAATGATTTAATGTTGTTTGACGTTAAAACTATTTTCCATGGCTTGTATACATTTATAGTGCATTTTTTATATTTTTCCTCATTTTTCCCTGATTTATTTCTATTTATTACCTAATTATCTAAATTAAATAAATTATCACAATTATCAAAATTTAATGGGAATAATTTAATTTTTAGCATTTTATAATTTCTAGAATTTATTTATAATTTTCTGATATTTATTTATATTTTTCCTGTAATTATTACTATTTAAATTAATTAGATAACAATTACTAAATTCATAGATCCAGAAAACAGAAAAAATTATTGTTATAAAGTGGGTTGGCCCTTTACAGCCAGCCCTGGTCCGCTCGCTCTGTCGGTCCGGCCTACTGCATCTTTTTTTTTAATTTTCGGAGTTCGCTAAGCCGCTGTCCTCTTTTTTTTATATATCCTTCAGATATTGGGCCAAGCCTGGTGCAAGTGCAGCCGGCCCGTTAAGGGCTGGGCTGTCCACTGAATCCGGGCTTCGGCCCTTTTGCCTTAATTTTTTTTAATCAGGGTTCCTAACGCAGAGAAACCAGAGGCGCGTGCAGCCCACGCGCGCGCGTGAAGGCCACGTGCGGCCATTTCCGACGGCGCGTGCGGTGCACCGGCGGCCTCCGGCAGCCTTTTTCGATCATGATCCGCATTTTCACCTATTTCCAGTCTATAGGAACGTGATCTAAGGCCAAAACAAAATTCAAAAGTCCTAATAATGCCAAAAGTGTGATATTTTGATTATCAAATTTATCCCTAACATCAAATCCAAGTCACGCAATACCACATATGCATTCCACAGACTCCAAGATCTCATGCTTTTCATAGATAATTAACATGCTATAGATTGCAATAATTAAAATAACAAAAACACATAATATATCACCAAGGCGTGCTTGAATTTGTACTAATTGGAGGGGGAAAAGGGAACCTACCAATTTGCAGACGCTTTACGCTATTACCTAGAGTCTCTATGGTTTTGGCTTGCCTCCTTCTATCCTCTTTTTCCTTTTCTCTCTTTCCTCTCTCTTCTCCCTTCCCTCTATTCTTCCTCCTGCTTCCTGGCTGCTTCTCCCTTCACGTTGCCGCTGTGCTTCATTTTTTTATTTGTTAAATCCCTTTGGAATGCACAGCCCCCATTTTAATTGTAACTGTTGCACATTTTGGGGGGAAACGTTACTCCCCCCGCACAAATCACGACACCCACTCTTTTTTGTTTTGTTTTTTTGTTTACTATATTCTTGTTATTATCCACTACTTTATTATTATTATTATTATTATTATTATTATTATTATTATTATTATTATTATTATTATTATTATTATTATTATTATTATTATTATTATTATTATTATTATTATTATTATTATTGTTATTATTATTATTATTTTTGTTACTACCCTACGGTACCTTTTGTTTACATCTTCTTATTTTTTTTTTAATTTTTTTCTATCTATTATTATTTTTATTTTATTTTTTTTCATTTTGCATCCTATGTATGTATATAACAACTTCATAAATTATAATATTACTTAGACATAATTTGACACGCTTCAGTTAATTTTAATTTCGAAAGGTCGTTATACCCGTCGACTACTCACTATTAAATTAACGTGTAACAATTACTTCAAAAATTCCAGGTTATAACACAAGAAAACCCATTTTCTTTTGATTCATGTTTTGTTCAATCTTTCAATCCCAATGTCCTTACACTCAAGAAACACCTATTACTAGCTATTGTGGTAGTTTGAAACTTCAAGATCGTGTCTTTCCACAGCATTTAACTCATTCATCCATCTTCAATCACATGGTCCTATGCAGATCAAACAAACTATGTATTAACACTTCAAATGGGCTTTTTCAGATTAGATTACACTAACAAACTTGACTGTTTCACAGACTTCTTGCTCTTCTGCTTCTGACTTCGAATCTCCCAAAAGTCTCGTGCAACTCATTATTCCTACTCAACTACTGTCCCAAGAAAAGAACTTTATTCTTCACCTTCTATTTGTGGTTTCTTAAACGCTTGAGATGAATTGATTTCAGATGAAAAAGGGTTCTCTCAATCTCTCATCGTGCTTATTAGTGGAGTACATAGAGAAAGTGCGCCAAGATTCATTAAAAATGAATTGCACATATAGAAAAATCTTTAGAAATGCTTCACACGATGAATTTGAGTTGCGGACTAGAATTTCATTTGAACTTCCAGATCGTGTACTTAATCTCTGAGATGAATGAAAAAGGCCGAACAGGTACCGGGAATCGGATTGAGATGTATATGCCTTCCACCGTACTTGCAGTGAGTATTATTTGATTTTGGAGCAAAAGGCCTGCCGTGAGGGTTTCTACTGTCTCAGTCACAACGAACATTGTGGAGGATACAATTTAATAGTCCAGCGGCCTCCTAAATTGGGTGAAGACTTACGCAGTGACACACAAAGTGTCTCCCACAAATTACGCCTTCGGCCTAGCACTAGCTTACAAGTATTGTTTGATTTTAATTTGATGTCTTTGGGTGCGTACACATGCACGCACGCGTGTGTTTTCCCTTAGCATTTCTTGATTGTATCATATGGCTTTTTATGCATAAGGTAAAGTTCATTTCCTTGGTATAACTCTGAACCCTTTTGGTGCTATAGTGTTACCTTATTTTGGTCCCTTTATATTATGGCTCTTCATCATTTCATGAGGCAGGGCATGATATTTGGTCAAAATGATGAAGATTTATAATTATTTGGTGACCACCTTAAATAATTATAGATCAAACAAGAAATTGCGCTAATGCTAGGTAAACGTATAAGACTAGAAATATGGAACATTAAAATTCTAATGGCAAAGACAAGAGATATAATGGACACGATGATAAGGAGAAAAATGAATATTTTATGTTTGCAAGTGACAAAGTGGATAGATGAGAAAGTTATGATGCTGAACAATTCATGATTTAAATTCTAGTATATATGAATGATTAAGACAAAAAACAATTTGGGTTATTGTAGATGCCTCATTGAGAGACGAAGAAGTAAGTGTTATTAGGCAAAAAATTGAATTATAGCCTTTAAGTTGATACTTGAAAAGAAATAATCAATATTAGTAGTATATATGCTCATCAAACGGGTTTAGATGAGGCTAAAAATATTCAATTTTTGAAAGATTTAGAAGACGTATTGCGTGAAATTCCAATGAGTGAGAATACCTTTATATGAGGAGATCTGAATAGACATGTAGATAAAGAGAATAAAGATTACAATGAGACACACGGTGGATTTGTTTTTTGGAACATGAACGATGAAGAAATATCGATTTTGGATTTCGTATTAGCATATACCCTTAGAGTGACTAACACATTTTCACAAAAAAAAGAGATGAACACTTGATTACACTCAAAAGTCGACCAAATAAGTCATAGATAGACTACTTCATAACTCGTATGAGAGATATAAGAGCTCGTTAAGACTGTGAGGTGATCCCAGAAGAAAGTTTAAAAATGCAACACCGTCTTGTAATGTTAGATGTCTGTGTCTGAAACAGAAGATTAAGAAAACCAAGACTTACAGAACCCAAGATAAAAAAAGTAGAACTTAAAGGAAGCTAATCAAGTAGAGTTTAGAAAAGTGGTATTAAATCAAGAAGTCTTACAAAATTCAAGTGTGATGCAAATGAAGTATATGAGGATGTGGCAGTAAAGATAAACAAAATACCAAGAAATTTACTTGATAACTCAAAAAAGTTGAGCATCTGCAAATAAAGAATCTTGGTGGATGAAAGAAGAAGTGTAAGACAAAGTAAAAGCCAAGAGAGCTAGTTACAAGATACTTCAACGTTGCAGGAATCAAGAGAATTGAGAAAAATATAAGCTGGATAAGGAAGAAGCTAAACAGACCGTGTGTGAAGCCAAATCATGTATTTGAATATTTTTATAAATGATTAGATAAAAAAAGAAGGTGAAAGGGATATGCATAAAATTGTTAGTGCGAGAGAAAGGAAGACAAATGATTTGAATCAAGTTAAATGCATTAAAAACGAAGGTAACAAGATCTTAGTAGATGAAAATGCAATACAAAATAGATGGAAAACATACTTTGAAAACTTTTTAATGAATCAATGGGAGATGAACTTGTATTAGTAAGTTACGTAACTCTGAAGATCATAGAAAGTTAATGTATAGTAGAAAATCTGATCGTTAAAGGTCGAAGATACTTTGAAAAGGATAAAAAATGGTAAGACGATTGGATTCGATGGTTCCAATTGAAATTTGGAAACGCCTAGAAAAAGAAGATGTTATGTGACTCATAGATCTTTTAACAAGATTGTAAAGACATGTAAGATGCTTGACCAGTGGAGGAAAATCACTTTGGTATCTTTATATAAAAACAAATGAAATATAAAAGACTATACAAATTATAGAAGAATTAAGTTAATGAGCTACCCAATAAATCTCCAGGAGCGAATGATTGAGAAAATACTTTGCAAAGGACTCATGTATCTAAAAATCGATTTTGATTTATGTTAAAAAGTCAACAATGGAGGCTATTCATCTCTTGAAAAGATTAATAGAGAGATATCGAGAGAAGAATTAAGATTTGCATGTGGTTTTCGTTGACTTGCAAAAGACATATAATAAAATCCCATGAGAGTGATCATTTAGAGTGCGCTTGAAAAGAAATGTGTTAGAGTAGCATGTATAGAAACTATTAAAGACATATATGAGAACGCAATGTCAAGCGTAAGGACTCTAAAAGAGCTAAGCGCAGAGTTTTCTATTATAGTGGGTTTACAGCAAAGATCAACATTAAGTACATACTTATTTGCTTTACTTATAGATAAGCTCACTCGACACATTCAAGACAGAATTCTGTGAAAGCCTAGTGTACCGAAAATGTCCTTTATTGTATTGGTGGATGAGACTAGCGAAAGAGTCAATACTAAGCTGGAATATTAGCGGGAGACATTAGAGAAAAAGAGCTTCAAATTGAGTCAAAAGAAGATAGAGTATTTGAAATTTAATTTTAGGAACAAAAGAATTACCTTGAAATCTTTTGTGGAACTATGAGACCAAGACATTCACCTGAGTGAGAGTTTTAGATATTTAGGATCTACATTACAGAAAGATGGATGAATTAACAATAATGTGAATCAAAGTATAGGCGGGATTGTTAAAGTGGAGAAGTGCGTCAGGTTTTTATTGTGATAGGAAGTAACCTTAAAGCTTAAAGAAAGGTTTTGTAGGACGAAAATAAGACCCACACTGTTGTACGTGTATGAATGTTGGACAATCAATTATGAGCATAAACAAAGGATGCAAGTGGCAGAAAGGAAAATATTAAGATAGATGCGTGAACACACAAAGAAAGATAAAATAAGCAATGAACATATGAGGAGAATGGTTAGGATGTATTCCTACAGAAGAGAAGATGAGAGATTCAAGGTTAAGGTGCTACAGACATGTGCAAAGGTGTCCTACTGATGCACCTGTTTGGCGGTGCTAGACAATGAACATGTTAAACGTGAGACAAGAAGACCAAAGAAGACATAGAGAGAGACAATAAGGAAGATTATAGGTTATATGACAACTATGAAGAACATATGGTCAGTGATAGAGCATATTAGAGACCATTGATTCATGCAGCCGATGCCATGTAAGGGATATAAGATTTAAGTGAGAATTTTATGTAATTAGACTAAAATCACGGTTGCGATGACATGATATTTTAAAAAAAAGGACGTATTCTAAATGCGCATCTTATACATTATGTATTAGGATGCGCAAAGGAAGGGTGTGATTTTAAGCTTTGACTCAAAAAAAGGGGATAATTACCTTTTGCCCCCTTAGTGTTAGGCATAATAGCCAAAGTCCCTTAATGTTTAAAAATACACCTTTTTTCCCTGATGTTTGAAAAATACATACTTACCCCCTTGATTTAATTAAAAAAATGTTATTTAAATATATATAATAGAAATGGTCTCCTTTGCTCCTACCCTCTTTATCTTTATCTTCTAATCTCCCTATCCCTTCCCGCCACCCTGCATCTTCCACTAGCAACAACCATCATCTTCATTGTTGTGTTGCAGCATCTTCATCAACAGTTACCTTTGCAGCCGATTTCAAAGTCTTTTTTCTCATGTACGCCTTATAACTCGCTCAATTACCAAAAGCATGTTTATGCTTGTAGTTGTGCTCTGTTAATTCGTTGAGCTTTGCAGAAGAAGGGGAAGCAAAGATGTCAAACTGTGATTCCTTATCGCTCAATTTCAACGGCGTCATTTCTTCATGGACGTTTGATCCCGCAGCAGAAATCAACAGATCGTTTGCATTATGTGTCAAAATTTGATGTTAATGATTTCAACAATGCTGGCAGAAACAACATTTTATACGATTCAGCACTGCACCATTCACCTGTTAAAGAGAGTGAAGGAAAGGTGAGTAGGAATCAGAACCATGATTGCCCATCATCTGGACAAACGCGGCTACCAGTTCTCCTGAATTTAAACTTAAATGACAGGGATTGTACACTAGCTTTGGTAACGAATCCAAGTGATTCTTATGAACATAAAAGTGATTTAAATTTTGTGGATCTACCGAGCCGTACACCAAATGATGACAAGGACTTGGAAAAGCAATCTAATGAGGCGGACACTATTTTTATGGATATTCAAGTTGTTGAAATGACGAGGTCATTGTCTTTTGAAATATTTGTAGCCGTTAGAAATATGTCATCACCTAGATGAAAGTGTAAATATTACCGTTAGGATATCAGTTTTTCTCTCTGTTGTATTTTGTTGTATATATACTCTTCAGAGTGTGAATAAACTAATAAGGAAGAATTTCTTCTTCACTGAATTACTTCTCTTAAATGCTTACATGAGTATTCCTCTGTACAATCCTTTCTATAATTTCTAGATGGTATCAGAGCTTGTTTAGCTACAATACTTCAAGCTATTCAATCGGTCTCCAAGAAGGAAACTGATTAACAGTTATTCTCATTTTTTTCAAGATTCTGAATCTCGGGAAAAATCTGAGCTTCAAAAGAAAAGTTCTCTGTAAAACTGCTCTTGCATTCCTCAGCAATCTGTACAAGTATTCATAATTCATTATTTCGTGATTCCCAGCTGCTCATCTGGATTCTGTAGCACAGAAACCTCGGAGACGCAGGAGTTCTCGAGGGAAAATAAAGAAGACGACTATTTTGGTAAAAAGATTGGTTCTCAGGGGTATTTTAGTCATTCTGAAATTCTAAAATTGATTATTCTGAAATTCCTTTAATATATATATAATTAAAAAGAAGAAAAACACGAAACACGTGTAATCATCTTGACATTTCTTGGATGAACATTAATTGCATGGTATCCACGTATACCCCTATTCTTAAGATTTGAGGTGCATGCTAGCAAAGCACATCGATTTACCCCCCTTTTATTTTTAATTTCTGGTATTTCAGCTACCGAGGAAACATTTCCCATTTCTTGACAGTTCTTTCTCATCTTCTCTCTCATTTAATGCTTACTACTTCCTTCCTCATGCATTAGTCTTTATCACGTTCCATCAGCTACTTCTTCCAAGATATCTACTTCTTCTTCCTTTGTACGAAACAAGTCTTCTCTGCAAATCCAAAATATTTACTTCATCTTCTTCATACAGAACGTCTCATACATCCTCTTCACACAGAGCATCCATTACATTCTCCTAGACATTTCATCTCAAAATCTCCATGGCTGAACAAGGGAGTGAGGTTACTTCTGCTCCAGTAAGTGATAAGTCCTCCTCTGGTTCTGCCCACTCAAGTTCAATCCTAGACTCTATCCCAGTTGCAATCACTAATCAAAAACTTTATGGTAACAATTATTTATCATGGAGCAGAGCTGTTGAACTGTTCATTACGGGTAGAGGAAAGAAAGAGTATTTATCTGACAAAATGATAGTTCCAAGTGAAACTGATGATAAATACTCTGTCTGGGAAGCTGAAGACTCCATGATTATGTCATGGTTGTTAGGATCTATGAGTCCAGATGTAAGTAATACTTTCATGCTCTATCCCACAGCCGCAGCAATTTGGACTGCAGCCAGAGAAATGTTCTCCCAGAAAGACAACATATCTGAGTTGTATGAGCTTGAAATACAACTCAGAGATGTTAAACAGGGAGACTTGTCTGTTAGTAAGTACTTTAGTAACCTATTTCAACTATGGCAGCAGATTGATTCACTAGAAATTTATAAGTGGGGCTGTTCTGCAGACGAATTACTCTATAAGAAAATTAAAGAGGAAAAACGAATATTTGGTTTTTTGTCTGGATTGCATAAAGATCTAGATGCGGTAAGGAGTAGAGTCTTGAGTACTAAACCATTACCATCTATAAATGTTGTGTTTTCTGAAGTTAGACAGGAGAAGAGCCGTCTGAAGGTGATGATGGGAGCTGCTGTTGTAACTGCAACAGAATCATCTGCTCTCCTTACTCAAGGGAGTGGTACCCAGGAAATAAGACTGATGGTGAAAAAATCTGGATCTAAGTCTGGTAAATTCACAAAGAAGTATTGCAGGTACTGTCAGATGGATGGCCATGTAATTGAGGAGTGCTATAGACGACCTGGATCAACTGTTAAGCCTCCTCCAGGTTTTATCCGATATAATAATGCTAGATCTGGAGTTTTTGGTAATAGATCAGAATCAAGTGGATCATGGAGGACTGATGCAGATTCATGGAAAGCCCATAAAGCTACTACGGAAGAGTCTGGCCCTGCTGCTGAAGTGTCTCCTTTCACTCCAGCACAGCTTGATGCTATGCTTAAAATACTTGAAAGCTAGAGGGGCCATGCAAGCAGTGAAAACAACAGAGGAGGTGAACAAATCAGGGCTACTATGGCCAGTGCAGGTATGGGTGGTAAGTCACATCTCTGGATTAATGATTCAGGTGCTACAAATCACATGACATTTAATAAATCTCTCCTTAGTGATTTTAAATTATTTATCTGTCCTAGGAAGGTTAGAGTTGCTAATGGAGATAGTATATCTATTCTGGGGTACGGTAATGTTAAGATATCTGAGACATTGAACCTTAACCATGTGTTATATGTGCCACATTTGGATTGTAACCTAGTCTCAGTTAAACAACTGATTGCTGACAATAAATGTTGGACAATTTTTTCACCAACTCAATGCTTCTTTCTATCTTCTACTTCTTCATGCTTTCAGGGGAAAGCTGGGAAGGAGAGGACTACCAGGATGATTGGCAGTGCTAATCATCAGGATGGATTGTACGTTTTGGAACCTACCAGATCAGATTGCTTTAAAGGCTACTCTAGTGTATATTCTGGCATTGACAAATCTAATGTCTCTAGAATAGACAAGTCTAGAGTAGATCTTATTTTGTTATGGCATAGAAGATTAGGGCATCCTAATTTTCTATACCTGAAAAAACTCAAGCCTGATCTGTTTAATGATATTTCTTTTGACTGCCTTAATTGTGAGACATGTTTGTATGGAAAACAGTCAAGGGCTCAGTACCCTCCAAAATCTTATGGAGAAAGCAGGCCCTTTAATTTGATTCACTCAGACATATGGGGGCCTTCTAGGGTCCTAAATGTGAATGGAAGTAGATGGTTTGTGATTTTTGTGGACGATCACACACGGGTCACTTGGATATATTTGATGAAGCATAAGTCATATCTGTTGCAAGCTTTTAAAACATTCATCTCAATGATTCAAAATCAGTTCAATACTAGTATTAAGAACCTTAGATCAGATAATGAGAGTGAGTACATGGATAAAGAAATGAAAGCTTTATTAAGTGAAAAAGGGATCCATCATCAAACATCCTATGTTTATACACCACAACAGAATGGAATTGCCGAAAGGAAGCATATGCACATTCTTTCTGTTGCTAGGTCTCTAATGTCAGATGGAACCTTGAATAAGTACAGATGGAACCTTGAATAGGTACAGAGCCAGATTTGTTGCAAAGGGATTCACTCAATCCTATGGGATTGACTATGTGGAGACTTTTGCACCAGTGGCCAAACTGAATACTGTCAGAATAATCTTCTCATTAGCAGTTAATCTAGATTGAAAACTTGTGCAACTTGATATCAAGAATGCTTTTCTTAATGGAGAACTAAAAGAGGAGGTTTTTATGGAAATCCCTCCTGGATATGATTCTGTTGATACTGTTGGCAAGATATGCAAGTTGAGAAATCTATTTATGGATTAAAGCAATCCCCTAGAGCTTGGTTTAGTAAGTTTACTAAGGTCCTTCTTTCTTATGGCTTTAAACAAACACACAGTGATCACACCTTGTTTGTTTGCATTTCAGATAAAAGGTCTGTTGTCATCCTTATTGTGTATGTTGATGATATAATTTTAACTGGAAATTGTCATGATGGTATTGAAAAAGCCAAAAATTATCTTGCTACTAAGTTTGAGGTTAAGGATCTTGGATCCTTAAGATATTTCCTAGGTATGGAGGTTGGAAGAAACAAAAAGGGGATGACCATTTCCCAACGTAAGTATATACTTGATCTTTTGCAAGAAACTGGAATGATAGGATGTAAACCTGTTTCTACACCAATGGAACCGAAAGGTATGACTAAAACTCAAAACAGTGATTTACTTTCGGATGTTCAATCATATTAAAAGTTAGTTGGTAAATTAATTTATTTATCTCATACCAGGCCTGATATACGTTACTCAGTAAGTTATGTTAGTCAGTTCATGCACTCACCTACTCAATTACACTTGCAGGCTGTTATGAGAATATTAAGATATCTTAAGGGAGCTCCTGGTCAGGGACTAATTTTTTGTAAAAATGATTGTAGATATATAAATATTTTCACTGATGCTGACTGGGGAGGATCAAAAGGAGATATGAGATCTACCTCTGGGTACTGCACTTTTCTTTGGGGTAATTTAGTTACTTGGAGAAGTAAAAAGCAAACGATTGTAGCTCGTAGCAGTGCAGAAGCTGAATTAAGAGCGCTTGCTCTTGGACTTTGCGAAGGACTATGGATCAAGAGGGTTTTGAGTGATTTAAATCAGTTAGATTCCAGCCTGCAGATCAAAGCTTATTGTGATAATATCTCTGCCATTCACATGGCAGAAAATCCAGTTCATCATGATAAAACCAAACACGTGGAAATTGACAGACACTTCATTAGAGAAAGATTAGAGGATCAGACGTTAAAACTGGAGCATGTTTCCTCAGTTAATCAAGTTGCAGATGTCCTTACAAAACCTGTTGTGCCAGGACTGTTTCATAAATTATTATCCAAACTTGGATGCTCTAATATATATACCAAGCTTGAGGGGGAGTGTTGAAAGATTTGTAGCCGTTAGAAATATGTCATCACCTAGATGAAAGTGTAAATATTACCGTTAGGATATCAGTTTTTTCTCTCTGTTGTATTTTGTTGTATACATACTCTTCAGAGTGTGAATAAACTAATAAGGAAGAATTTCTTCTTCACTGAATTACTTCTCTTAAATGCTTACATGATTATTCCTCTGTACAATCCTTTCTATAATTTCTAGATTGTCAGCATGTGTTCCTGCCAACAGAACAAGAATCTCAGATGTCCGAAGACCTATACCAAATGCATTGGATGAGGATCTTTCTAGCCCCTCCTCAAAGTCTATCGTCAAGAAGGATCTGGATAATCCTGATCAAAAGCAAAGTTACGAAGATCAAGCAGGAGATGAATAATGAGGAGGTATTATTGACCTTTTATTAAAAATTTTTAGTTTTATGTTTTTAAAATGTCATTTTACCTTTTAGTCCAAACATCAAGGAGGGTAAATGTGTATTTTTAAACATTAACGGAGGTATTGGCTATTATGCCAAATACTAGAGGTGCAAAAGGTAATTATCTCAAAAAAAACCACAAGAGAAATGATTGATCCATATGACCAACTTTACATGATGAAGAAAATGTTTGAGTATTGTTGTATCTTGAATATGCATAATATTAGGGTTGCAATGCGGTTGAGCTTCTGATGTCTGATCACAGCTCAATTTTGAGCCCCAAATTGCAAATTATAGAAAAACATCAAGATTAAGAAAACCACATATAGCGGATTATGCAAAATGCAGATTTTAAACAAGTTATAAAGCGACTACAGTATCTTTTACGTGTTATTTGCTCCCTCGATCTAGCCTCATATGAGTAGCATAATCGTAAAAAGGATTTACTGCACCTCAAAGCTCTTATTTTAGCCATCAAGTGAAGTCTGCAGCAGTTAAATTTTGACAGTCCGTCTCCAAAAAGGAGCATAGTTAGTCATCAGTGACTTCAAGGACAACTGATCTTGATAGTTCATCCTCTTCTAGGTAAAAGTACCCTGCTTCTTCAAGTTGCCTTTCAAGCAAGATAATTTCTATTAAAACATAGAAACTGATTTTCATCAATAGGGCTATGCAAAAGAAAGTAAATATGCAGATCATTTTTGCTTTTGATGCATGAAATTTTTATGTATGCTAGAAGGGACTTTACTTCTATGATCTCCAAGTTGCAAAAATGCTCATAAAACAATGGATAAAAAGGGTTCAATATTGCCAAATTTCTTGATGAGAAGCTTGCTATTATGATCTTCAAGACATGTAGGATCATGCTACACAGAGAATGCATTTAAATTGTTTGAGTTAATGCCTGGAGGCTAAAGTTTTGACTGTTTTGCAATATTTAGCCTGCCATCCGAGCTCATCTCGTAGGCGATCCTCAAATTAGTGTCCTCCTATGTGGTCTCTGGAATAAACAAAGACACACTCTTTGTTAACTTTGGAATATGATAAAGTAAAATGACTCACTAAATTGGATGTGTTTCTTATATTGTAAAGTAGCAGTTGATCGAATCAGCTTGACGTAATTTCATCATGGGTCATCCAGAAACAACCTTTCTGTGTTTCTAACACATGAGTATGCGTACATCCGACCCCCCCATTCTCTGCTATATGCGAGAGCCTCTAAGGCAATGATATAATCTTGTTGTTGTTGCTGTGTGTGTCTGTTTTTTTCTTTATTTTTCTTCTTTTTGGTAATTATGATCATTTTATTTACGAATCAGAACATTACAGCTCATGTAAAATTCAACATACATATCAATTTTTCGCCGAAAATATATTACATGTAAGTTTGAGAATAAGATACAGATATGATAATTAGATATAACAACAAGAACACTCAAACCCTTTTTTTCACTATGTAAAGTTGGTTATATGAATCAATCATCTCTCTTACGTTTTTATTTTATTTTATTAATACTTAGATATAAAAGATGAGTTAATTAAATGGACCACACTTTTGTGCCAGCGCCCTTATTCTCTAGTATAGTAAGCACCCACTCTAAGAGCCTAGTTTTCAGCTTGCTCTTTCTGTGCCATCAAAAGGTTGAAAATATTTAATTTTTTTTAATGGTGACGGCTAAGATCAAATATAGGATCAACTTGTACTAGTTTAAC
>AP025075.1:25136814-25223500 GCA_036186865.1 Eustoma russellianum | reverse complement strand
AAATACCAATTTTTCCTTTTTTGGTAAGTTGTAGAAACTTCCAAGGCACATTAGTCACAAGACATTTACAATTATCAAAATCACATATTAATCACATAATGAACATATATAAAACATGTACAAATGAAAACAATCACTTTATCATATTTTAGAAAAATATTTCTAAAAACCCTAGACATTGATCGATCGAAGTGCCCCAGCTTCAGAGATCGATGTCTCACAGTCAGTTTCAGAATTCGTCTCTGACTACATCGATCGATCGAATTGAGGGTTCGATGTACATCGATCGATCGATGTGTCTCAGGTTGAGAGATCGATGTCTCAAAGTAAGGTCTTGAACTTTCACTGCCTTACATAGATCGATCGATGTGAGGGATCGAAGTACATAGATCGATTAATGTGCAACAACCTGAGAGATTGATGTCAACTTTTTCAACTTTTAATCACATATAACACTATGTGTGACATTTTTAAGTATTCACAACTTAAAATCATAACTTTGAAAATTATCCAAACATATTTTTCAGCACCATTGTCACATTTTGTATAAATAGGAATTGGCTAAGCTCCCGGGTAATCTCAATTTCTACATTGCTTATCACATTGCCAATAGGGAGCTATTGAAATCTTTTTGGCCAATGTAATGGAGGCAGGCACAAAGAAGTCTAAAGCTCTTCCTATGCCAACCGAATCTATTTCATGCTCATAAAGTCAGATGTTAACATAGATGACTTTGGATGCTGAAAAGATTTCTCACAAGGAATGACAAAGTCAACATCCAATAGATTCAAAAGTCTAAAAAAAGCCCAAAAAGGTATGGGCAATGAAGAAGAAGCGGAAGAAGAGGAAGATATGCTCCCATGTGTGAAGCTGAAGAATGAACAAGTGGTGGAGCAGGTACATGTGTTCTCGAACTTCAAGAACAAGTTGTAGAACTTCAACATGAATTAGGTACCCTCAATGACAAATTAGCTCAAAGGCAAGATGAAGGTGTGTATTGCGGGCCTCACATTCTCTATGGACGAAGATTAGGATTAGTATTTATCCCCACCATTCCAATAGACAAAATTTAGCTTTATGTTGTAGCTTAGAATGAAAAAACTTCTCTTTTTCTATAATTGAATGAATCCAATATGTTTTGTTTTACATTGATTCAATTTGTTGTTTTGATGATTACAAAAAAGGAAGAGAAAATAATCAGTCTATATGTTGACTTTGAAAAAGCTATATGTGATGAGCTTTATTGGTTTTGAATATAATGGATGTATAAAGAGTGCTTGTGTTGAGGGGGAGTTCGAAACGAATATAAGGAACTTGATATACATCATGTCTATTGGCTTTGGGATATTCATATATTGAGGGGGAGCTTTAAAGTAACCGTGATGAATATTTATGATACTCATATATTGAGGAAGAGTTTTGAAGTAATCTTGAGTATGTCTTCATGATCATATATTCAGGGGGAGCATAAATACATTGACTAAGGGAGAGATATAAAATTTTGCATAACCCTGAGTTTGAAACTTTTTGATAGTTCGAATATTGTTTTTCAAACAAAAATATCTTTTAAAAGCATGTGGTTTGAAATCGTCAAAAAAGAGAGATTGTTGGAATATGAATTGTTTTGATGAAGTTAAAAGATATTTAAAAAAGAGTAAAACAAGGTGTTTCATACTTTGAAAATGAAACAAAATGAGAAAAACAAACTATGAGATAGATCTCTTACATAGATCGATCTATATATACATCAGTATCTAAAATGATACATAGATCGATCTATGTAGGGACTGTTCAAAATTGAAACCTCACTCTCCAACATCGATATCTCATGTTGGAGCACATAGATCGATCGATGTGTACATCAGTCTCTCAAAGAAGCTACATTGATCGGTCGATGTAGGTAAGGTGCAAAACTGAAACTACACAGAAGGTAACAATCCCTCGACCTGAAGATATCGATCGATCTATGTAGACATCAGTCTCTAAAACATGAGAAATATATCGATCAATGTTATCCAGAATTCAAATTTTTATAACCGTTGAAACAAAATACAAAGAAGATTTAAAGTGTTTTCTCTCTCCAATCTTACTCAAGTCTCTTGTGGACTTTCTTCCAACATCTATAATGTTTTCTTTACTATTGAAAACATGTCTAAGATATTCTAGGATGGATATAGAGCATCAAATCCAACTATAGAGTGGCTAAAGATTATTTGGATATCTTCAAGACATTTCATTGAGTTGAAGACTTTATGGAGGCTGCAAAAACATGGGTCACACTGTCTATGTATTGAAAAAGTTCAGATGAGGCATTTACACACTTTCATCCTCTTCAAACTTCATCCCCCATTGTTAGAAAAAGCTCTCAAATGTGCAAAAGTGCTTAAAGCTCATTAAGCTCTTGTTGCTTGTTTCCATTGTTGTATTTGTGTGAGTAGAAGTCTAAAACGAACGGAACTATACATATTTGGTCTCTTGCTTGTGATTTAGACTTATTAGAAATTGTAATTTCACTTCTTCCCAAAATCCATTTGGTGAAAGTTCTTTGGAAGAACTTTGTTCAAGTTGTGAAGAAGCAAGAAGCAGTCCTTGCTTGTAGTTGTTGTTGTTGACGTTGCAGAAAGTATTTGTGTAACAAACTACAGCTGTTGTAGTTGATGTTGCACAAAGTATTTGTGCAATAAGTTGATGCGGTTTTAGTTGTCGCTTGCAGTAAGTGTTAGTGAAATGTTGTTGTTGGTGTTCTTGTTCCTTGTCAAAGGTAATAAAAAAGTTGATGTTGAAAATCCACTTTGGAAGCAAAGTGGTAGTTGAGTATAATCAAAAAAAAATCGAACCACTCTAAATTGTGTGTCACAAACTCATAATCTCTCATCTTCTTTTTTCCTATTTTGAAGAGTATTTGAGTTAGAGTAAGTTAACCGAGAACATTCTAAAATTGTCCAACACTTTATTACCCTTTTTCTCTTTAGAATGATTGTTACGAACCTAACATATATTACGTCTAGAACAATGACTTCTGTCCTATAAGACTGATATCATAAACTTTTTTTACACGAAAAAGTAAAAAATATTATCTAAAGCTGCATTAAATATTAATAATATTTTCTCTTATCATCTTCTGGCATATCATAGATTCTATCATTTTTTACACAATTTCCGAAGAAATCAATTCATGTGTCATTTTAAGTAGTTTTGACACGTATGATTCATTTGAAGTAGTTTTGAGATGCATGTGTGTGTATATATATGTTTGTGGGTGTGTAGAACGTCTGCATATATGTGCGTACGTATGCAGATATGTGAGTAATATATATATATATATATATATATATATATATTATATATATATATATATATATATATCTGTGTGTGTGTAAAATGTCTGCGTGTATGCACGTATGCATGCAGATATATGAGTAACGGATGAGATCTGAGGAGACTTCATATGAGGCAAAATATAAGGCCTCCAATTACGCAACGCCACGTGTAAAAAGTTACTTTTTTTTTATAAAAAAAGAGTAAAAACTGGACCCTTTTGTACACGTGGTGTCGTGTGATTGAAGACCTCATATTTTACCTTATATGAGGCATACTCTGATCTCATCCGATGTGAGTAATGGCTTAAAATGCTTGTCCTAGAGTTTTATATTGTTGGTTTGTTAGAAAGTCTCTCCGTGCTATAAAAAAAACTATATTTGAGTTTTTCATACATATGTAAGACTAAACTCGCTTGATTGTCTAAGTGTATATAATTCATTACTATAGTTAGAAGATAAATCAAAAGATATGATTTGAATTGTCATTAGTCCGTGACATAGTTTATGTGCGATGTGGTCCAAAGAATAGTATCACAAAGATATCACCAATAATTGAAACTAATTAAACTTTTACAAGAGAACTAACAAGTTTAAACCGTTAACTTAGAAAAAGATAAAAGATGGCTATTGATATAATCACTCGACTATACCATATGAACGGAGTTTCCTCTTATGCCTAAAGTTTCTGTATATATCCCAAATTGTCAAAATTTGGCATGTGATCATGATGTCATAATCTACTACAAAGGAGAAAATTTTGAAATGATTGGTAAACAGTTTTCAAATGATACAAATTATCTAGAAAGGACAATGCCAGTGTGGCATCATTCAGGTTATTTCACCAACCGCAAGTGGAATGGGTTTGATTCTATCACTGCTACCTGTGACGGATTTACCTTGCAACTAGGGCTGTAAATGAACCAAACTGTTCGATTGTTCGGTTCGTTTGGCTCGAGCTCGAGCTCGGTTTGGATAAAAGGTTAATGAACAGAGCTTGAACACATTTTTTCTATTCGAACTCGGTAAGTGGCACCGTTCGTTTAAGGTGTTCGGCTCGTTAATGTTGTTCGTGACTTAAACGAACCAAGCTTGAACAATTAAATATGTTTGTTTAAATAAACGAGCAAGCTCGGCTCGTTCGTTAAGTTAAATGAACCGAGCTTGAACAATGCAATGCTCGGCTCGTTCAGCTCGTTTACAGTCCTACTTGCAACACATAGCACCACATAATGATGAGAATGAGTAAAAGTTAAACCAGCCGAAGACGTAATGCTGGATGAAAGACGGGTAAAATTGTTGTGGGTGTACGGATCTTGTCTGAAGTGAAAGTATACATACTTTATCTTATCGTGTAACACATAGCACCACAGAATGGTGAGAATGAGTAAAAGTTAAACTAGCACGTAATGCTGGACGAAGGACGGTAAGGCTGCGGTGGGTGCACGTATCTTGTCTCAAGTGGAAGTATACATACTTTATCTTTGATTTTATTACGTGTAATTAAGATGATCAGAGACACAATCCAGATTAGCTGATTGAATAATAATAATACTAAAGAGATATTCTTTTCAAACCCCTTAATTAATATAACTTTACACTTCCTCGTTTCTAGAATGTTCATGGATCCATTAAGTACGATTTTAACTAAATTTATCCTTATGTTTCTTTTTTCTTTCTTTTTTCCTCATCAGTTTTATCTTTGTTGAGCTGATGGCATAAAAACAACGTCCGAAGTGTGATAAATAGCAGCCACTCATTCGTTCCAAAAATATTATTATTGTTTCATTTTCTAAAACAGTGTCAAACATTACATAATGCCTTTTAAAATTTATGATTCATTTAGTTTATCTTAATTAACCTAAATAAAGATATAATCGAAATAGTAATCAAAATCATTTGACTTACTTAAATTACGCTTAAATCAAATTAAAATAATATTTTTTATAAAGTATATAAAATAAGTTCCGACAGAGATTATGTGTTTCGATTAAAATGGGGATGAATATCACTATGAGGTGTCAGTTAAGTTAAAATCGCATCATTGTTTGAAAGCATGGCCTCATTAAGCAATAGTGGACCTTCTCTTCCACCTTTGACTAAGGACATCTACCTCTTTTGTAAGATTTTTTCCTTTCATTCTTTTCAAAAGAATTTTTTTTTAAGCAATGCAGTGATTAAGAGTCAAAAACAAATTGTTTGGTAGCAATGAACTTGGACAAGTTATATCTCTACCACTCAAACATCAAAATCTTACCAATCCTAAACTAGCATATGTTCAATTGTTTTAGTTGGAAAAGGTTAAATCTCTAGCTGCGGAACTCCTACTGTCCAATCTTTATGAAACTATATAGATGATGTAAATCATGAACTCAGTGTTTTCCTAAGTTGGTAAAGCGTTGTCAGAAACCCACACAGGATGCCTACTATAAACTGAGTCAGCAATCTTTTAACTCACTTGGCTGGATACCATGTCTTAAGCTATTGACCTAGATAACAGTATTACACCCACGTTGTGTATCCTAGTTTGAACTTGCGAACTTCTAGCTGTAATGTCCCAATCCAAATACCAACTAAATTATTTCTTGACGGAAGATGTCAAATTGTTTAATGATAATCAAATACTCTTTTGCCAAAAGAGGCTTCAAGGCCACTTGGTCCATGTTGACATATTAACATAGAATGCTACATAAGCATAATTCTTGTCTCCTATTTGGAAGTTATGGTTCTGATATGCTTATTTGGGCGTCCTTTAATATCTTAAACTTACTCATTAATCTTAGTAGCATTTAATTGCAGTTGGACTTTTCTTTTGAATCGAAGTAATAACTATATCAGCCTGGATATCATTGTTTATACTTTAGAGAGAAAATACAATACTTTGTTACGGGCCTTTCTGTTGTTATAAGTCTTGTAAAAAAATTTTGTAGGTTGATTTTTGAAAAAATTACAATGAACGTCCAGATTGCCGCAGGAAGACTATAGAATCACTGTGGATGCCCTCCTACCCTAATTACAGATGTATCACATCTATGGTGTCAGGCGAACAAAACAGTTCACGAACTGTTCGAGTTTAATTCGTATTTGATTCAAGTTTGTTCATTAATCTTACTTAAACGAGACAAATTCGAATACCTGTTTGGGTTCGTTTACTAAAATGGAGCGAACTATTTGCGAACTGTTCGGCTCGATTAAATAGTTATAGTGTTATCGAGCCAAAATCGAACCAATTTTAAAGCGCGTTACAATAAACAAACTGATCCGAACAGTTTGTTTAGCTAAACGAATCCAAATTTAAAAACCTAATATTCGGTTCGACTCGGTTCGTTAACACCCTTAATCATATCCCTCCCAAATTGATGACTCCGCGTGGCACTCTACAATATCCAAGTACATGAAATATCGCACATATTGCACCAGCCAAATACAAAAAGAAGTCATTCTTGTTGTATTAGACTCCCGCGTTTGTACATGGTCTGAAGAGAGACCGGATCACTTCGCGATCTGATATACGCAGCCTTACACTACACTTTTTATAAGAGACTATTTCAATTCGAACCGTAACCTCAAAGTCACAAAACAACAACCTTACCAGCTGGTGCTTCTTTCAATCTTACAAGATGTTCCATAAACAGATTAAAACAAAATTGTTTATGCCAGTTGGGACTTCCTTTCAATCTTCCAAGCTGTTTTATAAACAGATTAGTACGTTTTGGTTTGAAATGATTCTATATGGAGGATTGATGTGGAAATAATGGGGTAGGGCGGAAAGACATACATTCGTTCTCTAGGGTCCATGAAAATTTAAAAACTTACAGAAAACTTAAGACTCACGCGAACAGTGTACTGATTTATTTTAATCATCATTATAGTTCTAAAGAGCGCAAGCTTTGAATCATCTTGTAAAGTTGCTGTTATATGATTTTGATGTCAAGACGCAGAAACAATCTCTTGTACAAAATGCAGAGTAAGACTGTGCACATCAGATCGCGAAGCGATTCGGCTCTTCTCCAGACCCTGTGCAAACGCGAGAACCTAGTTCACCTAAAACGTCTTTTATCATTATAGACTTACAAAACTTAGTAACCGAGATTAACTTTTCTTCGAGACAGAGATTTAAATGACACAAATTTCCAAACCAAAAATAATTCATAACCTTCTAGTTTATTCCAACCCTATATTTCGTATGTTGGATCAATTAGGACGACTAGATTAAAGGATCGAACAAAAAACTAAATTATTGACAAGGGTTGTATTGCTTATTTAATTTTCCAATTGGAATTGACATCTGGAGAGATTGTCAACGGTGGTTACATTTCTGTCCACTTCTAGGTCACAAGAAGTAATTAAAAATGATACTTTTTATTGACATAAAAAATAATTCAAAAAGGAAGCATGGGTATTTAATTGACCACGAGGGTAAATTTAATAGATGTGTGGGTACTTCTTTCAAAGAAATTCAACTGGTAGATAAGCTACAACCTCCTTAGTCCTCCTTGAACCACCCTCTTTTTAGGGTTGGATCTGATGACCGATCAGGCCTCTGATCGACATGATCGTCAATCATAGTTTGACACGTATCTTGTATGGTTTATTAGATGAAGAAAAAACCCCCGCAATTCGGTGACAGACTGCCATCGACAGTCACCACTGACTCGCTGGTCAATAGATCTCATCTGCATCTTTTTTGGTATTAAACTGAAACTATTTTCTTTGGTATTATGTTGTTGGTTCTATTTATATAGCATTTTCTTTTGAGAAAATAAAAATTAAAACGTCATCCTTTATTTTTATAGTAGCACTGAATATTATACATATTTAAAAATGAATTTTATTGAGTTGAGCAATAAATTTTTGAGTTAATTGCACCTAATATCCATTCTTTTCCACCAAGTTTTAAGTAGCATCCAATGTTTCATGAAACACACTTGCCATCCAGACTTATAGGGTTAATAGACACCTGACATCCATGATGACGTCATAAAGGCAATTTTCATTTATTTTTTAAAAGTTTATAGAAAAAATAATTCAAAAATAAAAGAAAAACCCCACCCCCACCCCCACCCCAACCCCCCACCATCCACCTCCCTCCCCCATCTTCCTCCATCTTCATCTTCTTCCTCCATCTCCATCTTCTTCCTCCATCTCCATCTTCATTCTCCCCAAATAATTGTTGACTTGTTGCTGCCAATTTAATAAAATAAATGCAAATATCTCTTTGGTCTTTGATTGTTTTTGTTTTTGTTTTCCCCTGTTCCGGGTCCTAGTTTTTCACTCCATTTCATTTGCTTCATTGCTTTTTTGGTTTTCTTAGTATCTTCCTTGAGAAAATTTATGCCTTTCAATTTTCTCTTGATTTTCAGGCTACTTCTTGCCGGACCCTTTTGATTATAACTGTCATAAGTCTTTTGGTTGGCATATATTTTTTTCGAATTCATAAGCTATTTTGGTGATTTGTTCATCTTCTGAATTTTTTATTTTGGTTGGTGGAGGTTTGGTTTTATATGGGGCAATTGGAGGTGGTGTTGTGATTTGGAGAGTAAATCTCTCTATTCTTGAGCTTGACATGCAGGTAACGACCAGATTTTTTGCATCTGGGCTTGTTTAAGTCATTTTATGGTGTGGAGAAGTATGGACGTAGTTGTTTATATACTTGAGCTCAAGAACGATACTTTTCCTTCTTAGCATTTTATCTGAGGCAGTTTTAAGGGGCTGGTTTGAATGGAAGTAGCATTGACAATGATGGTAGGTTGGAGAAGAAGGTGGTTACGGAGATTTAGGGGTGGGTGGAATTCAAGAGGTGCAGGTATATGGTGGAGTAGGAGAAATGGTGGAGGTAGAAGTGAACATTTATGAGATGCTAGTCAACAATTATTTGGGGAGGATGAAGATGGAGATGGAGGAAGAAGATGAAGATGGAGGAAGAAGATGAAGATGGAGGAAGATGGGGGAGGGAGGTGGGGGTTGGGGGTTGGGGTTGGGGTGGGGGTGGGGGTGTGGTTTTTCTTTTTATTTTTGAATTATTTTTTCTATAAACTTTTAAAAAATAAATGAAAATTGCCTTTATGACGTCAGCATGGATGCCAGGTGTCTATTAACCCTATAAGTCTGGATGGCAAGTGTGTTTCATGAAACATTGGATGCTACTTAAAACTTGGTGGAAAAGAATGGATACCAGGTGCAATTAACTCTAAATTTTTTTACACCAATAGCATAATGGAAAGGATTGTGGAAAATTTTTATTTATTTTAGCACACAACTTATCAAATGATATAGCCTTAAAGTTTCATAGGATTAAGACCCAAAAAAAATATTCATGGTGTATTATATAACTTGTATATTGTCATAACTCAGTAATGTCTAGCACGATTTATGTTTATGCATATACACAACAGTTGATGCTAGTTTTGGTGTATTATATAACTTGTATATTGTCATAACTCAATAATGTCTAGCACGATTTATGTTTATGCATATACACAACAGTTGATGCTAGTTTTCACACCATCTTATATATTTCATTTGGTAAGACCTTTGTGATACAAATATACGTTGCTTTTCTGCTCCCCAATGTCTTTTACCTTTATTTTTTTTTTTGCATTAGCCTTCGCATTACAGTTGGTTACTTTGTGATATAGGTCTAATGTACGGGTGACACCTCGTTTAGATGCATTTTTTGATAGACCATTGGTGTTTAGCCATGATCATTTACTTGGGTAATGAAAATTTGCATCCCAAAAAATATATGTTGCTTTTTTTTGGGGGGGCTGGAAATAGTGTTAGGAAAATGCAGCAAACAAGCAAGAATATAATCAAACAGAAGCCGAGACGAGTCTTAAGATGACTCTGTCCTTAAAGCAATTTAGTCTCTACCAAATGAGCAAGGTAGACAACAAGACTAATGCTTCCCAAAATATAACGGCTTTTTTCTTGTCCTTTGCTCTAGGAGAGGAAGATTGAACTTGTTGTACAAGAGAAAGATAATGAAGAGTTGGAGAGAAAGAATGCTGAGAATTTCTTAGTTTTTGCTAGATTGTAGTTGTCTATGTTGAAGATACCAAGGTCTACTATATATAGACATTTGGGTGTGTTAAAAGCCACTTTTAAACTTGTCTCAGCCTGGTTTCAACCTCCAATGACAGTTGTATACCGTTCATAGGCAAAGGATCGATCGATGTCACATAGATCGATCGATGTGATCGATCTATGTTGGTTAGAATGCTTCCGGATTTGCAACATACCACATCGATCGATGCGTACGTCGATCGATGCGTACATCCATTCCGTAGTACCACCAACAAGGTTTACCTCCGTTAAGACGACCGCTGCGATGACGTCGGCTGCTGCTCCTTTGGCCTCCACAGGTTCGCCTAGTTGCTCGGCTGGCCCTTCCGTTTCCTGCAGTTGACGGCTCGGTGTCCCGGTTTCCCGCACACCCAACACACTCCCTTCATCTTGTTCTGGCCCTGTACAGCAACTTTCTTACCTTTACCTCCATTGCTGTAGCCGCCATTGTTGTTGTGGAACTTGGGCTTCTTCGCAGCATGCTCCACAACGTTGGCCTTGACCCCCTCTTCACGGTGAGACTCATCTTCCATCCGGTTGTTCTCTTCCATGCGTATATGTTTGATTACTGCATCTAGAGACAACTTTGCGTCGTCATGCTTTCCTCTCTTCTTGTATTTGCTCCAAGAAGGAGGGAGTTTCTCCAACAGCGCCGCCGCCTGGAACGTCTCATCGATCTTGATTCCTTCATGTTCCAGATTATCCACCAGTTGTTGAAATTGATGGATTTGATCATTGATTGGAGAATGATCAACCATCTGGAACTTCAAGAACTCACTCACCAGGTACTTGCGTTTGCCCACATCTTCAGCACCATACTTGTTCTCTAGTGCTGACCAAATCTTTTTTGCAGACGTGAATTTGACATAAATGTCAAACAGAGAGTTGGCCAGAAAATGTAGTATATGGTCTCTGCAAGTAGTGTTGTCTGCATCATACTTACGTGCTTCAGTTTCATCATTTGGCTTATCCATCTTGAGTACATATGAAACTGACAGCATTTCAAAGAAGAACAACACCTTGGCCGCCCACCTCTTGTAGAACTTGCCATCAAATGGCTCCAACTTCGATATATCCAGTAAAGCTTGCTTGGATGCCATCATAAATTGTTTTAAAATTGTTAGAAAAATGCAGCAAACAAGCAAGAATATAATCAAACAGAAACCGAGACGAGTCTCAAGATGACTCTGTCCTTAAAGCAATTTAGTCTCTACCAAATGAGCAAGGTAGACAACAAGACTAATGCTTCCCAAGATATAACGGCTTTCTTCTTGTCCTTTGTTCTAGGAGAAGAAGATTGAACTTGTTGCAGAAGAGAAAGATAATGAAGAGTTGGAGAGAAAGAATGCTGAGAATTTCTTAGTTTTTGCAAGGTTGTAGTTGTCTATGTTGAATATACCAAGGTCTACTATATATAGACCTCGGGGTGTGTTAAAAGCCATTTTTTAAACTTGTCTCAGTCTGGTTTCAACCTCCAATGGCAGTTGTTTACTGTTCATAGGCAAAAGGAGATGATCCTTGGACCAAAAGCTGTAACTCAAAGTGAAAAGTTCTGTCCGTTGGCACATCGATCGATCGATGTCACTTCGATCGATCGATGTGATCGATCGAAGTCAGACAGAACCTTCAGCTTTCATTCTGCCTTACATCGATCGATCACATTGATGTCCCTTACATGGATCGATCGAAGTCCTCCAGAACACTCAATTTTATTCCAGCTTTTACTTGGTTCGATCCAATCTATACATGGATCGATCCAAGTGACCTATTTCAAGTTAAAAGTGTTCCAAACATCATATCAATCTCCCAAACAACCTTAAATATGTTCTATATAAGTTTGGAGCACACAGTAAAGTACTTTCACGTACTTTTCCAACAAATAGAGGTGCATATCGTTATGGTTACGAAGTTTTAATAATAGCTCCGCATATATAGAATAGTATTTGGTAAAATTACGTACATCATATTGTAAGTTGATGCATTAGAATTTAGAAATGACCTTAAAAATCCTTCTATCATATCGGTATAAGAAATCAGCATGCGATTTGACATACCATATAATATGTGTTTATCGTTTTAGAATGAGATATAGAATATGAGGTCAAATGTTTTCACTTGAATTCTTTTGTTTTTCTCACATTTTCTTATGAGAATTGGATTTTTAATTGTACGATTGAACTTATATTTATGATTTAAATTCCGCGTTTTCACCTGAAAGTGTAAAGAACCCAACCAGCACATCAAAAGTCACAATCACGAGCAATTCTTTGATGAGAGAGTGGGTTCTCCCCCACCTGTACCAGAGGCCCCTTAGCCAGGTGGGATGTAAATCGAGGGATGTGCTCCACCGGCAGCCCTGCAAAGGGAGAGGACACTCGAGACTCAGCCAGCCCAGAGGCAACCCTTGTAATATTTCAACAAGGATTGTCTCCACACGGACTCGAACTCGGGATGTCGGAGTTCTAACCCCAATCACCTTTGCCACTTACCACTGGACTATGCCCCTGGGGGCCAATCACGAGCAATTCTACTTTGAGGCTAAGTGGGATCTACCTAACACCACTAATTTTTTTAACGATTATATGTATATATGGACTTTCGAATTGAGCCCTTTTTTTAAATGTAGTTACCCTACTTGCACGAAAGTTTTCATCCTGTGTCAATTTTATATTAATTCTATTTGGTCTTAGTAGTCTTTTTTTAGTTATTATTACGTATATCAATAATTTTCTTGATTCACCAGTGACGATCTACCTATGATCATGAGCAACCACGACATCTAGCTGCCGTCTCCAAGACCTTATGACTGCCAACCACAAACGGCCCGGATGGGATCTTCTCACCGTGCGGTGAGATACTCCTCTCTCCACAATACGACATATGGCAGCAGTGCGAGGTGGTAAAGCTGGATAAGGATAACCCTCATTCAGCCTCACCACCCCACCCTGCTACCACGTGTCGCACGGTGACAAACGTGGTGAGAGAGTTGCGGTGAGGAGATATGAACCCCAAACGGCCATACCATCATGACGGGGATAGGATCCCCTCACCCCTCCTCCCTCACCGCGTGCGTGACCGCGCGACACGTGGCAAAAAGGAGGGGTGGTGAGGCTGGATGAAGGTAACCCTCATCCAGCCTCACCACCCCCTACTGCTGCCACGTGTCGCGTCCTGGGCCGCACGGTGACTCACCGCGCGGTGAGGAGATCTCATCCCATCATAACGACAGTATAGGAATGCTTACGCGGTCATACTACCTTTATCCTCTGTTTGATTAACATCTTTTATATTTTTCTATTAAAACCCATAAAACGACAGACCAGGTTGCAAATTTTTTTACAGAAGTTAGTGAAACCTGGAACGTCTTAGAATAGGACATTATATATATTTTTTAAAGGATACATCACGTCGTTTAATGAAGGGTTAATTGCAAAACACCCCTGCCAACTAAAGGTGACAAACGGGTCGTGTTTCGTGTTTTTCGAGTTTTAGGTATCAGAGTATCAGACTCATACCTTACCCGTTTGCTTCGCGTATATAGAAGTAGATATCCAAACCTATACATGTCATGTTTTGTATCGTGTATCAGGTATACCCACAAACTTGACAAGTACAAATACTTAAGATCGTGTACGGGTCATTTTGTGTATTTTTCACCTATATAATTTTTACCCATGATGTGACGTAATATTTTATGAAGAACATTATTATAACCAGAAGAACAATAATGTTTTACCAGATGAAATTATCACATAGAACTATAAGAGAAATAGTTTTAACATATAATCAGCAATATGATCCATAAGAAAAATATACAAAATCAAAAACAAGAATCCATCATTTAAAAAAACAAATACACAAAAAGGATATATGTTAAGATAAGGTGTACTGACCTGAATTTTAAGAAGATGGAAAGTCAGGCGACAAAAGAATGGATGAGAGAGGAGTATCTCCGACGAGGATGATGAAAAAGGTAACGGTGACAACGTGTCCCTAATGGAAGTCCTCCGGACAGAAAGTATTTCAAATTTTAGAGAATAAAAGTTAAATCATAAGTTTGAATCATCTTCATCTCTACAATGTCATTTTCTGTTTGGAGTGAATTTCGGCCTCCTACGGCTTCACCAACTTTGTCACAACAGAACTAAGACCGTTTGCATGCTGGTCACAGCTTAAGTGAGAAGTGATAAGAGTGAAGAGTGAGTGAGGAGATGAGAAATGGAAAATGACAGGTAGGGACGGCGGGGAGCAATTGTAGAGGGTAAGAAGGAAGGAAATGAGAATTTGGGAATCATGGATTATGCTTTTAGATTTTAGGAGTTTCTTTTTTTATTTTATAATTTTTACTTTAATAATTTATAATTTATATTTAAAATATATTTAAAAAATTCGGGTATAACAGGTATAAATGGGTAACCTGCGGGTGTGCCTGGACCCAACCCGCTCTTAACGTGTAAGTTTCAGGTCTTACCCGATTTGGACACGGAACCCGCCAATGATATACCCATACCTGCGAAGAGTGTGTCAGGTTCTGGTCGTGTCTGAGATTGCCACCCTTACTGCCAACTTAGTTAAAGTAGGCAAGTTCCCTTAAAGAAATTGTGTTGGCATTTTGCCCACTAATTACCATACTAATCAAATTACTCTTTGACTAAATGCTTTCTTTAAGTAAGTAGACTGTACTGCCCCTATCTCAATGACACATGATGAGGACAAAGTTGCTCACCAGGTGGATCAGAGTTGACCCGAGTTGTGTGCCGTTAATCTTCCGTCCAAATCTTATAACTGGACCTAAAAGGAGAAAAAACGTTAGAGGTCCCGGGGCAGCCCTCCGACGCTTAAGTCAGTTATGGGTGTTTTGAGTAGGCAAGTTATGCTGGAATAGAAGGTTTAGACAAAACCTGTAAAAGATCTCATTGAATTTATGAGTTTTTGTGTTATGGCCGAGATGGAGTTATGGAAGAATGCTTCAGAAGTTCTCCCAAAATTCGGATCTCATTCCCCGTCTGGAAAGAGGAGTATTTATACTGGAGATTGTGGAGGTCTGACCCCCTGCCTGATTGATGAGATGGTGATATGGCTGAGCTGACGGTCTAGTCCATTGCAGAGCTCAGTGTGATGGGACTAAAGCCTGAGACCGTAGCTGTTGCGTAGGTCGGCGTGTAATGATGTCCTTGTCCTGAATCAATCATCGCTTGACATCTGGAAAGTATTCTGCAGAGCCGCTTAGTGGGTCCCAGCAGACGGTAGAGAATATCTTCTCTTGATCTTATCTGATAATGTTTAGTGTGGCAGAGCCAATATGCAGCCGAGGCCGAGATGAGTCATTCTGCCGAGGTTGATTGTAAATATTGGATATGACTTTGCTGAGCCGAGATGCAATATGCTGAGATACCATATGAGGCTTCATTCTAACCATTCCTGATATGACTTGGTCATGTTAAGCAAGTGCCGACCTGACTTAGATACGCGGCCGAGATGATCATAAGTAATAACTGGATTTGCTTTAGCCTTTTTAACAAACTTGTTTTTGGCTACAGTCATAAGATGGCCGAGCAGAGATGCATTTGTGCCGAACTGCAGGAACTAGACCCTTTATGCATGAGTTTTGCTGTTGACCGTTGTTGACTAGCAGACAACTAACAGATGTTTATTTTTGGCTCATCATTTACCCCCAGATTAGTTTGGCCGAGCTGACCTGAGAGGGCAGGCTAATTGATTCAGAGCCTTTAATGAGTTGTTCTTTCAATTACGACATGTCGGCCTCTGATTGGGCTGCTCTGCGCATTTACTGTCTGCACAGAGCACGAGGCGTCTGTTACGCACCTTTTCGTATTCGGCCGTTACAGAGATTGAGGACGATAATACCAAGGTGACCTTTGGGCTGCCGAGCTGAAATCCTATAAATAGAGATCTCCTCAGTCATTTGAAACTTTTATTTCTGCTCTCGTTCCTTCCTGCTCTCTGCATTCCATTCCGGTGTCTCCCAAATTTTTCCGTCCATCTTCTCCGGCGTTCTCAGCCTTCTTCAACCTCTTCCCTGAGTTTTCTGTAAGTCTTCTTCTTCAATTCTTCATTATGTCTTCTTCTTCCCGCGATTCTCAAAATCTTTCTGAGGGTGCCTCTTACGCCGCCAGTGGTGGAGAGAACTCCGGCTCTCCATCTCTGTCCGTTAGATCAGCCTCTGCCGATGATCTTCCCATTAGCAATTTACGTCGGACTACTAGTGACACTGCTCAGTCAAGCAGAGCCATCACCGTGGTCAGCTCTTCGCCGGAGCAAGTAGGGATTACTCCTGCTCCGGCATCTGTAAATCAGTGGGGCCCATCTCTATTTTCGGGGGTCATTGAGAGAGGTCTGCCCTCTCTCCTTATCCAAGAGCCTTTTTTCACCCTGTCCGAGGCCGACCTGGATAGGATCTGTAAATTTTATAAGATTGACCGAAATCGGTTCGGCCCAATCCTTCCCTTGCCTAGTCAGACTACTTATGATCCCCCTATGGATTACGAAGCAGTCTACGAAGACTATTTCAAATCTGGATTTAATCTTCCAGTTCCTGAGCCCCTTGTCTGTATTATGCGGGCTTATGGTCTGAGGCTTCTTCAAATCCAACCCAACGGCCTAAAACTTATTCTTTGTTACCTTCTTTTCCTCAGAATAGCTGAGTTCCCCTTTAATGCCACTGTTTTCAGAGCCCTTTTTGCTTGTCGGGTCTCGCATAGCTGGTATTATTTCAGCAAGCGAGCGTCTAACACAAATTTTCCCTTTGCCATCAATATTCCTACCTCCAACAAGAGATGGAAAGGGAGGTTTTTCTATGTTAAGAAAGTTGAGCTGCCGAGCGGAAATATCTGGAAGTCTGGCAGAGCTGACAACATGAGGTCGGGCCCAGAATACTGCAATGAGGCAGACAGAATACGAAGTTTCCCCATAGTCATCGATTGGCAAAAGGTGGACTATGAGATTTGGATGGCAGCCGACTTGAGCCATTCGGCTGTGGGCCAAAATTACTTGCCACTGTCTCCCGACAACTTAACCATTGTCCGAGGTCTGTCTTGTTGCATTTTCCTTTCAAAAACTTTTCTTTCTTTCAGTGTTTAATTGTCTTATCCTCAATGCAGGTGCAATGGCTGAACCTTCTACTCATTTCAGCAGATTGGCTGAAGCAGCGGCCAGGAAGAAGGCCCGCAAAGAAAGAAGGATAGCCGCTCTGGGTTCTGCTGGGGGAGCCTCTTCTTCAGCTCTGCCCCCAATTCCTGCTGCTGCTGCTGAACCCATGCAGGCAGAGCCTAAATCAGGTAACGACCTTTTTCCAAACCCAAAAACTTCTAAGTGTTGAGCATTGTCTCTGACTTGATCTGTTTTGTTTCTTGCAGCTCTGCCGATTGAAATCATTGATGATGAGCCTGAGGCCGAGATCCAGCCTCAGGCTTTTGCTGAACCAGAGATTTCAGCAGAAGCTGATGAAGGCTCAAGTCTTCGCCCCAGAAAAAGACAAAGGGGCAAAGGTTCCAGCAGCCGAGATCCAGGACCATCTCAGCCTTCCAAGATGGTTTCTGCTGAGCCGGCTGATGAGACCCTGCCTCAGCCGACTGAATCTCACGACCCAATTCTTATTGGGTTTTCAGAGGACAATTCAGCTGTGGATCCAGCCATCGCCAGAAAACTGAATAAAGTGGCGGTTCTGCCCCTGGATCACCAGAAATTCAGGGCGACTGCTTTGGGGAATTGAAGAACGCCCTTCATTCGAACATTGCTCTGGTAAGCAAAAATTTTTCTAAGTTCTTGTTTGCTTTTCATCACTTAGTCATTTTTATAACTCTGCTTCTTGGCAGGTCCGAGCTCAAAAGTTGGAAGCTTTGGCCTGAAGTGAAGAATTTTTTGAAGAACTTCAAGTCAAGACGCAAGAACTTGAAGCGGCCAACCAAGAAAAGGACGGGATGGGCCAACAAGTCACTTCTCTGCAGGCTGATGTTTCCCAACTCCAGCGAAAGGCCGAGGATGCTGAGATGAAGTTCGCCACCTCCAACTCAAAAGTGGATGAGTTGGAGCACAAGGTGGCTGACTTGGAGCTGACCTCCACTCAATCTCTGACTGAGATTGAGGTCTTGAAGAAGGAAAAGGCTGAGTTGATGCAGAAGAGCAAAACCTATGAATAGCAGCTGGACCAACTGCGTCAACAACTGGCTGAAGCTGAGGTGAAGGCCATTGCTGAATTCAGGAAGTCCAAGCTTTTTGAAGAGAACATGATCCTTTTGCAGAGCTCAGGCATGGAGGTCGGCGGGAAAGAGGCCATTGACATCTGCTCAGAGGTGCATCCTGAGCTGAAAGAAAATCCACGTCTGGCCGAGATATACAACTCAACCGCTTCTCAAGAGTTTGACACTCAGTTCCAGCAATTCTTAGATGGGGCCGACTTGAGAGAAGAGGAAGACTGGACTTAGGATTTTTCTTGTAATTTTGCTGAGTAGATGTCAAATGTACTTCAAGGATTATCAACGAAAAATTCTCTAAGTCTTTTGCAAGTTGCGATTCTTTCTTCTGCTCTGCTCTTTTACTTCAGCATTTTTGTTGAGTTTATTTCTCAAACTTATTGTTGTCGAGTTCCCATGTCAGCCTTGATAACCTTAATCAGTTTAACTGAGAATAAACTAAGTTACCAAACTTAAAATTTAGAATAAACCTGTTATTCTGCCGAGCTGAGGTGAAATCTTTTGGCCCCTAATTTTCCTTGTAAGGGCCAGGATGTATGGATAATAATTTAAATTTCCGCAAAGTTGATCTGGTCTCCAAGATTTGCTCTGCTTCACACTTCTTGGATTCTTTCAAGTGTTCGATTGATGTTTTCATGGGTCCGACTTGGTCTCCAGGGTCGGCCCTATATTTTCTGCTCAGCCATTTTTATTCTGAGCTTTCACAAAGCTGATCTGGTCTCCAGGATCTGCTATGCTAAATCTTTCTTGGATTCTTCCAAGTTTTGATTGATGTTTTCACGGGTCCGACTTGGTCTCCAGGGTCGGCCCTATATTTTCTGCTCAGCCATTTTTATTCTGAGCTTCCACAAAGCTGATATGGTCTCCAGGATCTACTCTGCTAAATCTTTCTTGGATTCTTCCAAGTTTTGATTGATGTTTTCATGGGTCCGACTTGGTCTCCAGGGTCGGCCCTATATTTTCTTCTCAGCCATTTTTATTCTGAGCTTTCACAAAGCTGATCTGGTCTCCAGGATCTGCTCTGCTAAATCTTTCTTGGATTCTTCTAAGTTTTGATTGATGTTTTCATGGGTCCGACTTGGTCTCCAGGGTCGGCCCTATATTTTCTGCTCAGCCATTTTTATTCTGAGCTTTCACAATCTTAGATTCTTCCAAGTTTTAAGAAGAATGAGTTGTTTCTCTTCATAGGTCTGACTTGGACTCCAGGGTCTGTCTCCTATTTTATGGCCCAAGTTTTTCCTTGTAATGGCCGAGGTGAAGACCGATTTGGAGTCCAAAGTCTGTCCTACTGAGTTATGAAACTTGTCATTTTCAGTAGATATCCCCTTAGTTGAGCCCCTGTATGGGAGGACATTTAATCTGACCTGTGTCATGGTTGAGAAGACACCATATCACTTTCTTGACCTGCTGAGCCATAAGAAAGAAGTCACCGGGATGAGGGAGCTTGTGTCCTTGGCCACTCTAGGAGTTTTAAGACAGAAGTTGGTTTAGCACGAATCCTGTTGGCTCTAATTCTGTTACAACTCGTAGAGTAGGCGTCAGGGAAGCACAGAACTCCTCGCCCAGTCTGGATGAATCTTTCCGTATGAACCAGCCAGGAAGAAAATGAATATGCCCCCAACCCGAGATGAAAACCGTCTGACCTGAACTGAACATTGCCAAACAGAAAGGCCGAACAGAGCTAGTTGAAGAACTTGGTCGATATGATGAGAGTTTAAGTCTTATAAAATAAAGCAATGCTTAATATACTGACCCTTCTCTTGAACATATCAAATTTGTAATAACAAAATTGTATTCCTTTCACGCTTGAGTACATGAAAAGTTTGAATACATATTTGAAAGATGATGCCTGATTCTTTTTGTGGACATATGCTTTTTGATCAGTCGTATACTTTCAGAGATCCGCAATCTTTGCCCATCCGAATCTGAATCTTCTTCTTTTGGCGACCTGTGCTGCTGCTCAGGTCGGCAACTTTCATCCGGAGGAAGCCTGCCAAAGTTGAGTCTGTTGTGCAGCCTTGACCTCGGATTATAGAACTGTTGTAGGTGGCCGAGATCAATGAGACGCCCTATCTCCTGGCCGAGTTGCTTACAGTCTTCTGTATCATGCCCAATATCATGATGATAAAGGCAGTACAGTTGATGATTTCTTTTGTGGACTGGTCCTGTGAGGGGCTGAGGCGCTATTGCCAATCCCTTCTTCCTTATGTAAGAAAGAACGTGAGCCTTTGAAGCTAGCAAAGAGTTCTTTTCTTTCCCTCGGCCTCCCAACCGAATCTTAACGGAGCGTCTATCCTGTAGCAGAACTCTGCTTTTCTGCTGATGACTAGACCTCTTTCCTGATCGTCTGGCCTCAGCCACAAATTTCCTTTGTCGCCTGGGATGATAATCAGGCTGAGTTGGAGAATACTCCAGGTGTTCTTCTTGTGAGTGAGAGTTACTGGGGTGGAACCTATTGGGTTCCTCTGCGGAAGCTTTCCCCTTCATCTCTTTCACCACAGCTTGGAATACACTAGGATTTTGTGCCACATAACGTATGGCTCGCATATGTTCTTCATATGTGAAGGCAGTAGTAGGAGTTGAGGACTCTCCTGATCTGAGGAACACTGTTCCGTTCGTTGTTGAAGAAGTTGACATCTTCTGGATGTCTTAGGTTGCTTGAACCCCTTCCCATTCTTTTCATCCATCTTTCCCGTAATGAAAGGGGTAGGATATATATTAAGAAAGCCTTGAATAGTTGTTTTAATGTGTGAAGGCTTGCAAGACCCTCCTTCTAGAGTCAAATGATGAGGACAAAGTTGCTCACCAGGTGGATCAGAGTTGACCCGAGTTGTGTGCCGTTAATCTTCCATCCAAATCTTTTAATGGGACCTGAAAAGGAAGAAAAACGTTAGAGGTCCCAGGGCGCTGCTCCGGGAAAATCCTCCGATGCTTAAGTCAGTTATGGGTGTTTTGAGTATGCAAGTTATGCTGGAATAGAAGGTTTAGACAAAACCTGTAAAAGATCTAATTGAATTTATGAGTTTTTGTGTTCTGGCCGAGATGGAGTTATGGAAGAATGCTCCAGAAGTTCTCCCAAAATTCGGATCCCATTTTCCGTCTGGAAACAGGAGTATTTATACTGGAGATTGTGGAGGTCTAACCCCCTGCCTGATTGATGAGATGGTGATATGGCTGAGATGGCGGTCTAGTCCATTGCAGAGCTCAGTGTGATAGGACTAAAGCCTGAGACCGTAGCTGTTGCTTAGGTCGGCTTGTAATGATGTCTTTGTCCTAAATCAATCATCGCTTGACATCTGGAAAGTATTCTGCAGAGCCGCTTAGTGGGTCCCAGCAGACGGTAGAGAATATCTTCTCTTGATCTTATCTGATAATGTTTAGCGTGGCAGAGCCAATATGCAGCCGAGGCCGAGATGAATCATTCTGCCGAGGTTGACTGTAAATATTGGATATGACTTTGCTGAGCCGAGATGCAATATGCTAAGATACCATATGAGGCTTCATTCTAACCATTCCTGATCTGACTTGGTCATGTTGAGCAAGTGCCGACCTAACTCAGATACGCGGCCGAGATGATCATAAGTAATAATTGGATTTGCTTTAGCCTTTTTAACAAACTTGTTTTTGGCTACAGTCATAAGATGGTCGAGCAGAGATGCATTTGTGCCGAACTGCAGGAACTAGACCCTTTATGCATGAGTTTTGCTGTTGACCGTTGTTGACTAGCAGACAACTGACAGATGTTTATTTTTGGCTCATCAACACACACACAAAAAACCCTCACAAAACGAGAAGCAAGAGGCAATTTATTTCTCTTCATCGGCAGACAAACATACTAAATTAGTAAATCGCTCACTTGTTTACCAGCTGTTTTACCACTAAAGTTGGTGGCAAAAGGCTATACCCTGGCTTTGAGGGCTTCCATCTTTTCAGCCCAAAGGAACATTATAGAAGATGCAAATCAGGAGTTCAGCGGCATCTTAGATTGGTGATGACTTTATACAAGGACTCACACAAAGTGTCTCCCTGCAAACTAGGCTGTGAAACACCCACATTGTGCGTGTCTCTAAATTCGAACTTTAAACCTCTTGGTGACAAAATAGAAAGAGCTATGAAATCAAATCAAAAGGGTAGCAGGCTTAACTTAGTGATGTCTATGGAGAAATAAGCATTAGTTAAACTTGATATAAGTAGTCTTCTTGATTTGAGCAAGCTAGTAGTTGAAATTAAGTAAGCAGACAACTGGACATAACAAACATGAACAAGTTAGCACCTAAACTTGAGTAAATAGATAGTTTCACATAAACAAGCTAGCACCTCATTTAAAAGCTCGTGTTGATAACATATTATGAAAATAACAAAAAAAAAATAGCTCAGAGAACGAGAGAATATAAGAGAGAGAATTTTATTCATCACTTAAGTATTGAGTAATTCTTTTAGAATTAGGTACATAATAAAATGAAAACCCTTGTCCTATTTGTAAGAGTTGAGCTGCTTGCTTCTAAGCAAGTAAGCTTATAAGCAGCTAGAGCATGTGGCTTTGTAAGCTGCTACAACAAGTAACTGACAAGAAGCTGCAGTAGGCAGCTGGGAGCAGCATTATAATCAGCTGCAGCAGGTAGCTGACAAGTAGCTTTGCAAGCAACAGCATCATGCAGCTGGCAAGCAGCTACGTAAATAGCTACAACATATAGCTGGCAAGCATCATTGAAAGAAGCTATAACATGTAGGTGACTAGCAACTTTGTGATCAGCTACATCTCACAAACATGCAGCTCAAAAGATAATTCACTCTAAACGTTATATAGAGACATTATATAGATACACCATGTCAAGTGGAATTCTACTAAATAAATATTCATAACAATCTATATATATGTGTATGCGCGCGCATGTATGTTCATTTCTTCTTTCTTCTTTCTTCTTTCTTTTGTTATTGTTATCTCTTCTTGCCTGGTCAACAATTGACTTGCAGTCCTACGGCTGTGATATTTCTATAATCTAAACCCCCCGGGCCAAAAGAAAAGGAAAAAAAAGTCCTCCCAATAAAGAAAAACGAAAAGAGAAGTGTTCATAAATGAAATACAAGAAGGGCCTCATATAATATCATTTCTTCTATAGCTCATACATATTTTTACCTACCTAATTAATTTATTTATACAAAATATGAACCGGAGAAGGACTATATATAGATTGGATTGAATTTTGTATGATTAAGGGTGTATTCTAAGGGTTTGAATCCTACTTATTTTATTTTGTCGCAAATTAAACGAAACAATTAAATTTACTTAATTATCTCTCACATTCTTCAAATCATTATATACGTTTGGTCCCAATGGGGACAAAAGTGTCCGGTGGTTTTGTAATTTAGTGGTGTGGGACTCTTGAGTGAAACTTACATCTATAATTGAAAGATTTTGTCAATGTGCTGGATGGCCACAGTTGAGAGTTAGAGGTGAGACAATACTTTATCATGTAAGATATTTAGCAAAAGGGAAATACCTCGGGCGTCTCTATCGTTTCAGTCTCAAGAAGCTTTGTAGAGTATACAAATCAGAAGTTTAGTGGACTCTTAAGTTAGCAAGGCTTTGTAAGAGACCTATAACAAGGTGTCTACTGCAAACCATGCTAGCAGCGCTCTAACCCAATTAGGTTATATGGATGCTGATCTAGTTTGCATTAGGCACCTTGCAGTGGGTATCTGACATTGCGTGGGTATCAAACAAAGCCTTACCAACCTAGGAGACCGTTGAGTTCCTGATTTGCATTCTTCACAAAGCTCTTTGAAACTACGACGGTGGGGAATCAATGGAGCCAAGAGTATTGGTCTTTTGCTCCAGCTATTTAGCAATATATTTATGTAGTAAAATGTGTAACACGTTATTAATGTTATTTGTCACTGTATTGGTTATAATGCAAAGATAATAAGACGTTTAACACGTTAGTAATGTTATTTGTCAATGTATTGCTTATAATACAAAAAAAATTGTAAATTTCTAAAACTATACAGAATAGGTAAGTCAGATTTATGTTTTCCTCGTTATGGTATTGCATAGATTTTACACTAACCAAACAAATTATCCAGAAAATGATATTTGCATTACCAAATTCTTGTTGTTAACCCGTCTAAAAAAGACAAAGAACAATTAGCAGCATATCCAAACCAAGAACTATTCTGGTCATATCGAGTACATTGTTTTATTAAAGATAAGTAAATAGAGTTAAGATGAAAAAACTTAACCGAATGTATTGAATCAACAGAAAGAGTCAAAAGTTTAAGACGATGAAAAAAAAGCTTTAACCGAATCTACTGAATCAACAGAAATGGAAAGTTAAGAAATCATCATATAATAATCAGAAATTGCAATAGAAAAGAAATAAGAGAAGTTTGTGATGAGTTTTCAATCGAGTAAAAATTTTTCTTGATGTTAATACTCTTTATATTTTTGCCATGAATATTGATATCGTATCTAAGTTTCAATAATCGATCAAATCGAATCATCCAAGCATGTACACATTAATATAATTGTGTATTAATAATTTCCGTCCTTTAAATATAATGCAGAACCGGTTAGATAAAACATAAATTTGGGGATTACCGTAAAACATCGAGTATTTATCAGCGCATTTTGTTTATCATATTTGGAGCATAGCTCATTTGATACTCGGATTGAGAATTGCTGCAAGAGATATATGGTTCGATTCTAGAGACATGCGTTGATAAACCATAATTAAATCGTTTGTTAGTCAACAACAGTCAATGGATCAACTCCAGTTGCTCAGCACTCAAGTACTGCAGTTCAGCAGTTCAGCGCTCAAACATTGTTGTTCAGCCTTGGCTGCACTTCAGCTAGGCAGCATGACACCCTTTATAATATCAAAGAATATGCCAATGTTTGCACCTCGGCACCAACTTCAGCTTATGTCCAAGTGCCGCACTTCAGACCACTTCAGCTGGATCTAACTATGCACTTCAGCAAGGCCTAATCCTACACTTCGGCCAGGCTTAGTTGGGCACTTCAGAAAAGGAATCAAGCGCAGTGTTACATCAAGAAACCATCAGGCAAAAGTGCAATTCGAATATAATGATTACAGCTGGTCATTTAGTCTGAACACGTCAAGGTCATTCCAGCAGGCCCATTAGTCACATCAGCCGGTCTACCAGTCATATCAACAGACCTACGATGTCCTAGGTTTTCTGCCCCAAGCAAACATCTCGTCCGCCATCAGAAGCTAAAGGCGGGAAAAAGTTAATAAAAGCAGATCAATCAAGACAAAGAAGGGGATCCGGAATTCAAATATTCAGATCCTAAAGTAAATTCATACACTTTGCTCCTCAGCTTATACTGTGAGAAACTCTGAACTCACCATTTAAATTATATTCTCAATGAGAAATGACACAAACTGACTTGAGCGTCGGAGGGTTTTTCCTAGGGCCAACCCTCCGGGACATCTGATTCGTGCTTCATTGTGCAGGATATTTTAGAGGCTATTCCAGCTACAACCTTTCAATCCATTTAACAATTCTTCAAGTTAGCTGACGACGTTAATTTGGAATCATCTTGACCCTTGGTGAAGATCCGACTTCATCATGCGTAGTGTAGGTGTTTCACTACTGTTTGGGCCAAATGCGCAGTTTACAGTGGACACTTTATGTATGACCTCCCAACCCAGTAGTCCGCTAAGCTCATGATTTATCATACTTGTTCTTTACAAAGTAATTCTTTTATGATAAATTTGATTCGAACAATGATTCGAACCAATAGAAAAAGTCATTTGCCATATACAAATGGAAATAGTTATATTTACGAGCTTATATCTTAAAAATAACCATCAATTGATGTAACACTTTTGTTTTTTTACAATATTACTATGTATTGTTGTATATCTATCTCATTTAAATGAACTAAGCGTTAAGATAATCTGTAACTAATTAAAACAAAGATGTGAGTTAAGATAATTAGTAATTGATACAGATAAAAGCATGTGATTTAAAATTAGGTACCCATCATAGAACTTCAAAATAAGTTAATGATGACTATAATTACAATTTTTTGATAAAAATAAATACTCAGAATCATATCTTTTCGCTTGTGCGCTTATATAAAGAATATATTAAGAAAAAGGTACACATCATCCTCCCAATCAAATAATGTATTTGGTCTTTTCCCAAGACGTAGCTCAACTGGTTCCGGGCAGGAGTTTCCGAAAAGGAGGTCAGGGATCAATTCTTGCCAAAGACAAGAGTGTCCCTTTCCAGCAAGTGCATAGTATGGGAGCTTCCTTGGCCTGTAGGCTTGCTTGCAGTGCTGGGGCTCCTTATGCACACTACTATGTATATGACCAAGCTTCTGCTAACTGGCTGTTGGGTATCTGATTTACATCCCTACACTACCTTTGAAACTGGGCGTGTCAGAAACCCTTACTAGTTGGGGTTCAACCTTAAATAATGTATTTGGCCTAAGTCTCAGGAGGAGATGCTTTCCTATCTTTCAATCTTCATCGTCTATTGTAAAAATATTGTTATAATTTGACTTAAGTATAGTTCAATTATGACAATATTTTTGAAACTGAAAGAGTAAAATACAAAAATAAAGTGCAACATCTTTTCCTTTGTAAGTATGTATTTAGTTGCACATTTTCATTTTCAATAGAATCACGGACACTCTTCCTTGACTTTGGAATTTGATGGAATAAAGTAAAATGATTCACTAAATTGATTGTGGTTCTTACATTGTGAAATAGCAGTTGATCGACACAGCTTGACGCATCATTACGGGTTATCGGGAAACAACCTCTGTGTATTTTTATCATATGGGTATGGTTACATACATCCGACCCTCCTATACCCGTCATAGACGTGAACCTCTAAAGCAATGAGGTAATGTTATTGTTGTATGTATGTATGTAGTTAGCTGCATTTGCCTATTCTTTTTGTCAAAATTAAATTAACAAAAGAAGAAAAAGAGTTTTGTAGGTTTGGGTTGGGGGTGGGTGGGGCAGTTTCATTTCTAAATTTTTCCAAACGGTCATATAAAAGGACTCCGGTTTGCTAAAAAGCACAGGACAAAATTGGAGTTTCAGGTTTTAAATTTTGTCACTTTATATTGATCTTTCAGCTCATTCCACTTCATTTTAATTTTTTTTAGAATTAAGTTGCATATAAATTTTTTTAAAAAAAAAACTATAAAAGGACATTCCTGGCGCACTAGGCTCCTTCATTTGCGCAGGATCTAAGGAGGGTCCGGATCGCTTTGTGATCTGATATACGTAGTCTTCCTTCGCACTTTGTGTAGGAGACTGTTTCCGCTACTCGAACTTTTGAATTCAAATTTTCTATGCCTTAAAAGAAATTTTGATTTTTTCCTTATAAAAGTAGAACAACGTTCTTGCTTTTAGTGATACGTGAATATGATAAATTTCGAGTATTATAGTGACAACTAGTTATCTATAAATTATTAATTATACTTTAACCCTAGAAGCTTGTTCATGTCACGTTTTTTCACCTCCGTTAAGAACTTGTGGCATTTTAATTTGTAATCTTGTCGTCCATAGCTTTCGTGGTTTCGTGACCGTTTTCTTACAAGATCAATTTAATATTTAGTTCTCATTAACCAAACACTGCCCCTATATACTTATTTTTTTTATAACTAATTAAAAGACGTTCCTGGTATATTAGTCTTCTGCATTTACGTAAAGTGCGAGAAAAGAACGGATCGTGTTATAATCTTATATACATAGTCATACCTGTTGTTTGTGCTTTTTTATAACAAACTATTTTTATGTGTGGCATATATCCTTGTTCACCCAAATTCAATTTCCAAATTGCTGAGGAAAACGTTCTCAAGGCTGCTTTGAAGATTTTGAATATTATAATTATAACTACGTCAAATTTCAATGTCCAACAATATAGAGTTTATAATAGAAGCTGTCTTTGCCTTTACTTTTTTTTAATTAAAAAAAAGGTGGATCCAATTTTTATCAACACAAAAAACGTACCTGAGTCCAAAACAAACTACATCAATCCCCGACATAGAAACAATGTAAACAGCTAGCTTTATTTATTTTTTTAACCTACTCTTAGATGATAGATTACATCTAAAATTACCGATTTGAATATTAGCAGTCATTTTCATTTTCATTAAAGTCAAAGACACATTATTACTTTGGAATATGATAGAATAAAAAAAAATGGCTCACTAAATTGACTGCGCTTCTTATATTGTGAAGTGACATTTGATCGATATAGCTTTATGCAATTTTCATTATGGGTCATCGGGAAACAACATCTGTGTGTTTCTAATACAGGACTATGGTTGCGTACATCCGACCCTCCATAGCCCGCCATAGGCGGAAGCCTCTAAGGAACTAGGGTAATGTTGTTGTTGTTGTTGAATCTTGGCAGTCGCTGTGTGTGTTTGAGCTCTACCGTCAGGTCCTTATACCAGAACGGGTTTGAATTTAGACACCTTGTGTACACCAAGTCCTGGGCCTCTCACCTAAAAATCCACTGAGTGACATGATTTATATCCTCTACGAAGTTCTTTCGAGCTGGGACTCTGAGGGTCTCCGGTTTAGAGAATGACCTTTTTCATCCAAGCTAGCTGTATTTTGTATCTATTATTATATTACTAAAACAAACTATTTGTTGTCCATCATGGGTCAGCATTCTTGGGAGCCAAATGCGAAATTTCTCGTCTTGGGGGTCTATACTGTCCTAGCCCCATGAAACTTATGAGATGTAAATCAGGTATCCAGTGGTCTCCTAAGTCAGTGAGACTACACACGAGGACCCACGCAAGGTGCCCCTACAAAGTAATATAAGTGGAGTAATTGACTCTTATAAACTAACAGAAGTAGAGCACCCACACTGCGAAGGTCTCCGGATTCGAACCCTTACCTTCTTGAGAACAATTCTTAACCTGAGTACCAACTAGATTACGCCCTAGGACGCATCCTCCACAAACTAGATGAGATGGAGAAGGCTTGATGAAGTATGTCTATGAGTGATTTGGTTCCTTTGCCGCCAATATCATAATATATTTTGCAATTTCAGGCACAAGTTTATTTGAGGCAACTGTCTTTTTTGATGCAAGCCGGAGGTCTCATTGGAATCAGACTCTCTATTCTTTGGAATAGAGGTATTGTCTGCCTACCACTTACCCTCTCCAGACCCTAACGATAGCTTTTGATGTCGTTGGATATACTGGGTCCGGATAATGATGATGATGATGTCTTTTTTGATGCTCGAACCGACACAAAATTAAGCAGCTGGATGACTCGTTATTTTTTTTTTATAATTTTGTTCAAAATTTTAATCTGAAAACTCGGTGGTCTTAGTGAATTAGTAACCTATTAGTTGTTAATCTGAACCGTTAGTGTCTATAAGTTTTTTATTTGAGAATGTGTTTATATTGTTTTTGTTTTTATCTTTGTTTTTAATTATTTGTGTATATTTATTGTTATGACTATTGTAATATCCGAAGCTTTTTATTAATGGTTACTAAAATCCCTACACCAACACACCATATGCCTATTATTTTGCTATCTATGCAGGTACATATAGAGCCGGAGGTCTCACTCAGACCCTAGCGATAGCTTTTACTTTCGTTGGAATATACTGAGTATGATTGTTTTTGTTTTATATATATATATACACACACAAGTGCGTGCTTTATTAAATTTTGTTTATATATACACACAGAGACTTGTTAGATTTAGCACAGACACATTAAGTTTTTTAGGTACACGCAATGCCACTCCCTTTATTATTCTTTAGTTTTATTTTTTTTCCAAAGTCAAAATAAATAGAAACGGCAGGTGGGAATATTTTTCCTGCGTGGTAGTCAATTTCCCAACAACATCGTGACTCAGCAATTTCCGTCTTTTTTTTTTGACTTTTTTTTTGATTTTAAAATATGATGGAATAAAGCAAAATGATTCATTAAACTGGATGCACTTCTTATATTGTGAAGTAGCAAATGATAAACATAGCTTGACGTATCATTATGGGTCATCGAGAAACAATCTCCACGTATTTCTAACATATGAGTATGGTTGCATACATATGACCTTCCATACCCCGATATAGACGGGAGCTTCTAAGACAATGAGGTTATATTGACTTTTGTTCAGGGGAATTTTAATTACGATCTAAACCATCTAAGTTCAGTCCTAACCAATTTAATATTTACCCGTTCTCATAGTAATTCCCATACTTTTCTTTTTTAAGGTAAAGAAAAAAATCAATGAGTTAAAATTACAGTGATACAAGTTAATAAGTAAAGATATTAGTAAGAAATTTATATTTTTAAAATATTTTTCATTCATCGATGTCATTGCAACCTAAACTTTACATTATACGTTGACATTGTAGTGTATTGTTCTCTGTGATCCTAAAAAATCACGATCAAAAGAAATATATAAAAAGTCTTTCATACATATGTATGTGCGGAAACAACATCTGTGTATTACTAACATATACGTATAGTTGCGTACATCCGATCTTCGACATTCTACCATAGACAAGAGCCTAAAAATCAATAGGGTAATCTTGTTTGTGGTGGTGCATGTGTGGAAACAAAAATAGTATTGTCTAATTAGAGTTATGTTACCGTTTGGAACCAAGATTATGATCATGGTTTTCACTTTATACATTATGTTTTTTAATTTATTTTTAGGATGGTATTAATAAAGTTTTCATTCAATTTTTTCTTTATACTAGTCATACTAAAGGCAAGTCCAAATTGACGTGGGATGAGCAGATTAAACATGACTTACTAGAGTTGCACTCTCTGAGGACATGGTACAGGATAGGAGTTTAAAGAGAGAGAGGATTAAAGTTAAGGAGGGATAGGCAAGATATAGGGGCACCTTAGAATATACTTAGAGGATTAGATACTCCATACACTTTAGGTTGACTTTGAATTTTTTTGTTTTGCTCTTTGTATTTCAATTATTTGCGCATATTTACCGTTATGACTATTTTAATATAGGAAGCTTTCTATTTGTGTTTAATAAAATATCTTCACTAGTACATATTCATATTATCAATGCAGGTACGAGGGTCTAACTGGAAGCAAACTCTCTATCCCTTGGGATGGAGGTATTGTTTGCCTACCTGCCACCCTCTTCAGACCCTAACGGTAGTTTTTACTGTCCTTGAGATATACTGGGTATGATTGTTGTTGTTTGCATATGTTGATAATTTAATACATCAAATGTATGCGGTCATCAGAGTGATTTCATTGAAATAAATCTAAGTGCGATAAATGTCAAATTAAATCATATTTCAAGACGGAATGATGGCGTCATTAATATAAATCCTTTTCATTTAGATGATAAAAAAACGTTTTTGCTGTACTAGACTCCCGCGTCTGCACGGAATTCGAAAAGAGCTAGATCGTCTTGCGATTGATGTACCCAGTCTTATCCTATACTTTGTGAAATAAACTCTTATACAAGAGAACATGTAATATATCTGCAGATATTGTAACCTTTATTGCAAATTTTATCTCTATGTTAGGGAGCATGAAGCCAAAGCCATTCACCGATTTCGATGCTTATGGCTTTTGCCTTAATGGCATTGGCTGGCTATTGGTTTGTATCAATTTTTGTCATCTAATCACTTGTTTCTTTCTTCTTTTTTTTTTTTTTGGTTTTTTTCCTCTCAGAAATATTCATATTGCATCTAATTTTTGGTTGGTAGTTGGAGTGATGTTGATTACGAACTCCAAAGTCCAGAAACCATAAATAGAAAAGTACGTAACGTGTGATTATTGTCTGATGCTACAATATGCAATTATATCACTACTATAAAGTTTTTTTTGATAACAAAGGGAAATTTTATTTACAATAGATCGTGTGTCAAGACGGCATTTACATCATTTGGCAAATGGCTATTCCATTCGATAAAGCAATCATGTTCCAAACCTCTACGAGCTAATAGATGTGCCGGCACATTTCCTGCACGTTTGACATGCGAAAAAACAACTACGTCAAAGCAAAAAACTAAGGACTAGATATTGTCAGCTAAAGTCCATTTGGTGAGAGGTCTTCCCCAACAGAAGTAAGTCTCAAATAAGTAGAAAGACAATCCCCCTCTATCACTACATTGGAGAAGCCATAAACAAAGGCTTGTTTAAGGCCCTCTAGAATGGCTTGCACCTCAGCACTTTCAGGAACAAATGCTCTTTTCAACAGCTTCGAAAAAACCCGTTGCAATGTACCATTCTTATCTCTGAGGACAACACCCATACTGGCCTTACCTTTTTGAATAGGCGCATCGACATTAGCTTTAACAAATCCAATATCAGGAGGCTTCCATTTGAGGTTCAATTCAGGTGTTAAAAGGGGAGAAATCTCCTTAGACTGAGCCTCAATATACTCCATTACCGCACTCTCAGCATTTGCAATCAGAGTTGATGGTCGAACACTCTTTTGCTCACAGATAAAAGAACATCTAGCCTTCCATATATACCATAATAAATTCAAGAATTTTGCAAAATCTTCCATGCCTCCATCATCTGAGATTTTCTTTAGGAGATCCAAGAGACTTGAAGCCTCCTTTGTAAGCCACCTAGCAGCCACACCAGGAACTTTAGCCACAGCCTGCGGGATAATGCAGCTCCAAAAAAATGTGCACTAAGGTTTCACTTGAGCCACCGAAAACAAGACAGGTTGAGGGAGCAAGCCCACGCTTTTGCAAGTTCATCCCTGTCGGGAGGGAATCATGTATCTATACACTTTGTACTTTTGTATATGTTTGTCTTTGTCTTTTGTCTTTCATTACTTGTGCATACACACGGTTATAATTATTTTAACACCGGAAACTTTTTGTTTGTATTTACTAAATTAATTCACTAACACACTACCATACCATATCTCTATTAGTATGTCATATATGAAGTTACATATAGATTCGAAGATCTCACTAGAATCAAACTCTATATCGTTTGGGATGGAGGTATTATTTGTCTCCCTTTCATTCCCTAGATCTTTGAGATTTTTTACTGTCGTTGTGATATATATGGTATATGTGGTTGTTGTTGTGGTTTTAGAATTGGAACAGAAAAGGAAATAGATAATGAAGGAGAAAGTGACAATCTGATCACAGGGTATGTGCAAGGCAGAAAGTCACTTTCCCTTTTTATCATTTTGTTATATTACAAATAGAAATTGAAAAGAAATTTCATGACGATTTTAAAGTTTACGGTTTAAGGGTTCTCTTTTCGAGGTCAGGGGTGCGATTCTTGTTAAAGGCAAGAATGCCCCTTCCCAACAAATGCATAGTGTGGTAGTTTCTTGGCATGTAGGCTTGACTGCAGTGCTGAGGACTCCTTATGCAGACTACTGTGTAAATGATCAAGCTCCTACTAGCGGGGCGTTGGGTACCTGATTTAACTTTCTACACTATTTTTGAGACTGAGTGTGGCAGGGACCCTTACTGGTTGGGGTTCAACCACTTTAAAGTTTAACTCTACCATCCTGCAAATAGAGCGTGATATATATATATATATATATATATATATATATATATATATATATATATATATATAGAATGCTAGGAGGTGCTAAATTATTTATAACATTAGGCATTTTCATTGTAGCAAATCAACCATTAAATGCATAAAGTAAATGTTACTCCCAGCGAATTTTAATATACAAGACGGAGTGAGTGGTATTCTTGTCCATTCAACGGTAGTTAACTATGAGGACTAAAAATTTTGGTTGTTCTTGTGAGATTAGGTGAAGAGTAACTAATTTCATGAAAGAATGATGAGATATAAGAATCGATAAAAAAATAAAGATTTATAAAGTCGGAGTTCTCATTGGATGCAAACTCTCTATCTGAAGTGATAGATGTATTGTTTAACTACCACTTATCCTCCCTAGACTCTAGCTATAGCTTTTGCTATGGTTGTGATATACTAGGTATGATTGATGATGATAAAAAAAATAAAGATTTAGTGACTAGTCATATACGAGATCTATATATATTTTACATATTTGATTGATAAGAGAATAACTAGTTATATTTGCTCTATTCATATTTTAAAATTTCTCATAAAACGAAATAAGGTTTTATGTTCGATTGACAAATAAATAAATAATAGCGAATATCACCAATATAATGATGACAAGATCAAGAAAATTCCAAAGCCAACCTTTGCAGAGCTCTCAAAACAACTCTATTTTTCTTTTTTCTTTTTACTTTTTGAAATCAACTCTAATTTTTTCAAATAGACAAATTTCATTAGAGCAGCCACAATGAAGTCATCCATGACATCACTGTTTTCGTCTCAAGACGTAGCTTTATTTATATTGACATAGTAGATTGTTTATGATGTTATAAGTTTAAGTTTTGAGAATCGTAATTGATGAGACAAAATCTACCTGCTCAGATAAAGACAAAATTTTCAGTTATTTATACAGTCAACGTAGTTCAAGCTCAGCTGCTTGACTAATCAATCTCTGCCAAAAGACATCAGTCTCGGCATCCATTATCAACATTCAGGACAAGTCATCTAAAATGATTAAGACAAATCCAAGTATTTCTTAGTCAGCTCAGCTCGGCAGAGATTTGACTACTTTTGACCAAATCACCAAGAGCGATTCAGCTCGGCCATATTCCTAGTGGAACTCCAATGGCACTTCAGCTCAGAAATGTGCTGGTTCACCAACTACTTCTGGTCGGCCTCAGCTATATTCAAATATCAAATCAAAAATATATAACTTCACAAGGAATTAGGTTCTGCTCGGCCTTGGAATAGTCTCGGCCTCAGCTTTCTGATTGCTTCAAGCCCTAACCTCGGCTTCAGTATCATAAGGGTTTTGGACCCTAAATAACTTGGGTAAGTTCAGACAAGATATTTATCAACTGTTGTCTGCGACCCTCTAAGACAATTCTGCAAATGCTTTCCAGGTGTCAATCATCGCTTGACTAAGTACAGAATCATTATTACTGGCCGTCTGCATAGTAAAAACTCAGCTTCTGGCGCAGCCTATTGCCTATGCATCTGTCTAATCACACTGCACACCTACAGCAGACAAAGCAGCCTCCCTACACACGCAATAATCCCATCATCGGGCAGAGGGATTGAATTCACCAATTTGGTGCATAAAAGGACCTCTTACCAGACTAATCTGGGGGCCAAGTCCAACTTTCAGAGTCTTCGTTTCAAAGGAAGGAACTCCATTTTCCTCTAACCTTTTAACTCTCAGTGAGAGATCTATAAAATGGCATGTCAGCCGACCTTCAAACAACCACATTCTCAGTGAGACTTTGATACATGTTTATTCTGAACCTTTATTCCAGCATAAACTGCATATAAAAACACCTATAACTGACTTGAGCGTCAGAGGGTTATCTCAGGGCAGTGCCCCTGGGCCTCTAACGTTTCCTTTCCTTTTCAGGCTCCATTGACGGATCCAAACGGAGAGTTAACGACATACTACAAGGATCATACCTGATCCATCTGGTGAAAATCCGACTTCATCATTTGGTGATAGAAGGAGGGCCTGAACCTCCGAGTTCCTTAAAAAACAGCCTTTCAAGGGCCTTATAGACAATCAACCTACAAATCCATCGTTAGGAGAATGGATAAAAAAGATAGGAAAGGGTCCAAGCGACCTGTGACCCCCAGGAGACATCCACGATCTCCTCAACTACAACCGGAACAGTGTTCTCCGGAACCAGCATAATCTTATACTCCCGCTGTTGCCTTCACCTGTGAGGAACACTTGCGAGCCATCCGCTATGTGGCTCAGAATCCCAACATATTCCAGACGGTGGTGCAAGAAATAAAGGGAAAAGCCCCCGCCGCGGGACCCAGTGGGTTTCATCCCAGTAACTTTCCTCAGCGAAGGGAACTTATAGAGTACTCTCCAACTCCGTCAGAATATTATCCTGAGCTTAAAAGTGGATTCATGGCCGAGGATAGACGCTCAGGATAGCGGTCTAGCCGCCAGCACTTTGCATCCAAGCCGTTAAAGGCTCTGGACTATTATTTGAAACGCGCACGAAAAGCGCTAATGCCACTTAGGCGTGGCAGAGAAGTTGACAATAATATCAGAGCACAACCACAAGAAAGGCGCTCGGCCAAAATTAGGTTGGGAGGCCGAGGAAAAGAAAAAACGTCTCTGCTGGCCTCAAAGGCTCATTGTAGCACCCCGGCCCGGACAGCGGACTCGAATCGATGCACCCGTCGTAGCCTACTAAGAGGACTACCAGACGTCACTATTCTCACATACACATCATCACTGACGTAAGAGAAATAAGCACAGAGAGACTGTTAAATTTAAAATTTAAATTAATTAAATCCATATTCCCAAAAGCATACGTAAATAAAACTGTTAATCGACGCAGCCATCTAATCCTTAACTGAATCAAATAAAGTAAATAACAAGAAGCAGTCTATCACAATTCCTAGTATAAGCTCTAAGCACCCCACTCAGCATGCTTGCCGTCGTCCTCAATGAATATCATGTCATATTCAGGCTCATCTGCAAAACAACAGGTAGAACCCTTAGCAAAAAACGCTAGTAAGTAACCCACTTATAAGACATACAGGATCATCACATGGCAAGACATGAGTGAATAAATAGGACACATGTCCTGAGTTGCACAAAATTTCAGATTTACTTACATAGTAAAAGAAAAGAACAAGTAATACACAAGTAATCAACGATTCACTTACATATCAATCATACCGGAATGAAACATATGATGCATGCCATTTCAAATCATGCTCCACACTACACAGTCACAAATGCTTATGCAATACTTTTTAAAAAGTGCAATGCATGTCACAATGTCGGGTCATATAACTTTATACCCTATGATGGGCCATAGCTTGTCTTTATGCCCTGTGACACATCACAACTTTACTTTATACACTGTAATGTTCCACAGCTTGTCTTTATATCCTGTGTCACATTACAGCTTACTTTATACCCTGTGATGACTACAACTTGTCTTTATACCCTGTAGCACATCACAGCTCATTTCGCAAAGACTTTATACCCTGTGCCAAGGCACAGCTCTTATCAAAACATAATGCAAATGCAAGTGCCATGATGCAAGAATGAACATTCACAAGTCATTCAATCATTTGAGACTCATCTCATTCACACATTCAAGCGTAACACTCCATGCTCAGATCAACCTCACTTAAACATTCACACTAGGAATACAAGGGATGAAGTAGACACCCTCGCATGCCCCATTTGGACCTTATCGAAACCCCAAACATTCATTCTTAACCCCTTAGACAATTCACACTAAAGTCCAATTCAAATAACTCACGAGGTTCTCACCGTTGATTCATCATCTTAGGTCACATTCCCAAGACTTACACTAACGTCAATCAGGTCCTAAAAAGTCTCTAAGGTCACCCAATTGGTCCTCTAGCTTCCCTTTCTCTCTTCTATTCTTCCCACAAAACTGGTTGACATCATACCCTGCATCGATCGATCGTGTGACATCATACCCTGACATCGATCGATCGAAGTCTGTCAGAATACATTTTGCCTCACTTCAGTCGATCCATCAGCCCACATTGATCGATCGATGTAACTTCATACCCTCACATCGATCGATCGAAGTCCGTCAGAATACTTTCTGTCTCACATCAGTCTCTCGATCCACCTACATTGATCGATCGATGTACATCAGTCGATGACATCGATCGATCGATGTCTACAATTCCAAAAAAGAAACTCTGCGATTTATGCAAAAACTGCATAACCAAAACTTCAATCGTTCCAAAACTCCATCCCAATCATTCCAGGCCTAATCCCTGCTCTCATCTCATGCTTAAACTACAAATTAAACCCTACACACATACGTAACAAAGATCCAGGCCTAGAACTCGAGGATCTCAACCCTACGAACTCAAGGGTCTCACCTTTCACCCTCAAACACTATGTAACAATGAGATCACAGCAAAAGAGATTCAAGGGGGTAGCGATTTACATAAATCCATATATTCGTCAACATCAACTAGATCTTCAACATATGATGGCCAAAACATCGAAACCAAAACACAAAAATTGCACAGAATTCATAAAAAGATAAACAAGGATAGAATACTGCATGGTGATCCAATTTGATACAAAAGTAGGGCCTTTTTCTTCACAAATCGTAAGAACTTATAAGATGATTACTTGCCTTTGATTACTGATACTCGGATTGGGAAACAAACGGAGGTTGAATCGATTCCTGAAGGCTGTCTTCCTCACCTAGGGCTTGCAAAAGTCGACTATGGCTGGGGGAAGAGGGGAGGTCGACGTTTCCTGGAAAAAATGAGGAAACTGACGCTTTGTCAGCTTTTTTATTATGGGGAAGGGCGAAACTGGAATTTCTAAATTGTATTTTACTTAAATCCTTTTTCTTAAATTCTTAAATTCTAATATTTAATCCATAATTAATGGAAATTAATTGATTATTAATTTCTTCATATTCCTTCCCTTATTTAATTAAGTTCCGGAGGGCGCAGGGCATAACACTCATGCTCTTTCCTACATGAGGAAGAAAAATCTAGCAAGAGATCCCCAGCCCCTGGCAGTACCTATTCACAAAAGGGAGCCTCAACTGTACTGCCTCTACCATCATGATATCGGGCATGATACAGAGGACTGCAGACAACTCACCCAAGAGATTGAACATGTGATTGAGCTCGGCCACTTACAACGATTCTACAACCCGAAGTCGAGGCTGCAAAATAGGCTGGACTTTGGCCGACCTCCTCCTGATGAAAGTTGCCGACCTGGACATCGGCACAGGTCGTCAAATGACGAAGACGCAGACATGGTTGGGCAAAGGCTGCTGGTTCCTGAGTATATAAGGCTGGCCTGAGGGCAAAAGTCCATAACTCAGACGAACCAGGATCTAATTCCTCCCGCACGTATCTAACATTTTCATGTACATATGCGTACTTTAAATGCATTGTTATTTAATGTTTACTATGAATTTGCTATTTCAAATAAGTTGTCCAGATATTAAGCAAGGCTTTTCTTGACAAAAGGGACTTGGAGTCCCCATCATATCTTATTCAAGTTTATTAACCGGCTCAGCCCGGTACTTTCTTCTGCTCGGCAGTAAACTTGCCCAGAAGACCTATCTCTTTATGGAATATGAAGAGCTATATCTTGGTTAATGGGACAAAAATATTTCCCGACTATTCTATTCAAATCTCTAAACCAGTTAAGCTCGGCCTTATGATATCAGAAGATCAATATCTATTCTTACTTCTTTCCCGGCTTAGCCCGGCTAAATCTTTCGCCCAGGCTCTTGCTTAGACAAAAATCCTTCCCATGTTGGGGGCTCAACCATCCGTTCTATGCCTTATGGTTTTAAGGAAACTACGAATGTGACAGGTTTCACATCTTGGCAAGAATGTGACATGTTTCACATTTTGGCAAAAATGCGACAAGTTTTCCACTTCTAAATAATGGCCCAGGTGGTAATCTCGTTCTCTGTCTTATGGTTTTAAGGTAACTCCAAATGTGACAGGTTTCATATCTCGGCAAGAATGTGGCAGGTTTCACATCTCGGCAAGAATGTGACAGGTTTCATATTTTGGCAAAAATGCGACAGGTTTCGCACTTCTAAATAATGGCCCATGTGGTCATCTCGTTCTTTGCCTTATGGTTTTAAGGGAACTCTGAATGTGACAGGTTTTACATCTCGGCAAAAATGTGACAGGTTTTACATCTCGACAAGAATGTGACAGGTTTCACATCTCGGCAAGAATGTGACAGGTTTCACATTTTGGCAAAAATGCGACAGGTTTCGCACTTCTAAATAATGGCCAAGGTGGTCATCTCGTTCTCTGCCTTATGGTTTTAAGAGAACTCCGAATGTGATAGGTTTCACATCTCGGCAAGAATGTGACAAGTTTCACATCTCGGCTGAAATGCGACAGGTTTCGCACTTATAAATAATGGCCCAGGTGGTCATCTCTGTTCTCTGTCTTATGGTTTTAAGGGAACCCCGAATGTGACAGGTTTCACATCTCAGTCAAATACGACAGGTTTCGCACCTCTAAATTAATGGCCCAGTGGGTCACCTCTGTTCTCTGCCTTATTGTTCTAAGCGAATTCCGAATGTGACAGGTCTCACATCTCGGCAAAATACGACGGGTTTCGCATTTCTGAAATAAAGACCCAAGAGGTCTCCTCAGCTCTATAAAATGACTAATCAGTCAATGCCTTAAAGATTCCAAGAAGTCAACTTTGGCAAGACAAGTCCTGGACCTCAGGCCGGCCCTGTAGAAATTGTTCAGCTCGAAGGACAACCTCCTTCAGCAAAAGCTTCAGTGCTTGATAATCATAATCTTGACGAACTCAAAACATTTTATTATATGTCTGAAGTCAAGTAAATTCACCTCGGCTGAACAAGACGCTTAACTCTGTTAAATTGCTGAATATACATGCAGAGCAGGATACCACTACAAGCCTTACGGCAATTGAAAACTTAGAATTATTCTAAGTAATTATTTCATGGCATCACGCAGTATGATCTCGGCTAAAGCAGATCAAGTCTACTGGCTCAGCTCAATGCTTAGGCAGGCCTCATTCTTAGCCAAATTCTTGGCTCAGCTCGGCAGAATAACAGGTTTATTCAAGATTTTAAAATTTGCAGACTTAGTTTATTTTTTAAAACTAACTGCAAAGATAAAAGTTTGCCAAGTGCAAGGCCGACAATGAATCTCGGCAAGAACAAGTTTGAAAATTAACTTAGCAGAAATTCTGAAGTGACAGAGCAGAATGGAATGAGAGCTACAAATTGCAAAATGATAAAATACTTAGAAATTTTTCATTGATAAGAATTTCAAGTACAAAGTACAGAGTACAAGAGATATTTGCGCAGCCCTATTACAAAAAAATCCTAAGTTTAATCCTCAGCTTCTCTCAAGTCAGCTCCGTTCAAAAATTGCTCAAATTGAGAATTGAACTCTTGAACAGCAGTCGAACTATAGAGATCAGCTAGCCGGAGATCTTCCTTATTCAGTTGAGGGAAGACTTCGGAGCAAATATCAGTTGCCTTTGTTTGGCCTATTTCCATAACTATGCTCTGCAACAGCAGCATATTCTCTTCAAAGAGCTGAGATCTTTTGAACTTCGCAACTGCTTTGGCTTCAGCTTCGGCCAATTGCTGAGACTGACGAGCTAGCTGTTCTTCCAGAGTTTCCTTCTGCTGAAGCAGAGCAGCCTTGTCTTTCTTCAGGGAGTCAGCCTCAGACAGAGCTTGAGTTGAAGACAGCTCCAGGGTGTCCACTTTACCCTCCAGCTCATCCACTTTGGAATTGGAAGTAGCCCACTTAGTCTTAGCTTCTTCCTTCTCTTGTCGAAGAGTGGAAACTTCTGCCTTCAGGGCAGCAATCTCCCTTGCCTACTCATCCATGAGCTGATTGTTTTGTTCAAGCTCCTTGGACTTAGCCTTGAGAGCTTCATTGAACTTCTCTCCCCGAGCACGGATCTCCAACTCTTGAGCTCAGACCTGCTCATCAAAACAGTTAGAAAGTTCAAATATTTGTCAAACTACAACACAAAGAAAATTTATTTACCAAGGCCAGATTAGACTGGAAAACTTCGCTCAGATTTTTCCATGAAGCTGCCTCAAACCTCTACCGGTCCAGGGGCAGAACCGTCACCTTGTTTAGTCGTCTAGCTGTGGCCGAGTCTGCAGCAGAATCTTGATCAGAGAAACCGACAAAGGCCAGTGTCGGAACCTCAGATGGCTGAGGTGGGGGCACTTCGGATAGCTGAGGTGGAGTCACCTCAGAAGGCCTAGAAGGGCCCGCATCTTGGCTCCGGGACGAACCTTCACCCCGATGCCTCTTTCTTTGATGAAGGCTTGAGCCTTCACCAACTTTTACCGATGGCTCAGATTCAGCAATGCCCAGAGTTTGAGGATTGATCTCGGCCTGCTAATCTCTTATCTCTACAATCGGTAAAACTGCAAAAGTGCATCATAATACAAGTTAATGTCAAAACTTGGCATAATAAAAGATGAAAAATCAGGAAAGTTAAGTACTTGGTTCAGGCTCATCCTGAAAAGGTTCAGTCCTGGGAACAGCTGAGGGCAGGGCCGGGGCAGAGGCCATCCCTGCAGAAGCAGCTACAGACTGTCGTCTGGATTGGCGAGCTCTTTTTCGGGCTGCTATCTCGGCCATCCTATCAGCATAATTGCTGCTACCATAAGGCATTGAGTCTGCATAAGGAACAAAACAGTTATCAACTGAAAGTTAGATAAACACAAAGATTGAAGCAAATAGAGACCAACCTCTAACTATTGCTAGGCTGTTTGGAGTAAGTGGTTGATAGTTATGACCTAAAGCCAAATGGCCCAGGTCAGCCACCTCCAAAATGGTGGAGTCCACCTTCTGTCAGTCTATCACAACAGGCATATTCTGAAGTCTGGTCGCTTCATTGCAGTGCTCTGCACTCGGCTTCAGGTTGTCTGTGTTGCCGGATTTTCAGACGTTCCATTTTGGTAGCTTATCTCTTTTAATATGAAAAAATCGACCCTTCCAATTTTTTGTAAAAGAAGGGATATTGATGGCAAGGTTGAACTCGCTGGTGGGAGCTCGTTTACTAAAATAGTACCAGCTGTCCGAGACTCTACAAGAAAAAAGATCCCTAAATACACTAAGATGGATGGAGACTCGATTATTCTGAGGAAAAGAAAATAGTAGAGAATGATCTTCAGACCATTGGGTTTTATTTGAGGAAGTCTGAGATTGTAAGAACGAAGAACGCAGACAAGGAATTCAGGAATAGGAAGATTGAACCCCGATTTGAAATACTCTTCATAGACAGCCTCATAATCCTTTGGGGGATCATAAGCTGTCTGACCAGGCAGAGGTAGAAGAGGGCTGAACCGATCTAGGTCAAATTTATACCTTTTACAAATTCGGTTCAGTTCGGCCTCGGATAAAGTACAAAAAGACTCTTGGACATGAACAGAGGTCAGACCCCTATTAATTACCCCCGTATAAAGAAATGGGGCCCTCTGCAGAGCTGGAGGATTTACAGCCGCCGGAGCAAGAACAACTTCCGGTCGCTCCGGTGAGGAATCAACTACAATGATGGCTCTGCTAAACTGGACAACACGACTAGGTCCAGCAGCACCACCAGTTGCTCTGTGCAGCCTTACTAGCGGACGGTCATCACTGGTGACCGTCTTACCAGACGAAGATGGAAATTTAGGATTTTCTCCACCACCGCCGGCATAAGAAGCACCTTCAGAAATATTCTGAGAGTCGTGAGATCTAGAAGCCATTACATAAGAAGAAGACTTACAGATTGAAGGGGTCGATTGAGGAAAGATGCGCAGGAAAACTGACAAAAGAAGAAGATGGCTGGGCATCCAGTGAGACCTCCGACTCTATATATAAGATAAGGCGTGTCTAGTATAGTAGATAAGATAAGGGAGGGAAGAATGAGATGGTTTGGGTATGTCAAGCGGAGACAGACAACGGCGTCGGTCAGAGCAATTGAAAGCCTCATTATAGAGGGGAACATAAGTAAAGGCAGGCCCAAACTGACTTGGGATGAGCAGATTAGGCACGACCTACTAGATTTGCTCCTCTCTGAGGACATGACCCAGGATACATTAGATTAAGGTTAACGAGGTATAGGTCGTATATAGAGACACCTTAGAGTGTATTTAGGGTCATAGATAGACGTAGACACTATCTACGCTTTAGGATGACTTTGCACTTGTTTGTTTATATTTTACCGTTGTTTTGCATTACATGTACATGTACACGTTATGTGTATTTTAATATCAAAAGCCTTTTCTTTGTATTTTCTGAATTCCCTAACTAACACACTGGCACATCATATCTCTATTATTATGTCATTTATGCAGGTACATATAGAGTCGGAGATCTCACTGGAAGCAGACTCTCTATCCCTTGGGTCAAAGGTATTGTTTGCCTACCAATTACTCTCCCTAGACCCTAGCGATAGCATTTGCTGTCGTTTGGATATACTAGATACGAATGATGATGATGAGAATGCTAGGAGGTGCTAAATTATTTATAACATTAGGCATTTTCCTGGTAGCAAATCAACCATTAAATGCATAAAGTAAATGTTACTCCCAGCGAATTTTAATATACAAGACGGAGTGAATGGTATTCTTGTCCATTCAACGGTAGTTAACTATGAGGACTAAAAATTTTTGTTGTTCTTGTGAGATTAGGTGAAGAGTAACTAATTTCATGATAAAATGATGAGATATAAGAATCGATAAAAAATAAAGATTTATAGAGCCAGAGGTCTTACTGGATGCAAAATTTCCATCCCAAGGGATAGAGGTATTGTTTGTCTGCCGCTTACATTTCTTAACTACCGATAGCTTTTGTTGTGGTTGATATATACTGGATATGATTGATGATGATAAAAAAATAAAGATTTAGTGATTAGTCACATATGAAGTCTATATATATTTTACATATTTGATTGATCAGAGAATAACTAGTTATATTTGCTCTATTAATTTAAAATTTCTATTAAAACGAAAGGAGGTTTTATGTTGATTGACAAATAAATAAATAATATCGAATATCACCAATATAATGATGACAAGATCAAGAAAATTCCAAAGCCAACCTTGGCAGGGCTCTCAAAACAACTCTATTTTTCTTTTGTTCTTTTTGAAATCAACTCTAATTTTTTCAAATAGACAAATTTCATTAGAGCACAATGAAGTCACTCATGACATCAATGTTTTCGTCTCAAGACGTAGCTTTATTTATATTGACATTAGTAGATTGTTTATGATGTTTATGTTTAAGTTTTGACAATCGTAGATTGAGAGATTGAGTCTTGCTGGCAGCTCCAACTGATGAAGTCGGATCTTCACCAAGAGTTTAAGATGACTTTCAATAAACGTCGTTAACTGATTTGAAGAAAGTAGCTGGAATAGCTTCTTGGGGTCCTGCACAAGGAAGCACAAATCAGAGGTCCCGAAGGTGTGACCCCGGGTAAAACCCTCCGACGCTCAAGTCAGTTTGGGCCATTTCTCACTGAGAATATAATTTGGTATGGAGTTAGAAAGTTCTCACAGTTCTTGGCTGAGGAGAAGATTCAATGTATTAGCTCCAAGAGATATGAAAAATGTTTTTCTCCTCTTTCTGGTCTGCGTTAGCTTGCTTTTATTAGTTTTTCCCGCCCTCTGCCTCTGATAGCGGATGTGACGTTGGCTTGGGGCAGAGAAACTATGACGCCGTAGGTCTGCTGATGTGACTGGTAGGTCTGCGGACGTGACTTAGTAGGACGGCCGATGTGACCTTGGCGTGTACAGGCTGATCAGCCCAACATGTACTCTTTCTTTGAATTGCACCTCTGCCTGATGGTCCCACGATGTAATGATACGTTTAACTCCTTCTCCGAAGTACAAAACCAAGCTTGGCCGAAGTGGTCTGAAGCGTAGCACTTAGGCCGAAGTTGAGGTTGAAGTTAGGTGCCGAGGTACAATCCTTTAACGTATTCGTTGATAATAAAAAGGATGCTATGCAATATAGCCGAAGTGCAGTCAATGCTGAACAGCAATGCTTGGGTGTTGAACTGCAGGAGTTATACAATTGCACAATATCTGCCGTTGATTGTCGTTAACTCACAGACGATTATTTCTGGGTTATCACCAACGGAAACATGCTTAGGTCTAGAATAATTTGTATGCCCGAAGCACTTTTTCTCTTATTTATTAAGCCGCTGAGTAATCTAATATGAATCTTTAGAGTTAAAGTTCAACGTTTTTGCATCCAAAGACATTAGTGTTTCTCGTATACATATGAGTAGCACTTCGCAATGCATGTGACAAAACTAGCAAAATTTTTATGACAGTGATGTTGGAAAAATCACATACAAATGTTATAGAAAGTTCTCCAAATTTATGTAAAACATGAAGAAGGTTGATTGGAGGATAGAATGAAATTCGGATTGAATAAGATTTGACCGTACTTTAAATCTTGAGTCCGGTCGTTCACTATACTCAGAATCCTAAGTTTGGTCGGTTACCATTCTCTGAATTCTAAGTACGATGCCAGAAGTTGAACGTTCAGCGAGGATCTATGAGTTTGGTCTCTCAGTTTATTATGATTCTAAAGTTTATGTTTTGTTACCGAACACAGCAACGAACGTTCTGCCATGAGTTCGGTGAAATGTTCCTATTTTAGCTTGGTAGAAAAATAATGAGCTTAAGGACATAATTCAATTGGTATTCAGGTTGCAATATAACAATTAGAAGGGCACGGATTTGAATCAGGACACACATATTGTGGGTGCAATAATGCTTTTTGAGCCAGTGGTGGCTTATGCCATAGTATTTGGCCTAATTGAGTTAAAGTGTTACTGGTCTAATTTTCAGTGGGCACCTTGTGTAGGTTGTCGGGTAAAAAGTTTTACCAATGTAAGAGGCTATTGAGTTTCTGATTTACCGAACGTTCTATTTGCCGATATCATGTCCATGCATGATTTGTTTGTCAAACGTTCTGCCCTGAAGTCGTTGAAATGTGTCACGTTCAAAATTTTCGAATCATGCATTCGGTAAAAGTAAACAAAGGTTCAGTGCATTTGGGATGCCGGGATCAGAGGCAAGCTGGATGATATTAACTTTCTCATCCATATTCTTGAAGCTTTGGTCCTTTTGATAAAGTGTGAAAAAAATAAAGGAAAACAGCAAGGAAACAAACACCATAACTGGCGAAAAAGTAGCTGTGAACATCAAGTTGCAAACAGATGAAATTGGAAACTCATGAAAGAATGAAGTCTATTCTCGATCTTTTCTCCTTTTCTTCCCCTTCTCTGGTCTCTTTTTTTTTTTCTTTCATTTGTTCTTCTGTTTCTTTCTCCAGTCTAAATTGTGATATGGTTTTGGTAGGTGACCAACGACCTAGATGCTTAGCTTGGTGATGGAAACACTCCATAAGCATTTCATAGATAAAGATACAGATTTCAAGGGTTTTCACCTGGCCATTCTTCATATACTTGGATGGGTCCACAGGAAGGGGGAGGTGGGCAGAGATGCTGGAAGAAAATGACGGCGGGAGAAAATGGTGACTGTGGGAGAGGGAGGCAAGCGTGGGGTTAGGGTGATGGGATATGGCAATGGTGGAGGTTTAGGAATGCAAATTAAGGTTATCTGACACCCCGGTTTCTGACGTATAGGAATACAAATTAAGGCTGGATAGATTCAGACAAAAGACAAGTTATGAAGTAAGGATCTCTATCATCTCCGGTTTGAAAGTGTAAAAATGCAAATCAAAAACTCATAGATTCAGACAAAAGACAAGTCAGATGTTGCACTAGAAGATGAAGATGGAAAGACGTTCTTGCCTCTGCATCCGACCACTTTACCTGAGAAAATGGTCGAAATGACTAATTTGTGATGCTTTTTTTATTAATAGACTGGATAAAATATTATTCAAAAAGTTGAGAGACCAAAATATTATGCTATTAGATATAGTTATTGTTGTTATTAGTCTGTTTTAACATTAGAGGTTTAGGAACTCTCTAAACTTTAGGCGCCCTTTGCATTTTTTTTCTTTTTTTTTTGTCATTATTTGTGCATATACACATTATGACTATTTTAATATTGTAAGATGTCTATTTATATTTTATTAAATTTATTCATTAATACACCAGCACACAATAGCCCTTTTATTGTTTTATACATGTAGGTACAAATAGAGCCGGTGGTCTCACTGGAATCAAACTCTCTATCCCTTGAGATGGAGGTACTGTTTGCGTGTCTCTCACTCTCCTCAGACTCTAACGATAGTTTTTGATGTCGTTGACATATACTGTGTATGTCTTCTTGTTGTAACATATACGAGAAGATCTCCTTTCTCATTTTTTATTCTATTATATATCACTTTAGATGAGATCAAATTATTGTATTTATTTGACATCATTTAAATATGCATGTCATAATCATATTTAATATGATATGAGATAAAACATTTGACAGAAAATCTTACCTCTTTACATGTTTTTAAGTGACATAAACGAAAAAGAAAAAACTAATATTTATGTCCGAAATGGCAAAACTTTTCTTTATCATTGTCATTAATCAAGATCTTTTCCTGACAAAAGAATTTCTAAAAAAGAAAAATTTATTTGTCGTGTATATGCACCCAATCCAAATCTTAACCTCCGACTTCACACTCCCTCTTCCCACCATAAAAGAAAAAGAAAAAAAGTCTCAAATAACTATAGATTAGCACTAATTTTATGAAACTTTATGAACAAGTAATAATAGTTATTCCACAACTAATAAAATGTATATGAAAAAGAGATCTTACGTTATTCAATTGACTATAGAATATTCTTTCTGTCCCAACAAATTTCTTAGTTACCACTTTATTTTTTCCTAAAAATTGTCTATTTTATAAAAATATAAATACAATAATACTCTCAAAGTTTTCACAATGCTATTTCAATCAACACTTACATGATTTATTTATTTTATATCATCATCATCATCCAGGCCCAGTATATCCTAACGACAGCAAAAGCTATCGTTAGGGTCTGGGGAGGGTAAGTGGTAGGCAGACAATACCTCTATCCCAAGGGATAGAGAGTCAGCTTCCACTGAGACCCCCAGCTCTATGTGTACCTGCATAAATGACATAATAATAATAATAGAGACATGTTGTGCTAGTGTGTTAGTGAGGAAATTCAAGAAATACAAAGAAAAGACTTTCGATACTAAAATACACATCACGTGTATATGTACATGTAATGTAAAACAGCGGTATAATATACGCAATCAAGTGGACAGCATATATAGTGTTACGACTATCTATGTCCCTAAATATGTACTCTAAAGTGTCCCTATACATGACCTATACCTCGTTAACCTTAATCTTATGTCTCCATGAACTCCTATCATGGACCATGTCCTCAGAGAGATGCAAATCTAGTAGGTCGTGCCTAATCTGCTCATCATAAGTCAATTTGGGCCTACCTTTACTCCTGTTCCCCTCTACAATGAGGTTTTCAATTGCTTTGACCGACGTTGTTTCCGCTTGACATGCCCAAACCATCTCATTCTTCCCTCCCTTATCTTATCTGCTATACTAGCCACGCCTAACCTTTCTCGAAATACCTCATTTCTGATCCGATCTAGCCTTATATGTCCACACATCCACCTCAACATCTTCATCTCTGCCACTTCCATCTTTTGTAATTGTGACTTCTTGATAGCCCAGCAGTCTGTCCCATATAGCATTGCCGATCGCATTGCCACCCTATAAAATTTTCCCTTTAATTTAGTTGGCAAATTTTTGTCACACAGAACCCCTGAGGCAGCCCTCCATCTACACCAGCATGCTTGAACTCGATGTGCTGCATCACTATCTATGTCGCCATTCTGCTGCACAAATGATCCTAGGTACTTAAACTTACTTACATGTGGTACCTTTTGACCATCGATGGTGAGCTGGCTATCCTCACTGTCTGCTACGCTGCTGAAGTTGCAATACACATACTCGGTCTTAGAACGGCTAATCTTTAAGCCTTTTTCTATCTAAAACACCTCTCCACTGCTCTAGTCTCATACTTTCTGCAACTAATACAATATCGTCAGCAAAAAGCATACACCACGGGATTGCCTCCTGTATCGACTTTAATAACTTTTCAATGACAATTGCAAAAAGAAATGGACTCAACACAGACCCTTGATGGAGACCGACTCCACCGGAAAGAAGTCCATATTCCTCACAGACGTACGAACGGTTGTTTTTGTCCTAGCATACATATCTCTAATTATGTCTATATACTTCATAAGGATCTCTCTTGCATCCAGACTATCCCATATCAGGCTACGTGGCACACTATCAAACGCTTTTTCAAGATCGATGAAAACCATATGTAAATTTTGTTTCTTCTCCCAATACTTCTCCATTAATCTCCCAAGAATGTGTATTGCTTCCGTAGTTGACCTTCCTGGCATAAAACCAAATTGATTCACCGTAACCTGAGTTTCTCTCCTAATTCGAGTGTCTATTACTCTCTCCCATAACTTCATAGTGCTTAGAAACTTAATCTCTCTATAATTTTCACAACACTGTGTGTCTCCTTTGTTCTTATATAAGAGGACCACGACACTCTTTCTCCACTCATCTGGCATCTTTCCTGTTTTGTAAATACGGTTGAACAGAGTAGTTAGCCATTGGATCCCTTCCTCTCCTAAATACTTTCACGCCTCAATGGGTATGTCATCTAGACCGACCACTTTAGCTCTTCCCATCTTCTTCAGTGCTCTCATCACCTCTCCTTGTGTGATGTTCTGACAGTCGGAGTTATTATGTTGTCGTTGTTGGTTAGTGGTGCTTTCTCGTTCTTCGTAGTCGGCACTACTGCCGTTGAAAAGATTGTGAAAGTATGTTTGCCATTTCAATTTGATGTCTTGTGCTTTAACTAACACATGTCCATCTTCTCCTTTTATAAACTTCCTGCCTCCTAGGTCCTGCCTCTTTCGATCACTAGCTTTGGCAATCTTGAACATATCCTGCTCTCCATCTTTTGTTTCTAGTCTCTCATATATTCTTTTGTAAGTTGTAGTCTTTGTCTCAATCACAGCCTTCTTCACCTCCTTCCTGGCAATTTTGTAATTCTCCTTCAATCTCACTTTCTCTTCCCCATTTGTGTAGCTTAACAACTCTCTAAAAATCTTTTGTTTGTCTTTCATTTTTTGTTGCACATCCTCGTTCCACCACCACGTCTCTTTATGTACGAAAGTCTTTCCTGTTGTTACTCCGAACGTTTCTCTTGCCGTTTGAGTAATAGTAGTCGATATAGCCTCCCACATCTGATTTGTGTCATCACTCAGACGATCTAGTTTCGTATGGATGATCTTGTCTCTAAATATATTAATTTTTTCATATTTCAAACTTCCCCATCGAATCCTGGGTGGGAATTTTCCAATCCCCTTATTCAGCTTTTGGCTCAATGCTATAATTACCACTAATAAACGGTGTTGCATCACTGCTGTCTCTCTTGGTATAACCTTGCAGTCCCTCCACAACCATCGGTCTTCATGCCTCATCAGAAAATAGTCGATCTTCATGTTACGTCCTCCGCTGCTAAACGTGATCAAATGCGATTCTTTTTTCTTAAAAAACGAGTTTATAATGCCTAGGTCGTAGGCTACTGCTAAGTCAAGCAGATCTCTACCCTGTTCGTTTCTATCTCCATAACCAAACCGCCATGGACCGACTGAAAACCATCGCTATTCTTTTTAATATGTTTATTAAAATCACCTCCGATACAAATTCGTTCCTCCCTGGGTATTGCCTTTAACACTACATCTAAGCAATCCCAAAACCTTTTCTTCCCTTGTTCTCCTAGTCCCACTTGGGGTGCATAGGCGCAAATCACTGTCACCACCTCCTTATTTAGTACTAACTTCAACACCATAATTCTATCATTATATTTATTTTATATGAGTTAATTTATAGTATGATATGAATAATGATCCGAAACTAAAGCTAGAATATGATAGTTTCATAATAGTTTGATTTTTTTAAAATACGCTTAAATCAAACAAAGACAATATTTTTGAAATGGAGAAAGTGACTATTAAGATGCTACATAGCCTCTTCCTTATTAAATACAAAACCATTAAAACGTGACTTAGTTATTTGTAGAGCATTTTAAAATTTATGAAGTAGTTTTATTAGGTGGATCTAAGAAAAATTACTTTTTACTCTAAAAACAAGTATAGACAATGGAGATTAATAGTTTGGACCATTTAAAATTTGTTTACTCTGTATTATCAAAATTAATTACGATATCTAGTTGGGACCATTTAAAATTTGTTTCCTTATTTTCAAACAGGAAAAATGTCAGATGAGTGGAGAAGGAGTGTCGTGGTCCCGTTATGTAAGAACAAAGAAGACGCACAGTGTTGTAGGAATTACCGGAGATTACGGTGTTAAGCCATACTATGAAGTTATGGAAGAGAGTAATCGACATTTAAAGTAGTGGAGAAACTCAGGTTACGGTGAACCAGTTTGGTTTCATGTCAAAACGGTCAACTACAGAAGAAATACACATCTTAAGGAGAATGATGGAGAATTATAGGGAGAATAAGCGCGATCTACATTTGGTCTTCATCGATCCTGAAAAGGCATATGATAGTGTGCCACATACACTGATTTGGGATAGTCTGGATGCAAGAGGAATTCATATTAAGTATATAGACATAATTACGGACATGTATGCTAGGACGAAAACAACCATTCGTACTCCTGTGGAGAATACAAACTTCTTTCCGGTGGAGGTATGCCTCCATCAAGGGTCTGCTTTGAGCATATTTTTTTTTGCAGTTGTCTCCGACCAGTTGTCAAAGTCGATCCAGGAGGCAATTCTGTGGTGCATGCTTTTTGCTGACGATATTGTATTAGTCACCAAGAAGGCTAGAATGACAACATGCGTCTATTGTTGAATTCATCCGACCCGATAGTGCCCATTTTGGGAGTAGACATACCCTGAATATGAGACTAGAGCAGTGGAGAGGGGTTTTAGAGAGAGAATACCTAAGGATTAATCGTTTTAAGACCGAATATCTGCATTGCGACTTCAGCGGCACAGCCGACGGTGAGAATAGCCAGCTCACCATCGAGGGTCAAGTGGTACCACAAGTAAATAAGTTCAAGTATATATGATCATTTGTACAGCAAGATGTAGACATAGATAGTGATGAAGCGAACCGAGTTCAAGCAACCTGGTGTGGGTAGAGAACGGCTTTAGGGGTGTGTGACAAAAATTTTCCAACTAAATTAAACAGAAAATTTTATAGGGTGGTAGTGCGGCGGGCAATATTATATAGACTAGACTGGTGGGCCATCAATAGGACACAGCCGTAAAAGATGGAAGTGATAGAGATGAGGATGTTGAGGTAGATGTGTAGGCATACAAGGCTAGACCAGATTAGAAATGAGATATTTAGAGAAATGTTAGGGGTAGCTAGTATAGCAGATAAAATAAGAGAGGGGAGACTGAGATGGTTTGGGCATGTAAAGCGGAGACAGACAACGGCGTCTGCCAGAGCAGTTGAAAGCCTCATTGTAAAGGAGAAAGAAGTAAAGGTAGACCCAAACTGACTTGGGAGGAGCGGATTAGGCATGACCTACTAGATTTGCACCTCTCTGAGGATATGGTCCAGGATATGAGCTCATACAGACGGATGATTAAGGTTAACAAGGTTTAGGCAGGATATAGGGACACCTTAGAGTATATTTAAGAGATTAGATACCTACTCAACGTTAGGTCGACTTTGCAATTTTTGTGTTTGTCTTTGTCTTTCATTTTTTGTCTATGCAGATACATATAAGGCCGGAATCTCGTTGGAAGCGAACTCTCTATCCTTTGAGACGGAGGTATTGTTTGTCTACCTCTCACATTCCTCAGACCCTACCGATAGTTTTTGTTGATATACTGGGTATGTGTTGTTATTATATATCTAGTCAGGACCATTTAAAATTTGTTTTGTATTCGTCAAAATTATCTACTACATCTCGCCATATATATTTTAGAACATTTAAAATTAGGACAATACAATACTTTTTGGGGGGAAAATAAAAGAAAAAGTTAATTAAAAATGTTCCTCTTATAATTTGGTAGAAAAATCATGAGGCTCAGGTTCAATTGGTATTCGAGTTGTGATATTTCAACTAAAAAGGCGTAGATATGAATCAGGACACACACAGTGTGACTGCAATATTGCTCTTTGGGTCAGTACTGACTTAGACCATAATATACAGCCCAATTGAGTTAAAGAGTTGCTGTTCTAATTGGTAGTGGACACCTCTTTAAGTTGTCAGGTAAAAATTTTTTTATCAATGTAGAAAGCCACTGATTTTCTGATTAACGTCATCTATAAAACTATGTTATTAAGTAAAAAGACTTATCAATCCAAGAGACCACTGAATTTCTGATTTATATTATCTAGAAACCTTCTTGGGGGTGATAAAGACTCCTAAAGCCATGATATGATTTTTTGCCACTAGAAAAATAACTAAAGATAACCACAAAAAAAAAAAAGGAAAGTAATGGGGAAAAGGTAGAAAATGAATGGGTTAGGGAGTAGGTAATCTTCTATACTGCAATCTCCTTTCTCACCAAACCTCCCACAAATATATAACCCCCTTTACCCCCTCTTTTCTCCTCAGCTTGAACGTTCCCTTCTTCAAGAGAACTCCAAGCTATCTACAGACACTGAAATTTATATTTTTCCCCCTTTCATTTCACTCCATTTCCATTTCAGTCCCCAAAATTTTTGTAGCAATGATTCAGTCTCGGCATCCCTCCTCGGGTATTAGTCTCCGATCCATAATCCGAAGTACTCCGCCTCCGGGTCGGGTCTTTATTAAGAGTGTTTACCGGTTTGACTCTGTCAACACCAATCTTAATGGAAGTTCCACCACCACCGCTAACCCTAATTCACCAGTTCCAGCGGTGATAAATGTCCCCAACTTCGGCTTCTCCGGTCACGTCGGCACGAATCGATCTGACTGGCAGACCTCGTGCGCGATTCTAGCTAGTAAAGTGGTTTCGCAGCAACAGGATACTGAGACGAACAATGGCGCCGGTGGGAATATCACCGCCGTGAACGGCCACGATGTGGCTCTAGATCTGGTTCCGATTGATAGTTTACCTAAGCCGTTAACAATCGCTGACTTTTCTCCGGCTCCGATGCACGGTTCAAAGCTCCGTGTCGCCTACCAAGGCGTTCCTGGAGCGTTCAGTGAAGCCGCCGCCGGGAAAGCTTATCCGAATTGTCAGGCGATACCTTGCGACCAATTCGAAGTCGCATTCCAAGCTGTGGAGCTCTGGATCGCCGATCGCGCCGTCCTTCCGGTGGAAAATTCTCTCGGCGGATCAATTCACCGCAACTACGATCTCCTTCTGCGCCACCGGCTTCACATCGTTGGCGAAGTCCAACTGCAGGTCCATCACTGCTTACTTGCCCTTCCCGGGGTCCGGAAAGAGTACCTAACTCGCGTAATCAGTCATCCACAAGCTTTAGCTCAGTGCGAGCACACGCTTAGTGCAATGGGGCTAAACGTCGCCAGAGAAGCCGTGGACGACACCGCCGGAGCAGCAGAATACATCGCGGCGAACAACCACCGTGACACGGCAGCGATTGCATCTGCTCGCGCCGCCGAACTGTACGGGTTAAACATCCTAGAGACCGGAATCCAAGACGATTCAAGCAACGTGACTCGATTCGTGATGTTAGCAAGGGAGCCTATAATTCCGCGAACAGATCGGCCGTTCAAGACGAGCATCGTCTTCGCTCATGACAAAGGTATGGGCGTTCTCTTCAAAGTGCTCTCGGCTTTTGCTTTCCGGAACATAAGCCTGACGAAGATTGAGTCGCGGCCGCACCGGAACAGGAACCGCCCGATACAGCTTGTCGACGAGGCCAACGTCGGAACGGCGAAGCATTTCGAGTATATGTTCTATGTGGATTTCGAAGCATCAATGGCGGACGTGAGAGCGCAGAACGCGCTTGCAGAGGTGCAGGAGTTCACGTCTTTCTTGAGGGTGTTGGGGAGTTTTCCCATGGATATGACCCCATGGAGTCCTTCGAATTAAATTACTTTTAAGAAATATTTGCCGCTGTCAATTAGTAAAAATCAACGTCTTTTAATATTTTCAGGGGAAAAAAACGAAACCAAGTGAAAAAGCCATTATTCAAATTTGTATTGGTTCTTCCATTCGGGTTTAATTTTTTCATTATTATCGAAGATGTTAGGTAAATAGAAAAGGTGTGGTATATGGGGGATGAGATCTCTCACCGCAAAAATCATCGACGCATCTCTTACCGCGCGACGCGTGACAGCAGAAGGAGATGGTGATGCTAGATGAGGGTCATTCGCATCTAGGCTCACCACCTTCACCTGCTACCACGTGTTGTGCGGAGATGAATGCTGGGAAAACTTTTACGGTCATAGGATTCTTATCCGGTAGATGGGTGTAAAAACAGGGATAGGATCCCATCACCGCAATGGGGTGTGGTGACGCGTGACCGCGCGACACGTGGCAGCAAGAGGGGGTGGTGAGGCTAGATGCAGGTGACCCTCATCTAGCCTTACCACCCTCCCTTGATGCCACGTGTCGTGCGGTCACAAAAGGAGTGAGGAAAGTGGGGGTGAGGAGATCTCAACCCGTAAAAACATGTGAGATTTCTCATGTAAAAGTTACCGTCAGAATCTTTATGAATGATTTGATGTCACTCAGGATGACTATGATAGCAAGCAATTTTTGCTGAAATATTTCTGTTACAGTTTTATTGTTATCATTATTTTTGTCTTATATCATTACTCATTGTCTTAGAACCTTCTTTCTATGACGGAATATAGAAGATCGGATATCTAAAAGCATACTCATATGTTAAAAATACACGGAGGTTGTTTCTGATTATACATAATAAAAATTGTGTCATACCCTGCATAAATTATTTTGATTTGGGTTTCTGGGCCATGAATCTTCAGTTTTCCTCTATTTTATGTATATTTTATCGTGATTATGATCTCGAATCAATTAGAGTTAATTAGAGCTGACTTTGAATTGGTTTCTCCCAGCCTGATCAAGAGATAGACACGAACCCAAATTTCATAAGTTAGACTAATTCTCCTTAGGCCTCCCGGTCACGTATGAGTTTTGCAACTAGAAGTTAGGCATAGGTGAATTTTACCTATGACTTTTGCACCTAGGAGTTAGGCATTGTTGAATTTAGGGATTGAGTTGTTGAACTTTGGGATTAGGTTGTTCAGGTTTCTTGGGTTAAAATGTTAATACATTAACCGGAAAAATCAAAGCATTAAAGAGATGCAATGCATACAATAGCCTACTCGTAGATCAGCAGGTTGACCTACGAGTACTACTCAGAAATGTAAAGCAGTCTTAAACGATAGGTAACATAGCGTCTATGTCTAAGAGATGTGGGTAAAGCTTATACATAACTATGTATGCATGCGTGCATATTCTATGTGCTACATTCCTAGATACAAATGATGTTCCTTCAAATATGTCTTTGTTCCTAGCTTACCAGTAAACCGTGGAAGCCGAGACAATTTTTGACGCCTTGGTTGTCCAAGCTTTCCCTTTGAGTCTGCGCGATTCCCAAGCTAATAATATATTGAGAGAACGAAGTCCCTGTGGCAGGGCTAGCCATGCCGAGATGGATAGCCAAACCTATTTGGTAGCCAAACAGAAAAAGAAGAGATGCTGCAATGTCTCTTGTCCTGCCGAGAAGAGGTGGCAGGTGATGTCTTCTAAATATCCAAGTCTCACTCTGGTGGGGAGCTTGTTCAGCGTAGCAAGCCAATATGTGAATGTGTGTTTGGAGATGATGGCTGAGTCCCAAACAATTTTGGCCTAATTGACCTTCCTGCACCTGTCCTTGAAAAATTCATACGCCAGCCGAGGTTTTAGGATTCCATCTGCTGTCCATGAGATGATTACTTCTATAGCCGAAATGTAGAAGTCTGCTCTTACCAGCAACTTGTCTCTGATCTCCATAATTTTTTTTAAGAGTGGGGAGTCTGAGTTGCGGCCCACCCTTGTAGTCAATAAAGTCTAATCGTTTTGTAGTCAGAATACGTCGCTACGCATGAAAACTGTAAGACCAACAAAGTTATACTCTACAAAAAAATGTTTTCAAAAGTTTTTCGACACGTGAGTTAGCAATGTGTTTCAAAAGGAAATAGTATGTTTGAAAAAAGGAAGATCGTAACTATTTTGTTGGTATGTGATGAAGCCGGATCTTTACCAAGGGTCAGATTGACCTCAAATTAACGTCATCAGCTGGTGAAAAGAAAGTAGCTGGAATAACTTCTAAAATATCATGCACAAAGAAGCACAGATCAGAGGTCCCAGGGGGTTGGCCCCGGGAAAAACCCTCCGACGCTCAAGTCAGTTTGGGTCATTTCTCACTGAGAATATAATTTAGACGATGAGTTAGTGTTTCTCACAGTACGAGCTCAAGAGCAAAATGTATGGATTTGCTTTAAGACGTGAATGTTTTGATTTCGGATCCCCCTCCTCGTCTGTATTGGCTTGCTTTTATTAACCTTTTTCGGCATTTGGCCTCTGATGGTGGATGAGATGCTTGATTGGGGCAGAAAGCCTAGGACGACGTAGGTCTGCTGATGTGACCAGTAGACTGGCTGATGTGGCTAATAGACCGGCTGTTGTGACCTTGGCGTGTACAGGCTGAATAGCCAGCTGTAGTCACTGTATTTGAATTATACTTCTGTCTGATGGTCCCAAGAGGTAAGGTCGTGCTTGGTTCCTTCGCTGAAGTGCCAAACCAAGCTTTGCCGAAGTGCAAGGTTAGGCCTTGCCAATGTACAGAGTTGAATCTAGCTGAAGTGGTCTGAAGTGCGGCACTTGGGTATAAGCTGAAGTTTGTGCCGAGGTGCAAACCTTGGTATATTCTTCGATAATATAATGTGTGTCAAGCAGGCCCGCTGAAGTGCAGCCAAGGCTGAACAGCAATGCTTGAGCGCTGAACTGCTGAACAGTAATTCTTGTGCGATGAACTGCAGGAGTTATACCGTTGACTAGTGCTGACTAACAGACGATTTAATTATGGTTTATCATTTGCCCCCAGATTTAGTGTGGCTGAGCTGAACTGCGAAGGCAGACAAATCTTGTTCTAATGAGTCTGTGACGTGTCTTCATTAACTGGGCAGTTATCCTCTTATTTGCGCCATAACTCCCGCTTTTAATGTAAGCGTTAATTCCAACGCCTCATCATTATCATTTCGGCAGTTTCAGCTCCCGATGGGGGGAAACGCTTTAACCACTGCCTCTTCGAATCTTCAAACGAAAAGTTATAACCTTTCGTTTTTTCTCACTTATAAATAGGGACAATTACCCTAACCCTTTCTTTTCTTCTTCTTCTATTCTGCACGCCTGCCTGTTCTGCATTTCTGTTCATCTTCTCTGTCTTCGAAGCTTTTCTCCATCTTTACTCCGGTGCTCTTCCTTTCAGCTCAACCCTTCTATTTCCTGTAAGCATTTCTTCAACTTTCTCATGGCTTTCGTTGTTTCATCCTCTCTTTCTTCGGATTCCCAAAATCTATCCACTCATTCTTACCCAGATGATCTGGAGGGTGACCAGGAGGTCCAATCCCTTCATGAGAAATCTGATTCTGATGAGGACAACCGTCCTCTAAGAAGGTTACGCCCTACTGGTGAACCTTCTATGGTTGCTGCCACCTCTTCTGCCCTAGTACCCCTGCCGTCTCTTGACAGGGGTTCTCCTTCTCCGATAGTGCAGGGTTCAGTCTGCACTTTAAAGATTACTGATATCTCTCACTTTTGTAGTGAGTTTAATATTGATAAGGACATTTTCTCTCCAATTTTGCCTCTTCCTCATCAAACTGCCTATGATCCACCCGTTGGGTATGAGGCAGTTTATGAAGAATACTTCAAGTCAGGGTTTGATCTTCCTGTCCCTGGCCCTCTTCTTCAAATTCTTGACTTTTACCATCTTAGATTACCACAAATCATGCCCAATGGTTTAAAATTCATTGCCAGCTATCTGCTCTACCTGAGAGCAGCTGAGGCTGAGTTTGACTTAGACGTCTTTAGGGGGGTGTTTGTGTGTAAGCTGGTATTACTTTAGTAGGAGACATCCTAATAAGGCTATTAACCACGCTATAAACATCCCCTCTTCTGTCAAGAACTGGAAGGGCAGATTTTTCTTTGTCAATGCCATAGGGTTACCCGGGAGAACCCTATGGAAATCTGGCCCTGCGGATAACAAGAGGCCAAGCGAAAGATTCTGCGATGAAGCCTCAAGATTATTGCATCTTCCCCATGCCATAGACTGGAAGATGGTGGATGGTCAGTTGTCAAGGCGGCCGACCTGTACCACATGTGGCCCTCCCATCAGTATGAAACTCTGGACTATTCTGCTTTATCCTTAATCTTGGGTATGTTTACATGCTTTAGGCATCTATTACCTCTTCTTGACGTTGTGCGTACATTTTGACTAATCTGTTATTCCGTTTTCCAGGAACCATGGTGTCTGAAAGCCTTGAAAAACTGAAGAAACTGATTCCCAAGAAGAGGAAGAGAGAGGATGAACAACCTTCTTCCTCTGCTCAGCCCCCTTCCAAGGCTTCTACCGAGGTGCGGGTCCTGTCTGCCCCTCCAGTCGCTCCTCCACCCAAACAAGGTAAAGGCAAGCAATTTTGTTGTTGTAGCGCCCCGACCCGGACAGCGGAATCCGAACCGGTACACCCGTCGTAGCTTACTGAGAAGACTACAAGACGTCTCATCTCTCGATTACACATCATCCATGACGTAAGAGAAATAAGTGCGGAAACACTTATCTCGTAAATCTAAACCATCAATGCAGTACGTCAAAAGACAAAGTGAATATCAATAACTGTATATGGTCGCAGCCATCTAAAACCTCAAATGAATTAAGAAATAACAAAATCTAGCTAATCAATTCTCTCCACAAAGTCTAGGCATCCCATTCTGCCCACTCGCCGTCGTCCTCAATGAAAATCATATCGTAGCTAGGCTCATCTGCAATGACAAAGGCAGTACCCTTAGCGAAAAACGCTAGCAAGTAACCCGCTTATAAGACATACGGGATCAACACATGGCAAGACATGAGTAATACATAATTCAAGGGACTGGTGGGGCACATGTCTTGTAGAACTTCCAAATATATAGGCGAATAACGTGATAACGCAAGAACAGCAATTCGAACGCAATTAACAAATCAATGGCTACCAAATACCACGCACATCCATATCACAACGACTCACGTGATGCATGTCAAAATATGCACTACACTACACAATCACAAATGCATGAGCCCTTTCTTTTCAAAACAGTGCAATGCATGTCACAATGTCCGGTCTCGTAACTTTATACCCTGTAACGCACCCCGGCTTATATTTCCATCCCGGTTAACGTTACAGACCTCGTTATGCTCTGTGATGCACCTCGGCTTATATTTCCATCCCGATTAACATCACAGACCTCGTAATACTCTGCAATGCACCTCGGCTTATATTTCCATCCCGATTAACATTGCAGAGGACTTTATACCCTGTAACGCACCCCGGCTTATATTTCCATCCCGGTTAACGTTACAGACCTTTGTGCCCTGTAATGCACCTCGGCTTAAATTTCCATCCCGATTAACATTACAGGTCACCTTCGTAAATCAGTGCCGAAGCACCGCTCTTTTTCAAAAACCATATGCAATGCAAGTGCCATGATGCAAGACTCCTCGTTTCAATCACATTTTTTGTTCACATACGCAGTTCATGTTCACATGCGCAAGTACAAGCAACACACAAGATTTCCCTAACTTACACATCAAAGCTTAGGCTTCAAACTAGATCGTCAACACTTAACCTTGATTTCAAAATTCACAAACCAATGCGAGTATTCCTATCTTTCTTTTGTTGAACTCTATAACACCTTGTACGTTCATTTCCTACCCCCTAGGTCATCCACGTTGAAACCTGATTCGAAAACCGTTTTGAAATCACCAATTTGATTCACCATCCTAAGTCATGTTCCCAAGACTTAGACTACCTTTAATCAGGTCCTAAGAAGTCTCTAAGGTCACCTAAAGAGTCCCTTAGCTTCCCTCTTTCTTCCCAAAACTAATGGACATCATACCCTCACATCGATCAATCGATGTGACTTCATACCCTCACATCGATCGATCGATGTCCATCAGAGAACAACAATCTCTCAGCCTCTTATACATCGATCGATGTCTGTCAGTGGACATCGATCTCTCAACTCTCATCTACACCGATCGATCGATGTTCGTCAGTGGACATCGATCTCTCAACCTTCCTTAACATCGATCGATCGATGTCCATCAGAGGACATCGATCTCTGACATCGATCGATCGATGTTAGCGTTTCTCCACAATTTCTTCTGCGAACTTCTGCAGAAAATGTAGACCTTCAACCCACGTTTCCCCAATTTTCTTCCCATCATTCCAAGCTTAACCACACTAGCAATCCATGCTTAATTCATCAACGCAAAACCTTCTCAAAACCCATCACACGTTCAAGCCTATACGCACATCGTTCCTCACAACGACCCAAAAGATCCCACCTTTTTCCACCCCCAAACCCTATCCAACAATGAAGGCACATCAAAAAGGATTTACGGGGTAGGGATTTGCAGGATCTCAAGTAATCAACACAATGATTTTCAACGTATAATGGCCAAATCATCAACACCAAACACATAGATCACATATAGAATTCACGGAAAGAAACTACTGCATGGTGATCCAATTTGATATCAAAATAGGCCATTTTTCTTTCACAAATCGTAGGAACTTATAAGATGATTACTTGCCTTTGTTTACTCGGAGAAGAAACGAAGAACAGACGAAGATTGGATTGATTTCTGGAGAGATTCTTCTCCTAGGGCTGCAAGGGACTCAAAATCACCTAAGGGGGGAAGAGTTGCGTCGCCTTCTCTGTGAATGGGGAGGAGAACTGACGTTGTCAGTTTAATAGGGAAAAGGTAAGATTTGGAGTTTCTAAATTATATCTATTATCTTATTTATCTTAAAGGATAAATCTTTATTATTTAATTCTAAAATTAAACACAATTAATTCTAATATTTAATCTTCCCATTAATTTCTAATTAATCCTCGTACTTAATTCCTAATTCATTACCGTTGACCGTCATTAATCTCCTTTAATTCCTTCTTTGTCTTTTAATTATCCTACAGAGGGTGCGGGGCATAACATTCCACCCCCCCTTACAAAAAGTTTCGTCCTCGAAACTGGCGTACCTTGTTAGAAGAGGTGTGGGTAAAGCTCCATCATTTGTTCCTCAAGCTCCCACGTGGCTTCGCGCTCCGTATGGTTACTCCACTGAACCTTGACATACGGAATCACACGTCTGCGCAGGACTTGATCTTTTCTATCAACGATTTTCATTGGATGTTCTTCATATGAGACATCTTCCTTAACATCCAATGGTTGTGCTTCAAGGACATGGATGGGGTCCGATACGTATTTCCTTAATTGAGATACGTGAAATACGTTATGAACTTGTGACAAACTTTGTGGCAAGGCTAATCGGTATGCTCTTTCCCCAACCTTGCTAAGCACTTCGTATGGGCCAATATATCTAGGGCTTAACTTGCCCTTCATTCCGAATCTTGCAACTCCCTTGGTGGGTGAAACTCGTAAATAGACCTTTTCACCTTCCTCAAACTCCAAGGGTCGCCTCTTTGTGTCAGCCCAACTCTTACTGCGATCCTGAGCCACCCTTAGTCTCTCTCTTATCACTTTCACCTTTTCAACTGTTTGCTCAACCAACTCGGGTGCAGTGATTGTTCTTCCTCCAACTTCATCCCAACAAACCGGGGACCTGCACTTACGTCCATATAGGGCTTCAAATGGCGCCGTGCCAATTACACTGTGATAGCTATTATTGTATGAAAACTCCATCAACTTCAACATGATATCCCAGTTTCCTTTAAAATCTAAGGCGCACGCTCTTAGCATATCTTCCAAGGTTTGGATGGTTCTCTCGGATTGTCCATCCATTTGAGGGTGGTACGCGGTACTCATCCTCAATTCGGTGCCCATTGCCTTCTGAAATGCCCTCCAAAACTTAGAGGTGAACTTGGGGTCACGGTCCGACACAATGCTGACTGGGACTCCATGTAGACTCATAATGTTATCCACATATATATTGGAAAGCTTCTCATAAGATGTACCATGTGGCATAGCTATGAAGTGAGCTGTCTTGGTCAAACGGTCTACAATCACCCAGATCATCTCATTTCCATTTCTGGTCTTGGGTAATCCCATCACAAAATCCATAGTTACGTGTTCCCACTTCCATTCTAGGATCTCTAGTGGCTTCATTAAACCACCAGGTCGTTGATGTTCAGCTTTGACTTGTTGGCATACCAAGCATCTCTCCACATATTCTGCTATGCTTTTCTTCATCCCCATCCACCAATAGTTCCGTTTGAGGTCCTTATACATCTTAGTGCTGTCTGGATGGATGGATAACCTTGAGTTATGAGCTTCGCGCAACAACTCCCTTCGAAGCTCATCATGGTTAGGTACACACAACCTATTCTGAAACCATAAACTTCCATCTTCTCGCAATTGGAAATCCTTTACTGGTCCTGCAGTTAGTTTGTCACGGATTTCTCTTAGCGCTACGTCTCCATACTGCGCCTCTTTGATTCTGTCCACTAAGTCTGGACTGATGGATAAAGCCGTCAAAACATTCGCCACTGAGTCCACCACTTCGAGATCAAACTCCTCAATCTCTCTTTCCAATGGAGACTGTCTTGCGTGGCTAGACTTCCTGCTCAATGCGTCCGCCACTCTGTTGGCCTTACCCGGATGATAATTGATGGTTAAGTCATAATCCTTAAGTAACTCCAACCATCTTCTCTGTCGCATATTTAGCTCTTTCTGCGAGAATAGGTACTTCAAGCTCTTGTGATCAGTGAACATAGCACACTTTTCTCCATATAAATAGTGCCTCCAGATCTTAAGAGCAAATACCACATCTGCGAGCTCTAAGTCATGCGTCGGGTAATTCTGCTCATATGGTTTCAACTGTCTTGACGCGTACGAAATGACTCGTTCATTTTGCATCAAGACACAACCTATAAACAGAAAGTTAATTCAAGACTAGCATAAGTATATACAATGATACCTAGTCCTTTCTTGGACGCATCGCTATAGATGACAAAACCGTCGGTGCCGGAGGGTTGTGCCAACACCGAGGCTGTGGTCAACCTCTTCTTGAGCTCAGTAAAGCTCTGCTTACATTCAGCAGTCCATTCGAACTTAGTCTTCTTCTGCGTAAGTCGAATCAATGGAACTGCTATCGTTGAGAATCCCTCAACGAACTTCCTGTAGTAGCCTGCTAAGCCTAGAAAGCTTCTCACTTCAGTCACATTGGTAGGTCTTGGCCATTCCGTGATGGCTTCTATCTTTTTAGGATCCACAGAAATCCCATCTTCCGAAATCACGTGACCGAGAAAGGCTACACTTCTTAGCCAAAATTCACACTTGCTGAATTTGGCATAAAGCTTTTGTTGCCTCAGAATTTGCAACACCACTCTTAAGTGTTCAGCATGAGCTTGTTCGACGGGGGAATAGACCAAGATGTCATCAATGAACACCACCACAAATTGATCCAACTGTTCTCGGAACACGGTATTCATCAAGTCCATAAACGCTGCTGGGGCATTAGTTAATCCAAAAGGCATCACCAAAAATTCATAATGCCCGTATCGAGTCCGGAAAGCGGTCTTAGGTACGTCTCTGGCTTTCACAAGCAGCTGATGATACCCCTGACGAAGGTCAATCTTTGAAAACCAGCGAGCTCCCTTAAGCTGATCAAATAAATCCTCTATTCTTGGCAAGGGATATTTGTTCTTGATGGTAATCTTATTCAGTTCTCGGTAGTCAATGCACAATCTCATACTGCCATCTTTCTTCTTTACAAATAGAACTGGCGCTCCCCAAGGTGATACACTGGGGCGAATCAACTTCTTGTCCAACAACTCTTGAAGTTGTCCCTTAAGCTCCTTAAGTTCGGCTGAAGCCATTCTATAGGGTGCCTTAGATATAGGCTCTGCTCCGGGTATCAAGTTAATCTCGAACTCCACTTCTCTCGATGGCGGAACTCCCGGTAAATCATTCGGAAATACGCCCTTAAATTCATTGATCACCGGTATCTGGTCCATGGAGGGAAATTCTTGCTTCGCATCTACCGCATACACCATAAATCCCTCTGCTCCTTTCTGTAAGGTTTTAAAGGACTGAATTGCCTTCAAGTATATCTTCTTTGGAGCTTTTGTTATCTTGACGTTTCCTTGTACCGTGATGTCATTCATCTCAGGGTCCTTGAGGGTCACTTGCTTGAGTTTACAATCAATATTGGCATGATTCTTGGTCAACCAATCCATACCCAATATTACATCAAAGTCCTTCATCGGAATTGGGACCAACGTCACCGAAAACAACTTCCCATCCAATTCCAATTCACAATCTTTGTACTGGTGGTGGGAAACCAGTACTTGCTCTCCCGCTGCCAGCACCCTAAAGGGGTTCTCAAGCCATTCGGGTAGGCAGTCGAGCCCTTTGGCGAATCGCTTAGAAATGAAAGAGTGACTAGCTCCACTATCAAACAACACGTTTGCGGGTACTTTGTTAACTAAGAGCACACCTATTCACAAGAGGGTAACACATAAAGGTTTCACATAAAACACATTTAATCATCAACTTAGAAGACTAAAATTCAGCTTAAGCAACTATTATTTAACTTAGGTCATACCTGTCACGACGTTGGCGTCCTCCTGGACGTCAGCGTCCGTCATGGCATGAACTCTCGCATTGTGCCTGCCTTTCTGCTGCTGAGCCGGCCCTGCTCCTGCTTGAGGCTTAGGGTCCCATTCGGGACAATCCTTAATCCTATGACCCGCCTTCCCACATTTGAAACACGCTCCAGTAATCTTCCAACACTCACCTGCGTGTCTCCTCTGGCAGTGTGGACACTCTGCGGGTGCCTGGCGATTGGGTTGATTCTGCTGCGGTGCCCTTTGAGCTGGCCCCGCTTGTCCTTTCCTGGGGATCTTGACCCAACGTCCGGGTCTACCTCCACTTTGCTCTTTCCTTGGCCTCTTGCTCGATTTTTCACGAGCCTCTCTGGTCTGTGACCGTCGCATGTCACTCTCCACTTGGTAACATGCATCCAGCATCTCCTCAAAAGTTTTCAAACTCGACCCCGCTATGGTCGTCCGTATGCGGGGGTTCAGACCTTCTTCAAACTTCAGCATTTTCATCCTGTTGTTTTCCAATACCATGGGTGTGAATTTGCCCAAGGCATGAAACCTATCAGCGTAATCGGAAACAGACATCCTCCCTTGTTCAAACTTGTCAAACTGCCTCATCTTCTCCAAAACGGCAGTCTCAGGCACATAGTAATCCTTGTCAAACTGCCTCATCTTCTTCCTCTGCTCAGCCCCCTTCCAAGGCTTCTACCGAGGTGCGGGCCCTGTCTGCCCCTCCAGTCGCTCCTCCACCCAAACAAGGTAAAGGCAAGCAATTTTGTTGTTGTAGCGCCCCGACCCGGACAGCGGATCCGAACCGGTACACCCGTCGTAGCTTACTGAGAAGACTACAAGACGTCTCATCTCTCGATTACACATCATCCATGACGTAAGAGAAATAAGTGCGGAAACACTTATCTCGTAAATCTAAACCATCAATGCAGTACGTCAAAAGACAAAGTGAATATCAATAACTGTATATGGTCGCAGCCATCTAAAACCTCAAATGAATTAAGAAATAACAAAATCTAGCTAATCAATTCTCTCCACAAAGTCTAGGCATCCCATTCTGCCCACTCGCCGTCGTCCTCAATGAAAATCATATCGTAGCTAGGCTCATCTGCAATGACAAAGGCAGTACCCTTAGCGAAAAACGCTAGCAAGTAACCCGCTTATAAGACATACGGGATCAACACATGGCAAGACATGAGTAATACATAATTCAAGGGACTGGTGAGGCACATGTCTTGTAGAACTTCCAAATATATAGGCGAATAACGTGATAACGCAAGAACAGCAATTCGAACGCAATTAACAAATCAATGGCTACCAAATACCACGCACATCCATATCACAACGACTCACGTGATGCATGTCAAAATATGCACTACACTACACAATCACAAATGCATGAGCCCTTTCTTTTCAAAATAGTGCAATGCATGTCACAATGTCCGGTCTCGTAACTCTATACCCTGTAACGCACCCCGGCTTATATTTCCATCCCGGTTAACGTTACAGACCTCGTTATGCTCTGTGATGCACCTCGGCTTATATTTCCATCCCGATTAACATCACAGACCTCGTAATACTCTGCAATGCACCTCGGCTTATATTTCCATCCCGATTAACATTGCAGAGGACTTTATACCCTGTAACGCACCCCGGCTTATATTTCCATCCCGGTTAACGTTACAGACCTTTGTGCCCTGTAATGCACCTCGGCTTAAATTTCCATCCTGATTAACATTACAGGTCACCTTCGCAAATCAGTGTCGAAGCACCGCCCTTTTTCAAAAACCATATGCAATGCAAGTGCCATGATGCAAGACTCCTCGTTTCAATCACATTTCTCGTTCACATACGCAGTTCATGTTCACATGCGCAAGTACAAGCAACACACAAGATTTCCCTAACTTACACATCAAAGCTTAGGCTTCAAACTAGATCGTCAACACTTAACCTTGATTCCAAAATTCACAAACCAATGCGAGTATTCCTATCTTTCTTTCGTTGAACTCTATAACACCTTGTACGTTCATTTCCTACCCCTCCCCCTAGGTCATCCACGTTGAAACCCGATTCGAAAACCCTTTTGAAATCACCAATTTGATTCACCATCCTAAGTCATGTTCCCAAGACTTAGACTACCTTTAATCAGGTTCTAAGAAGTCTCTAAGGTCACCCAAAGAGTCCCTTAGCTTCCCTCTTTCTTCCTTTAATTCTTCCCAAAACTGATGGACATCATACCCTCACATCGATCGATCGATGTGACTTCATACCCTCACATCGATCGATCGATGTCCATCAGAGAACATCGATCTCTCAGCCTCTTATACATCGATCGATGTCTGTCAGTGGACATCGATCTCTCAACTCTCATCTACACCGATCGATCGATGTCCGTCAGTGGACATCGATCTCTCAACCTTCCTTAACATCGATCGATCGATGTCCATCAGAGGACATCGATCTCTGACATCGATCGATCGATGTCAGCGTTTCTCCAGAATTTCTTCTGCAAACTTCTGCAGAAAATGTAGACCTTCAACCCACGTTTCCCCAATTTTCTTCCCATCATTCCAAGCTTAACCACACTAGAAATCCATGCTTAATTCATCAACGCAAAACCTTCTCAAAACCCATCACACGTTCAAGCATATACGCACATCGTTCCTCACAACGACCCAAAAGATCCCACCTTTTTCCACCCCCAAACCCTATCCAATAATGAAGGCACATTAAAAAGGATTTACGGGGTAGGGATTTGCAGGATCTCAAGTAATCAACACAATGATTTTCAACGTATAATGGCCAAATCATCAACACCAAACACATAGATCACATATAGAATTCACGGAAAGAAACTACTGCATGGTGATCCAATTTGATATCAAAATAGGCCATTTTTCTTTCACAAATCGTAGGAACTTATAAGATGATTACTTGCCTTTGATTACTCGGAGAAGAAACGAAGAACAGACGAAGATTGGATTGATTTCTGGAGAGATTCTTCTCATAGGGCTACAAGGGACTCAAAATCGCCTAAGGGGGGAAGAGTTACGTTGCCTTCTCTGTGAATGGGGAGGAGAACTGACGTTGTCAGTTTAATAGGGAAAAGGTAAGATTTGGAGTTTCTAAATTATATCTATTATCTTATTTATCTTAAAGGATAAACCTTTATTATTTAATTCTAAAATTAAACACAATTAATTCTAATATTTAATCTTTCCATTAATTTCTAATTAATCCTCGTACTTAATTCCTAATTCATTACCGTTGACCGTCATTAATCTTCTTTAATTCCTTCTTTGTCTTTTAATCATCCTACAGAGGGTGCGGGGCATAACAGTTGTTGATACCGTTGTTGTTTTATTTCAGCATTTTTAACTTGAGTTTTTATTGCAGCCAAATCCTCTGTTGGCACTTCTATTGCAGCCAAGAAATCTATTCAGGCTGCAGCTCAGTCCCTGAAGAAAAAAACTTCTGGGGCCCCAGTCTTGCCTCCCAAATCCGTTGCAAAGGCTGGGGCAAGTGTCAAGAAGACTGTCTCTCCTCCAAAGGTCATCATCAAGGCTCCTCAAGCCAAGGCGACTCCACCAGATGTGCCATCCAATGATGATCAAGCTCCTGCTGCTCCGATTTCTGTCACAATCCCTGCTGCACCAGTTCCTGATGCAATTCCTACTGACCCAGCTCTTGTTCCAGCTTCGGCGGCATTAACTTCTCCTCCAGAGGGGTCAATCATCAGGGACCCAAAAGATGCCCTTACTGGAGGGGTTGTTATCACCTCAGGGGAGGCCTTTCCCACACCCTCTTGGGAAGGCCCCATCTGAGGGGGAGCCCTCCCATCTGCACCGCCGGTCTTGGAAAAACCTGGTATACTGCATTGCCGATACTGCAGCTCATCCAGGGGTGGCAAAAAAGTTGGCTGACCTGCCAGTGCTGCCCGTGGATGGGGATCTTTTTGCACGCCAGGACTGAGAAACTGCCTTTGATACATATTACAGGAACATGTCCATGGTGAGTTTCTTTCAAACCCTTCAATCCTTTTACTTAGATGGTTGAAATGATATCTGACCATGTTGGTTATTGCAGTATCGTGCCCAGGAGTCTGACATGCTGAGGAGAGCTGAGGAAATACGCAGCTTGGTGGTGAAACTCTCTGTGGCCAATGCTGAACTGAAAAGGGCCAATGATGAGTTGTCTGAGACGGCAAAACCTGATGATTCCAGGCTGGATGAAATGGATGTTGAGATGAAGACGTTGAGGTCAGAAGTGGACTCAACGAAATCAGAGTTGGACTCCCTAAAGTCTGAAAATTCCCAACTTAGAGTTGGAAAAGAGGAGTCCGACACTCAGCTGGCGGTGACCAATTCACAAGTGGACGAACTGAAGGGAGTTATCTCCAACTTAGAGATGGCATCTACCAAGACCCAGGCTGAGTTGGAGTCCTTCCAGAAGGGACTCCATAGTGTTGAACAAGAACTGTCCCAACTGAAGAGCCAATCTGAAGCAGATCAGAAGATCAAAGATGAACTGGCTCAGCATCTTGAAGCAGAGAAGAAGAGCAAAGCTGAGCTCACTTCTCAGTTTGAGTCTCAAGCTGAAGAGATCAAGAAATCTGCAGTTGCTGAGTTCAGGAAGTCTCTGTATTTTGAAAAGAATCTGTTGCAGATGCAAGGGGCTGTTCTGGCAATGGGGCAGACTTCTGCAATTGATGCCTGCCAAGAAGTCTATCCAGACCTGGATAAGGAGCATCCTCAACTTGCCGATATCTATAGCACTGAGGCTGAAGCTATTTTCGACAAGCTCCTTGAGCAGTTCAAGGAAGGAGTTGACCTCAGAGAGGGCGGCCAGGAGGAGGAGTAGTTTAGGATTGTTTCTTGTAATCTATTGTAGTTGTAATAGACTATTTATTTAATGAAAATCCACTTTTTTCCAACTTCTGCTCTTCAGCTTGTTTCAATTTCCTTAACTGTCGTTGTCTTTTGCATGCGAAGTTTCATTTGCTCTATTTCAGTAGTTAAGCAAGTATTTGTCCTCAACTCTGAGAGACTTTCATTTGCTCTATATCCATAGTTATTGCAAGTATTTGTCTTCAGCACTGCGAAGTTTCATCTTCATTTGCTCTATTTCAATAGTTATGCAAATATTTGATCTTTTGTACTGCGAAGTTCCATTTGCTCTATTTCAATAGTTATGCAAATATTTTTGATCTTCTGCACTGCGAAGTTCCATTTTCATTTGCTCTATTTCAATAGTTATGCAAATATTTTTGATCTTCTGCACTGCGAAGTTCCATTTGCTCTATTTCAATAGTTATGCAAATACTTTTGATCTTCTGCATTGCAAAGTTCCATTTGCTCTATTTCAATAGTTATGCAAATATTTGATCTTCTGCACTGCGAAGTTCCATTTGCTCTATTTCCATAGTTATGTAAATATTTATATTTAGCCTCGGCCCTTGGCTCCGCCAAAATATTTCACCGTTTGACTGAAGTGCAGCTCAGCCATGCTTTAACTTGCCAATGATAATAATTTTTAGATAAAGTAAAACCTGTTACATAATCCATTTAGGCAAAATGAATGAACCACAAGTCGACTTTGTCACGAACATTGTTTTATTCAATCTTCAGTACCACTGGTAATAAATAATTTACATTTTCTAGCACTGCTAGAAAAAGAAAACCATGAAAGACTTTTTTGGGAAAACCACTCAGCCCTGCTGAGGTGAAATTCATCATTCATGTAGAAGCCTTAAATGAGTAGAATGCCAAGTCCTTGGTAAAGTTTTGCCTTCCAAGGTTTGTAATTTATAAGTCCCATTTGAGCGCACCTCCTCTATTGGATAAGGTCCTTCCCACTTAGGATTGAGAGTTCCAGTTGGTGCTGCATGGCTTGCTTCATTGTTGTGCAATACCAAGTCCCCCACTTGATAGGATCTTGGCCGTACTTGGGAATTGTAATATTGCGCAATTAGATTCTTGTATTAAGCCATGCGGACATGAGCCCGCTCCCTTTTCTCTTCCAGTTCATCCAAATTCAACCGTAACTCCTGGTCATTGATTCCAGCAGAGTAATAATCTGTTCGGGTAGAGCTGGAACCAATTTCGTCTGCGATGACCGCCTCAGTGCCATACACTAAGGAAAACGGTGTTTCCTTAGTGGAGGTAAAGGGAGTAGTTCGATATGCCCATAATATGCTTGGGAGCTCTTCTACCCAACTTGCTCCAATTTGGTATAGACGTTTTCTCAGTCCATCCTTGATTGTTTTGTTGGCCAATTCAACTTGTCTGTTAGCTTGAGGGTGTGCTACCGAAGTAAAACGCTGTTCAATCTTGAGCTCGGCACACCAACTCTTAACAGGGTCATCAGTGAACTGTTTTCCATTATCTGATATAAGAACTTATGGAAGGCCGAAACGACATATGATGTTCTTCCATAAGAACTTCTTGATTTGATTCCCCGTTATTGTAGCTAAGGGTTCTGCTTCCACCCATTTGGTGAAGTAATCAATGGTAACAACCAAAAATTTAACTGATCCTGGAGCTTGGGGAAGAGGTCCAACAAGATTTATCCCCCATTGTACAAATGGCCAGGGACTTGCAATAGAGGTGAGCTCTTGGCTTGGCAAATGTGTCATTGGAGCATTGACTTGGCATGCTGGACATTTTTTGACCAATTCTTCTGCATCACGTCGCAGAGTGGGCCAGTAATATCCAGCAAGATAACATTTCCTTACCAACGACCGGGCACTAGAATGATTTCCACAGATTCCTTGGTGCATCTCTCAAAGGATGTAATCTCCTTCCTCTTTAGTCACGCCTTTCAACCAAGGCTGCGAAAATGATTTTTTATAAAGGTGATCGTTGAAAAGGGCATACCTTGTTGCCTTCAGATGAAGGCGCCGAGCTACACGTTTGTCTTCAGGCCAAACTCCATGCTGCAAGAAATTAACAAGTTCGTCCATCCAGGTATTGCGATAGTCCACTTGTAGCACTTCATTAGCATCATAAGCACGATGCTTTACCAGTTCCACAACTATATTTTTTCCCAAAGTTGTTGAAGTGGATGATGCTAGCTGAGATAACGCGTCAGCTCATTTGTTGACAGATCTGGGGATGTGTTCAATGCTGAAGTGCTCGAATGCCTGTCCGAGCTGCAGCACTTTAGCCAGATATTTTTTCATGTTTTTCTCTTTGGCCTCATAATCCCCATTGACCTGAGAAACAATCAGTTGTGAATCACTTCGGGAGACGATTCGTTCTGCCCCCAACTTTCTCGCAAGGCCTAGTCCTGCTATGAGGGTCTCGTATTCTGCCTCGTTGTTAGTTGATTCAAAGTCAAATCGCAAGATGTATTCAAATTCTTCTTTGTTGGGGTTGATGATTAGGAGTCCTGCTCCACAACCATCTTTGGAGGAAGACCCATCCACATATAATGTTCAGTCAGCCACTGGCTTGATATCTTCCTCCACGGATATCCCTTCTGCTAAGAAATCTGCTAATGCTTGAGCTTTGATAGAAGTCCTTGATTTGTACTGAATGTCGTACTCTAAAAGCTCCACAGCCCATTTTGCAGCTCGACCAGATGTGTCTGGTCTTGATAAAATTTGTTTCAAGGGCTGGTCAGTAACTACTATAATAGGATGAGCTTGAAGGTAAGGCCTGAACTTCCTCGCTGCCACTACCAGTGCCAAGACTACCTTCTCAGCGTTAGGGTATCTCATTTCAGGCCCATGTAAGATTTTGCTTGCGAAATAGATGGGCCTTTGTACATTGTCATGTTCCCTGAGTAGGACTGCGCTTACAGCTTCTTTGTACGTTGAGAGATATATATAAAGCTCTTCTCCAGGTAGAGGTGAAGTAAGCATTGGCACCTCAGCCAAATGGGACTTCAGCTCCTCAAAGGCTTTCTGACATTGATCGTCCCACTGGAAAGCAGTTTTCTTCTTCAGAACCTAGAAGAAAGGAAGGGACCTCTCAGTAGATTTGGACAGAAATCTGCTTAGTGCGGAAATTCAGCCCGTTAACCTCTGCACTTCCTTTACATTCCTGGGGGGATGCATGTTTTGTATAGCCTCAACTTTAGCAGGGTTTGCTTGTACCCCTTCTTTAGAAACCATTTACCCCAAAAACTTTCCAGTGCGTACTCCAAATGTGCACTTCTTCGGGTTTAGTCTCATGCGTGAGTCTCTCAGTACAGTGAAAACTTCCCTTAAGTTTTGAATATACTGATCAAGAGTCCTGCTCTTGATGAGCATATCGTCAATGTAGACTTCCATTATCTGGTCAATTTGTTCACTGAACAAGGAATTGACCAGACGTTGGTAGGTGGCCCCGGCATTCTTCAATCCAAATGGCATAGTTACATAACAATAAGTACCTGACTCTGTTATGAAAGCAGTTTTTTCTTGATCTTCTAATGCCACGATAATATGATGATAGCCTTTGAAGGCATCCAAAAAATCAAAGATTTCATGCCTAATTTTCGGAAGTGGATAACAATCTTTTGGACATGCTTTGTTGAGATCAGTGTAATCTCGACACATTCTCCAAGATTCATCCTGCTTGGGGACCACCGCTGGGTTAGCCAACCATATCGGATAAAGCACTTAAACGATGAATTTTATAGCCAGTAATTTTTTGACTTCTTCCTCAATTACTTTATTCCTTTCTGGAGCGAAGTGTCGCTTCTTCTGCTTTACTGGCTTTGCCAAAGGATCAACATTTAGCTTGTGCTCAGCCAGATGTGAAGGAATCCCTGGCATGTCTTCGGCAGTCCATGCGAAGATAATCGCAAATTCTCTCAGCAAATCCTGTAGCTGAGCTAACAGTTCAGATGGCATCCAGGTCCCGATCTTTATGATATTTTCAGGTCTGTTCGGATCAAGGATGAAGTCCTGCACTACATCATCCGACTGCAAGCGTTCTTCTTCTGAAGGTATTAGTTCATCAAGACTAACTTGATGAACTGATTCATTTCCTTTGATGGCAATAGCGTAGCAACTCTGTGCCACTTGTGTGTCACCTTGTATAGTGGCCACTCCCCCTGGAGTGAGAAACTTCATGCTGACATGCAAAGGTGACACAATGGCCTCCAATGCCACCAAAGCTGGGTGTCCTAATATGACGTTGTATGAGGACACGTCCTTGACGACCACAAAGTCTATCCATATGCACCGATAGGCAGGGGGTTTGCCAAAACTGTAGCTGAGCGTGACCAGACCTGCTGGCCGCACTGCAGCTCCAGTGAATCCATACAAGGACGAGGTAACTGGTTTCATCAAGGAATCGGGTAAACCAAGCTGCTGATATACCCGATAGAACATTATGTTCACGACACTGCCGGTATCCACATAAACACGTCGGACCTGCACAACTTTATCAGGAGCTAGGTGTATGCACAACTCTGTCACTAAGCCTATGTTGTTGGAGTCCAGAGGGATGGGATCTTCCGGCCCATAAGTCAGCTCTCTTGCCATCTTGGCTCTTTTAGATGGTGGATATGACGAGGTTCCTGAGGAACTAGGTGCTCCTTGGCTTGAGTGAGGTGGACCTCCAGAGATTGTTTATATAATAGCATTGACTTGGGGCTGACCTGCAGCCCCACGCCTTCTTTGCTCTCCATCATCCTCATTTCTACGATGCCGAGATGGAGACTCTGGTCGGCACTTGTCTTTCTGGGGGTCCTTGTGGAAATCCAGACAGTTGTTCAGGCGTGATCAAGGGTCATAAAACTGTTTTAAATAACCTTGTTCAATAAGTCGTTTAATAGCCTGAGCCAACTGCCTGCAATCTTCCGTATCATGCCCAATATCTCTATGGTAGCGGCAGTAGAATTTAGGATTCCTCTTTGTCCTAGGCCCATACAGAGGCTCTGGATCTGTCCTCAGATTGTCTTTTTCCATGACGGTCAAAATGTACTCTTGTGAGGCCAACAGTGGTAAGCCCTCCTTACCCCTTTGTCCTTTCCGCTTATGCGATCGAATGCACTGCGCCGATCATGGTTTTTCCCTTCATGGCGCCGATCTTCCTTCTTTGAACTAGATCGGCTTTCTTGCCGGGCTCCATGCTTGGCTTCTCTCTTTAACCTGTTTGCCTCCTCTCCTCGGGCAAACTGATGAGCTTTCTCTAAGCATTCTCTTAGAGTCGTAGGTCCCTCTTCAGCCAGTTGGGAGAAGAGGCGACCAGCTCGGAGTCCATTAATGAAGGCTGCAGCTTTAACCCCCTCATTTCTGTCACTGACCTGCAGTGACTCGTCTGAGAAACGCTGCATGTACTTCAACACAGATTCATCTGGATCTTGTCTTAAGGTCATCAGATGAGTTGAGTTCTTCACAAACGGGGTGCTGGACACGAACTGTGACTTGAACTTCTGTGCCAGCTGTTTAAAGGACTTCACAGATTTTGATGGAAGCTCTTGGAACCATCTCCTAGCCTTTTCCCTTAAATATAAAGGGAAAGTCTTGCAACGCAAACGGTCTGGGATGTTTTTCATACTCATTGCAGTTTGAAACTGGAAGAGATGGTCCGTTGGGTCTGTGGTCCCATCATAAGTATCCATCTTTGGCACCTTAAAGCTGTCCGGTGCCAAATACTTTGCTATATCCCAGGAAAAAGGACTTTCCTGGACTGCTTGCACAAACTCTTGCATGTGCTCTTCGTAGTAAGCTCTCGGCCTGCGAGGAACTTCTTCGTCCCTGGGGACGCTTTTCAGAGACTTTGACCTCACACTTAAGTGAGGTCTGGACATATGTTCTGACTCCACGGTTGGAGCTTTGAAACTGTGTCTTCTAGCATCCGCCATGAAACCTTCATGCGGTCTAGAAGACTGGCCTTGTGATACTTCTCTATGGGGAGGAGGTGGATCCACCTCCATATTTTGCACCTCTGGTTGTTTGCCTTTGAGATGCTGTACCATGGCTTCAAACACTTCCATGTTCTCAGCAACGTATTTTATTGCTTTATCCCTTACTTCTTTTGAAACTTCCGGGACAGGATTAGGATTAGGCATTGGTGATTCAGGTACCCGAGAAACCTGTTCTGGGACACCTGAACGCATAATCATACATCGTGGTGGGTTGGATGACTCACCCAAACCTTCTCGACGACCCTTTGTCATAGGTAAATGTTGGCTGTTTTGAGTTTGAGCTTTTTTACTGGATTAAGGGTCTAAAGGGCCCTTCCTCTAGCGCCAAATGATGAAGTCAGATCTTCACCAAGGGTCAGAATGACCTCAAATTAACGTCGTCAGCTGGTGAAAAGAAAGTAGCTGGAATAACTTCTAAAATATCCTGCACAAGGAAGCACAGATCAGGGGTCCCGGGGGGTTGGCCCCGGGAAAAACCCTCCGACGCTCAAGTCAGTTTGGGTCATTTCTCACTGAGAATATAATTTAGACGATGAGTTAAGTGTTTCTCACAGTACGAGCTGAAGAGCAAAATGTATGGATTTGCTTTAAGATGTGAATGTTTTGATTTCGGATCCCCCTCCTCGTCTGTATTGGCTTGCTTTTATTAACCTTTTCCCGCCTTTGGCCTCTGATGGAGGATGAGATGCTTGCTTGGGGCAGAAAGCCTAGGACGCCGTAGGTCTGCTGATGTGACCAGTAGACTGGCTGATGTGACTAATAGGCCGGCTGTTGTGATCTTGGCGTGTACATGCTGAATAGCCAGCTGTAGTCACTGTATTTGAATTACACTTCTGTCTGATGGTCCCACGAGGTAAGGTCGTGCTTGGTTCCTTCGCTGAAGTGTCAAACCAAGCTTTGCCGAAGTGCAAGGTTAGGCCTTGCCGAAGTACAGAGTTGAATCTAGATGAAGTGGTCTGAAGTGCGGCACTTGGGTATAAGCTGAAGTTGGTGCCGAGGTACAAACCTTGGTATATTCTTCGATAATATAATGTGTGTCAAGCAGGCCCGCTGAAGTGCAGCCAAGGCTGAACAGCAATGCTTGGGCACTGAACTGCTGAACAGTAATTCTTGTACGATGAACTGCAGGAGTTATACCGTTGACTAGTGCTGACTAACAGACGATTTAATTATGGTTTATCAGTATGAAAATGTACATTTTGTACAAAGGACCAAATAGAATCGTATGAGAGCTATCCTACTTTTCATGATAAGTTTAAGATAAGTCTCTTTGCTGCATGATGATTAATATAACTTTCATAACTCATACTTATCATTATCTTGGAAAAGATAGAAATATAAATGAACTCCATATTTTTTCAACTGAATAATGCCATCTTTTTTCCATTATGGGAAAGTATGCTTGACACTTGAAATCTCTGGTCTTGATACCAGGCAGGACTACTTGGCTTAACTAAAAATGCATGTAGGTTGGACTCTTAGACTTCTGTGTTGGCTTACCTAGAGAAAGAAAAGCGCATGTGTTTTTGAGTTATAAAGAAGTATGGATATGATTGAAATAATTGGCCTCAATACCGGGGAGTAGGGTGTTAACTAACCGAATCGAATCGAATACTAGGTTTTTGGATTCGGATTCGTTTAGCTAAACGAACTTTAAAATTGGTTTGAGTTTGGCTCGATAACCTTATAACTGTTTAAACGAGCCGAATAATCCGCGAATAGTTCGGCTTATTTAACTAAACGAACTCAAATACCTGTTCGAATTCGGCTCGTTACCAAATAATTACCGAAAGAATACGAACCGAATACGAACCGAACTCGAACAGTTTGCAAACTGCTCGGTTCGTTCAACAGCCCTACCACGGAGAAAGGTCGATACAGATATGCTGGTCAGTGGAAGCATGGGAGAATGCATGGCTTTGGTGTATATGAAGTTGATTAACGTATAATATATGTAAGTAACTACCAATAAAGCAATTTTAAATTCACAAATTTGACTGATTTTGTTGCAGGTCTTCAACTTATGTTTTACATGAAGTATGTCAACCATTTTTTTTCACCGCACGCGTCACCGCACGACACGTGGCAGTAAGAGGTGGTGAGCTTAGATGAGGATCACCCGCATCTAGCTTCACCATCCCACCATGCTGCCACGTGTCGCGTGGTCATGAGTGAGGTAAGGGTATTGAAGGACAAGAAATCTCATCCCCACGCGACACGAGTGAGGTAAGGGTATTGCAGCACAAGAAATCTCATCCCCAAGTATGAAGCGTCTGACTGGTAATATCGACTGGTTAATTGCATTTGCCTCTCTTGTGTCAATGAATGTTCTCCTCCTCCCCCTTCTTCATTTCCCTAATCCTGGTTATCGAGAAACTATAAATACAAAATATACTTCTCAAACTCATGGGAAAGTGACTCAAATACTCTGTCGATTCAAAAGCCACCAAAAACAAAAAGGCCATCTGGCAAGTCCCCTACCACTTCGTGTGCTGACCGCAGGGACGGGGGATTAGTCTTTTGGCTTTCGGCTGGGAGAATACCCGGGGCAACCCATTAAAAAAAAACAAAAAGAGGGGGCGTGGGGGGTGGGGGTTGTGGGGGCACCTAACACTCAATATAACCCGATTTGACCAAGTTATCCATGGGATATGAAATATGCTGAAATCTTTGCTTCCGAATGGATTATATGAGTTTAGCTTGACATCAGGCGTATCCCGTCATAAATGACATAATGAGAATGCCAGTCTAGTGCCTAAGATGCGGGTTCAAATCTCCTCACCCCCACTCCCTCACCGCACGCGTCACCGCGTGACACGTGGCAACAGGGGAGGGTGGTGAGGCTAGATGAGGGTTACCCTCATCCAGCCTCACCGCCCTCACCTGGTGCCACGTGTCGTGCTGTGGACCGCGCGGTGACTCACCGCGCGGTGAGGAGATCCCAACCCCTAAGATGCAGTCGTTTCAATTATAGACACAGTTCTGATGTTAATCATCCTCAGACCGGTTTTCCCAAACTTGTCTGATTTGACTAGCCCACTAACCATTTTTTATTATTCCTCCTCATTAAAAAGAATTTAGTCTCTTCTTTGTATTTCCTGAACCCCTCACTAACACATTAGTACATCATATCTATATTATTATGTCATTTATACAGGTACATCTAGGCCGGGAGTCGCATTGGAAGCAGACTCTCTATCCCTTAAACAGAGGTATTGTTTGCCTACCACTTACCCTCCTCAGACTCTAGCAATAGCTTTTGCTGTCGTTGGGATATACTGGGTACAGATGATGATAATGATGATGATTAAGAAGAGATTTCAGAGATGATTCTTGTAGAAGTGTGCCAGCGTCTTGGAAAGAAGTTGGGATCTTGGTGGAGGTAAAATAGGATTGGAAAATAAACTTATGGTGGACCTCCTCCGAGGATGGGATCAGAGGAGGTTTATTATGAGGCGAAATATGAGGCCTCCAATCATGCGACGTCACGTGTACAAAAGAGTCTTTTTTAAAAAAAGGAAAAAAGTAAACAGCGGGCCCTTTTGTACACGTAGCGTCGCGTGATTGGAGACCCCATATTTTGTCTCATATGAGGCCTCCTCAGATCTCATCCGCCTCCTCCGTTGCTGGAAAATCGACACGAGATACTTGTGCAACCTAGGCAAGTCATGTATCAGTAGAGAGAGATTTTTTAAGTGAAAAGAGACTGAAGACAAAGGAAATATGTGTAGACTTGACCTGAACTGATAGTTTGATTTAGAGCAGAGAGAAATGTTACTTTTGGTAGGAGGAGAATAAGAGAGGTGGCAAGGAAATCATGGGGAGAATGGGAAAAGGAAGAGGGTTATTCAAGTTACCATCCAAACCATTTTTTTGCATAAGTTGTCAATGTTGGTTTACCAACAACTCAGTGTTGTCTGTAGCGCGCTTGTAGCGCACTTGTAACGCAAGATCAATCGCTACAAAGTCATGTAGTATAGCAATATCCTGGAAGCGCGGCTGAGGCGCACGTAGCGCGGGCTTCAGTAATTTCAGTTTTTTTTTTGAAAAAAATAGTAATTTCAGTTATTAAAATAAAAGAAAAGAAAAGTTAAATAATAAAGCCTAAGCTACAATCCCATCAAATTATGTGTTTGATGATGGTTCATTATTGAGATGGAGCGCGATTAGTAAAGTTGCCGGTATTCATGATCCCATTTATGGCACTAGATCCACCAAAGTTGTTAGGGATGAAGGTTCAAGTTCGGTAAATGCAAGCTCTCTGTGATTGTAGATGAAGAAGAAGAAGAAATTGATCTTCTAGCTTCAGATGGAGAATATAATGGGGATGAAGAAAATGAAGATTTTGTGTTTGATGATTCAGAATTGTTTTAGTATTAGCTATGTTGGAAGTTTGAACAATTTGAACAATTGTTTTTATGTTCTATCTATGTTTTAATTATATCTATGCTTAAACTTTTTGAACAAATATGAAATTTTATATTATATTTATGATTGTTACCTAATATTTTAGTTTATTAGTTGTCTATGCGACTCGGAAGCCTTTGCGTTATTGACAACAATGCAACAACTAGTTATGTTTGTTGTACAAGTTTTTGAGTCTCCGAATGTGGCTTGCTTTTAAGTACTCACTGTTCTTGTAGTTGAAAAACACAAGGGAGGCAGTGTAATTAAGTCAAAGTTGACATCTAAACAAGTGTCTCTCTTGACAATGCATTACTTTTACCCACCGGTTTTTATTTATTGTTTTCTTGTAAATTGAGTTCAATATATCAATAAAAGCATGTGAAGAATCAGTGATTGTGTCAGTTTCTTATGCCTTGACTAATGCATATGTATCAAAGTGTCTACTTCCACACTTTCCAATGAGGCATGTAGCATGCTGTGATGAGATGGGATCTCATGTCCTTCATTTCCCTCATTCCATGCGTCACCACGCGACACGTGGCAGTAAAGGTGGATGATGAGGCTAGATACGGGTGACTCTCTTCTAGCCTCACCACACACCCCTGCTGCCACGTGTCGCGCGGTGACGCGTGGGGTGAGGGTTTGCGGTGGGGGAATCATAACCCTGCTGTGATGTAGGTTTTTCTGCCATCTTTTACCTGCTAATGTCATTATTGGAGGGTCGCTTCTATTTTGGGGAACTTCTGCAGAATTAATATGGCCGTGATGCTGATATATCAACGGTTCTTGTAGAAATGTCTGTACCAGTTGATATACATAAGTTCCATGCATGTTATTTCAGATGCATGCAGGTATAGCAAAAGTAGCAGCAGCTAAGGCACGCATGTTTATGTATAAGCCTGACGGAAGTATGTTCTATATTCTTTTATAAATCCATTAGAAATATACTACCTTTTCCCCATATTCTTAGTCTCTTTTAATTTCTTCAAGGTCATTAAAAGTGTAACATATAATCATTTTTATCTTTTGTTGCATTGTTTATTTAACGTATAATGTGGCATCTTCTTTCAGTATTAGTAAGTGTAGTTTTCGATGAGAGTATAAACTTGTAATGATTACAATAGAAAAATGGCTGCATTTTTGGAATATTGCAAAAAGGATTAAAGTTATTAACAATAATGGGAATGCACATAGGTTTTGGTCATAATTGGATTTAAGGCGCGTTTTTACATATGGACATTGTGGTAACTTCTTGTCATACAAGCTATCTTCTAGAACTTTCACTACAAAAAAAAGAGCATATAGCGACAGACAAAAAACGTCGCTATTTCGTCGCTACAGGCATATAGCGACGAAATAGCGACGAAAAATGAATGTCGTTATACGGCTTGTCGCAAAGCAAATTTCGTCGGCAATGCGTCGCTGCATTGCGACGAAAAAAAATTGCGTCGGTGTATCGTCGCAAAACTGCGACGAGAAAATGTCAGGTCTGCGACCTTTATTCTGTTGTCGCTGTTTCGTCGGTAAATTATTTCGTCGCTATTTCGTATTTTTTATTTTTTTATTAATGTTCTGCGACAAAGAATTTCGTCGCAAAATTTCGTCGGTATATGTTTTACCGTCGCTATTTATTATTTTTTTATTTTTTGTTTCCGTTTTATTTCGTCGCAAAATGTCGTCGTTAATATGTCTTTTCGTCGCTAATTTTACATTTTTGTTTTTTTATTTCCGATCTGCGACAGACCAATTTTGTCGCTGGTTCGTCGGTATTTGTTATTTTTAAAAATATTAAATTTACTAATAATTATTTTAAATACATTATTTAATATTAAATTTTAAATTTTTTTGATTTATTAATAATATTAATACATTATTAATTAAAAAGTTTTTATTATTATTATTTAATTTCTATAATATATTTTATTTTGTATATTAAATCATTTGTACAAATATTATACAGTAATACGGTATTTGCGCATTCAAGTTCGTATAATTAAACAACACAAACGAAATAGAATCCGTAAAATTGTCAGATAGAATATATAAAAGTACAAAGAAAATGTCAATACAACAAATGAAATAGACTGTACAAACAATGAAAAAATAAAAAACTATGAAGAGGAAGATGGAGGGGGATCATGCGGAGAAGAGTGACCATCAGGAGGGCGGGGCTGAGGCTGAGGCTGAGGCTGAGGCTGCGAGGAGTTGGAAATGAAAGTCATGACGACCTGCGACAGCTGGAAGATTTGCTGGTTCGTTGCCTGCTGCACCTGCATCGTCTGATGCTGCGCCTGCTCAAACGCATGCTGAAGCGCCTGCTGAAGCGCCTGCTGCATCGCCTGCTGCTGCGACTGCAGTGCCTGTAAACTCTCCTCTTGCCTCGTCCTGATGGACTCTATCTCACGCTGCAGCGCCGCATTATCTGCTTCCAGGCGCGAAATATCCTCTGGCGTCGCAGAAGGCGCGGAGGTGCTGGCCTCAGAGGAAGCACCTGGATGCAGAACTTCGGGAAAGAATCGCGGCGCTGCTGATCCAACCCCGTACACCTCCTTCTTCTTCTTATTCTGAGGGCCGACGGTCCGAACCGCATCCCAATAAGCGCGGTTCTTGTCGGCCTGTTCGCCCCTATCTGCGAGTAATCTGTTGTACTCGTCCTGAAATGAGAATATGAATTGTTATGGTTTAGCAATAAAACAAACTAAGGAAAAAAACAAATGATATCGTAGTCTACTTACACTGATGTCGCGGGCCTTCGTCGTGATCCAGTCCTCCGTTCCGTCGGAGGCTCTCTTCCGATGCGTCTTGTAGAAGAGATCGTAGGAGGCTGGCCACTCCCCCGTCTCCTGTTGCTGAAAGAATGAAATAAAATATGTTAGTGATATGCAGAATTTTTAAAAATTTCGGCATGACCTATTCGTTTATCGGAGGTATCCCGGCCTTAAAGGCCTCTCCCAAGTCAAATCACATGTACCAACTTAAAGTAACCATATACGAATACCAAAAAACAACAGCGCAACATAAGTAATCAACGAATATAGATAATCCACTTAACTCACTGAATGTAAATAATCCACTTAAGTCGATGAATGTAAATAATCCAATGAAATCAATGAAGGTCGTTATAATCCAATATTAAAATACTCACCATAGAACGCATCGTGGTGGCGTGGGAAACCGAACCACCTGAGTGTGTGGCAGGTGCTGGGCCCTGTACGTTGCCGCTGCGCCGGTTCGCCGCGTTCCGGGCGTTGCGGGCTTGGTAAGCAGGGTCCCTCCACCCTTGTACCCACGCCGCCCAGACGGCCTCGGATACGTAGGCAGGCCTTATCCACGTGGGGTCACGCTCCGACTTGGTCTTGAGGGAGTTGACGAAGTCCCCGTAGCGTTTGGCGGCCCTATGCCGCCAGGCCTGCTCCACGTCGCGGGCGATGTCGGCTGGCCAGCTGTACGACTTCTGCAATTATCATACGGAGGAATAATAAAAGTGTGGTTAGAAAAGTAATGATTGATTACGCATCAAAAAGTGAAATTCATCAAATTTGAATACCTGAAACTCATCCCAGTAGAACCTACGTGTCTCCGGGGTGACACGGCCCCAGGTATATCCAGATGGGTCAAGCCTCAGGTGGAAGGACCGGGTGATGCAACCGGAAAGCGCGCCATTGTCCGATCCAAACCTGAAAGAGTTTAAGTTGTTAGGAAAAAATAACGCGTGAAATATATTTGAAAACATGTTAAATAAATTAATCATTACTTACGTATGGGTATCATTTGACCAAGGGAGGGGACGACGCCCTGATATGACACCCTGGTCCGATGCCGCATCAGACGCCGGATGAGGTGCTGAAACGCTGGGTGTGGGTGGCGTCGTATGACTGGGGGGTGCGGACATGTCGGCAGACCGTAAAAGGTCTGAGTCCGCAGCCAGAGCGGCGGTCGAAACCGAGGCATACGTATCATGCTGAGAAATGAACACATCGAACTCTCCTTGAAGGTCCTGTGTAGATGGTGGGTATGTGGATCTCGTCGGTAAACCGTCACTAGCCATCAGATCTGAGAGGAACATATTAATAATTTTTAAACGGAGGTTTCCCAGCCTTAATGGCCTCTCCAAAGACAAATGCAAATCATACCGAAAATCATATGCAAACCTCTTACAAAACAGTTTGTACATGCATCATTCATTGGCCAAGCACACCACATTTCTACTAATTCAACCTTAACAACAATATTGGTGCATATATACCATATATACCCGTATATACCCGTACATACATATATATACCATATACATATATACCCGTATATACATATATATACCCGTATATGCATATATATATATATACCGTATATACATACATATACATATATAACCATATACATATACCGGTATATACATATATATACCATATACATATATATACCCGTATATACATATATATACCAAAAT
>AP025075.1:25033988-25136804 GCA_036186865.1 Eustoma russellianum | reverse complement strand
AACGTTCGTCGCTATTTAGTTCGTCGCTATTTTCATGTGTCGTCGTTATTTCAAATTTAGCGACGAAATATTTCGTCGGTAACTCGTCGGTGTCATCATTTTCGAAAAAAAAATAATACAAAATTTAAAGTAGTATATACATGAATATAATTACATCAACACATACACACTTTCATATAAAGAGGTACATAAAAATTTTTGGCTAACGTCAATCTTCCTGGTCATCTGCATCCTCATACGCATCTTCATCTTCGTCTTCATCTTCATCTTCATCTACATGCTCGTCGTCCTCGTCATCCTCGTATTCGTCTTCGACTACGTCTTCAATATTGTCAGACGGTTGTATGTTGAGATGAATTTCGATAAAACCGCCGTTGGGGTCATTTAGAGGGAGGTCGTGCAGTTAAACATGTGTCGTATCTAGAACGGACGGGTTTTCTTCTTGAAATGCGGCGTCCATACCATCTGAAACTGTCTGTATACTCACATCAAACTTGCTCGATTTCACTTTGCACACGACTCGCCAGTCTTTTGAGCTCGCATTCATCCTCGTTGTTGGATACGATAGATAGTACACCTGGGACGCTTGACTAGCCAAAACGTATGGATCGTATTTTCTGTACCGTCGCCCTTGGTGTATGTCTACCAACTTATATTTGTCGTGGGCCTTTGTGCCAACGCGATAACCTTCTCGAGTTGGATCGTACCATTCGCACTTGAATAGGACCACCCGCTTTATAGGCAATGCGGGATATTCGAGCTCAATGATGTCAGTAAGGTAGCCGTAGAAGTCATCCTCGTCCGGGCTATTGTCATAACGCTTGACACACTCCGCTGTTCTCCGACGATTTTCGGCTGGCATGGGAGACTGTGTGGAATCTATACCCGTTGACAAAACACATGTCGTGTCGCGCGACTCTGTTCAATGGACCCTCGGCTACTGGCGTCAGAATGTAACCGTACTCATCGTCAGCCAGATGACCTTTGCTCGCCTGTAAAAGGACAAGTAAGTATACATCAACGGGGCAATAAATGTGTATCACATATCGTACACGTAACAGGCAAATACAAAACTTACATGCCACCTGAACCAATCAGCAAACTTGGAATCTAACTCATTGTTTATTGCATCGCTCGATATACCCGGTGAACGGTGTTGCAATAAATCAACGAACAAGCTGAAGCAAATTACGAATGAGTACCCTGTATATCTTTGTAACATAATGGATAGAGTATCGCAAGGTATTTACAAAATAAAATGGGAAATCGTTTATACCTCTGGAAACGGTCGACTTGACGGCAGTTGCGCAGAACATAAGAATGAGCAATCTTCAGCTCGCTGTCCCCCAATATCATTTCCTTTCCCTGTCCGTGAAATCTGATCGGATGTGTGAATATTGGGAGGACACCGGATCTGGAAATGCCGTCATCGTTCCGGGGAACATCTCTGCACCTCGACGGGACATCTGGCTCGAAGTAATGAGACACGAAGGCCGATGCTTCCTCCGTCAGATAGGCATTGCACATAGAGGCCTCGACTTTCGCCTTGTTCTTGATGTTCAGCTTCAAATGCCTGAGATATCTGTTCATATAGTGAATATATGTTCAAATGCATATCGCTTAGACACATAAGAATGTCATGCACATAAAAAAGAGTACCTCTCGAACGGATACATCCACCTGTACTGAACAGGACCACCAACACGTGCCTCGTATGGTAGATGAACTGGCAGGTGTTCCATTGAATCAAAGAAGGCCGGAGGGAATATAGTTTCCAGCTTGCATATGATCACTGGGATTTCGCCCTCCAGCCTTGACATATCATCCGCCCTGAGTCTCGTGGCTGTAAGACATCTGAAGAACAGACTCATCTCGGTAATTGCTTCCCATACATTGGTTGGAAGCAGCTCGCGGAATGCAATGGGCATCAACCGTTGCATGAACACGTGACAGTCGTGGCTCTTCATCCTGTGCAAACCGCGTTTATTCACGTCGATGTTCTTCGACAGGTTCGAAACATGGCCATCAGGAAATCTAGCCGTCCCTAGCCACGATAACAACGCACTGACCTGCTCTGCATTCAGCGTGTACGAGGACTTCGGCATGTATGATGTGCCAACGGGATGCAGCTCCGGTCGCATGTTGAGGTCGCGCATATCAAGTCGTGCCTTCGAATTGTCTTTTGTTTTCCCTGGCACATTCAGCACTGTATTGAAAATGTTGTCAAACACGTTCTTCTCAATATGCATGACATCCAGGTTATGTCGGATCATATTGCTCTTCCAGTACGGAAGCTCCCAGAATATGCTTCTCTTCTTCCACCCGATACAGTAACGAGCCAGGTCTGCGTTGTGACTGCCGTCCGGATCATCAGCGACCCCCACGAATCCACAACTGTCTATCTCCTGCAGCACCTCTGCACCCGTGAGGAGCTCGGGCTTTGTGTCCTTAACGACAATGCCAGGCATGAACGCCGTCACGTTCCTTCTGTACGAATGACGTCTGGGCAGGAACTTCCTATGGCTGTCGAACCAGCTTATCTTACGTCCATGTTTCAAGGACATCGTCTTCGCTTGCTTCATGCAGCAAGGGCAAGCGTATTTCCCCGCTGTGCTCCACCCCGACAACATAGAATAAGCCGGGAAGTCACTGATCGTCCACATCAGCGCGGCGCGTAGCTGGAAGTTTTGTTTAGTCGATACATCGAACGTCTCCACGCCAAACTCCCATAACCACTTCAGCTCCTGTATCAACGGCTGCAGGTATAGGTCGATCTTCTGTTTCGGATTCCTAGGACCTGGTGCGATCACAGTCAAGAACATGTAAGGCTTGTTCATGCACATCCAAGGCGGTAGATTGTACGGCGTCACGATTACAGGCCACGACGAATACTGCTCTCCCGACTGTCCAAACGGGTTGAACCCGTCGGTGCATAAACCCAACCTAACGTTCCTTGTCTCCGACGAAAAACCCGGATGCGTCGCATCGAACGTCCTCCAAGCTTCGCCGTCAGATGGATGGCACATCTCACCGTCTTTCGTGTAGTGCTCCGCGTGCCACCTCATCTGGCTAGCTGTGGCACCGGATGCGTATAGCCTCTGCAGTCTAGGGGCGAGAGGTAAATAGTAAAATTGTTTTCTTGGCACGTTCCGGTTTCTTTTGTTCGTTCTCCACCTGCTTGTCCCACAGACCCTGCACATGTCTTTATCCTCGTTGATGCCCCAGTATATGATGCACCCCTCTGAACAACAATCGATTTTCTGAACCGGCAGTCCCAACGCCTGCAGCTGTTTCTTCGTCGAATAAAAACTGTCGACCATTGTGTTCCCTTCAGGAAGAGATTCCCTCATCAGCTGACACATCCCATCGTACAATCTCTCCGTCATGCGGTGTTCCGTCTTCATGCTCGTCATCCGACCGATCATGGACATCTGTGTGTGACTACCGCAACCAGGATACAGCGGCGTGTTGGCGGCGTTCAGCATCTCAAAAAACTGTCTCGCCTGAGGGTTCGGATCTTCCTCCACGAATGTACGCGGCTGTTCATCCGGATCCTGCATTTGTAACAACTGCTCTCCGGTAAATGCGCCAGCGGCTGCGTCTGTCACCATCTGCATGTATGGGTTGTGAGATCCCTCGCCTATTTCTTCGGCATTAACCTGACCGGGTCCCCCTTCGACGTGTACAGTTGCAGATGTAGACGCCCCCTCATATTTGCCGTGACAGTACCATGTATGGTAATTGTGGACGAAACCTTGTTTCAATATGTGAACCCTCACGTCACCCGGATCCTTATATTTACGGTTCTTGCATTTCTTGCACGGACATCTAATCTGCGTTCCACTTTCATTACTCGTCGCAAAATCAATAAATTCTTCGAGACCTTCAACAAATCTAAAACACCACTCCCCGTTGTTTACTCTCTGGTACATCCACTTTCTATCGCTTCTCCTCGGATCCATTTTCTCGCTACACCTTGAAACTAACAGCAGCTATCTTTTTTCGTGTGTAGAAAAAATCAAAATTCCACACTTCTGTATTTTCGTTCAAAATTGATGATTGATGTGTTTGAAATGAGAGAAGAATGGGAGAAGAGAAGAAGAGAAGAAGAAATACAATGGTTTTATCGTTCCCAGTATAAGCACACAATACCGACGACTTAGCGACGAACGGCGACGAACAAGAAACACAAATCCCGGAGACAAACAAACACATATACCGACGACTTAGCGACGAACATCGACGAACAAGAAACACAAATCCCGGAGACAAACAAACACATATACCGACGACGTACCGACGACCAGCGACGAAACACGTCGTTTGATATGCTTTTACCGACGAAGTACCGATTACATTGCGACGCAAAACGTCTCTTCATTCCGCACGACGTGTTTCGTCGCTAAGTCGTCGGTACGTCGTCGGTAAAAGACAGTCCGTCCAGTTCCCCATGCTTACAACTTACGATGTTTTGCGTCGCTAATTCGTCGCTATGGCGTCGCTGATTTTACTATATAAACAGTGGATCAGCGTGTGCCCACAACAACATATAAAACAACTATTTTATAATCCAAAATGGTTCGTACTAAAGCGCAAGCACGACGTGGTGGACGTGGTGGTAGGGCGTCAACACCGCCAACTGAAGTGCCTTCTTCTTCAACTGTTCCTCCCCCACCTCCTCCCCCACCAGAGCCCTCTGAGCCTCGCCGGGATCGACAAATTGTCGAACTCCAAACAGAAGTACGAGATCTGTGGAAAATGTTAGATGAGGTGAGGGCGCATGTCACGGTTCAGGAAGAGCGTCTCGACTGCATAGATAAAAGGCAGATGCGGATTAAATCCAAATCTGCACAGTTGAGACGCCAACTGAAGGCGTGTGCGGAGAGTATAGCTTCTCTCTGTTCGGATGACGAACAATGAGTGACTACTCTTCGCTATTTAGCTTTTTTTAAATATTTCTTATTATATTTTGTAATTTTTAATTTTTAATTTTATATTAATGAATTTTGTTTTTTTAATATCGTATTTGTTTTCTTAATAATTATAACACGTGTTTAATCTCTTACGAATCCTGACGACGCACCTGTATACGCGAAATGTGGTTAAGAAAAATTTCTTCCGACTAATTCACCGACTAAACATCAACTATATACCGACGAAACCTAATACAACGACGAAAACCTACTAACTATATATATCTTCGACGAAACTTAATAGAACGACAAAAACCTATTAACCGTATCGTCGAAACCTAACTATATCTTCGACGAAACTTAATAGAACGACAAAAACCTACTAACCGTATCGACGAAAAAGGGAAAAACTAAATACAATGAGAAGAACGGGCTTCGCGGGTTTTTTTTTGAATTTACCGACGCTTTACCGACGAAACAGCGACGGAAAACGTCTCTTCACATTATTCGACGCGTTTCGTCGCTATTCCGTCGCCAAGTTGTCGCTATTCGGCAGTGTCAGTTCAGTTCCCAACGGTTGCATCGTACGATAAACATACGTCGCTAATTCGTCGCTACGTCGTCGCTATAACATCCGAAAGGTCATCACTGCACATTCACTGCACACACTGCACATTCACTGCACATTCCCAACGGTTGACAAATGCGTCGCTATGTCGTCGCTATGTCGTCGCTCATTTCACTATTTATACCCCAAACATCCGCTGTTATACATACACACATAGAACGTTATAAATAATCAAAATATGCCGCGTCGTTTTAAAAGAACCCCAAGGCATGGTGGACGGGCAAACAGTGCCCCTCCAGAAGGGCCTCCTCCTCAACCACCATCGGTTGAGCGAGAGGGTTCTGTATCTGTCTATGGCCCACCGCCGTATCAGGATGATCAAGAACAAATGCCGGTGCAGGACGCCGACTTCCGTATGCTGATGGCAAACATGCATCAGCAGTCGCGGCAACTGCACTACATGACTAGAAGGCTGCGGAAGATGAAATTTAGATACTACAAGCTCAAGCGCCTTCTCAAAGAGTTTGCGGAGAATGTCGCGGCCACTCTTTCGTCCGATGACGAAGAGTGAACGGCCCATCTCCGCATCTCTTTTTAGATTTTTTTTTTTTCGTTTGATAATGTAACTTCTTATTATTAAATGAATGAGTATTTTTCCCAATTACCGCTTTCTTTTTCCTTAATCAATACACGTGTTTAATTCTCGATGTATCTGCGACGACACAACGACAAACCGAATTACGAACGGAAAGTAATTCAAAACATTTGCCACATACGGGTTTCATTGACAAAAAAACGACGATACACAACTCCAAGAACTTAGTAAACGACGAATTTATTTTATACTTTTAGCGACACATTTGCGACGACATAGCGACGAACCGTTATAAACTAAATAGCGACGAACAAAAACACGCAGAATAGCGACGAGACACCGACAAATCACCGACGTAATTCACCTGACTGACTATTTTTCTTTTAGCGACAACGAATTTCATCGTACTTTCGTCGCAATTAGCGACTACATTATTTTGGTCGCAGAGTCGTCGCTATTACCGACGAAACAACGACTATACGTTGTTCGTCGGTGATTTTTCCGTCGCCAAACCACAATTTTTTTGTGGTGTTTGTTCAATATGGTCCCGCATCACAAGAGGTTTAAGTTATAGAGCCGAGAGTTTCACTGGAAACAAACTCTTTATTTTTTGGGATGGAGGTATTGCTTGCTTGGCACTCACCTTCCCCAGACCCTAGCGATAGCTTTTGCTGTCTTCGGGATATACTAAATATGATTGATTGATCACAAAAGGTTTAAGTATTACACCTGGCAGTTACAGGAGGTGGTAGAAACATGTATATCCTTCATGCTTGTCATTTTGTCCTTGAAGTTAACATACCAAACGTGGATGCATATTTGATGCATGTTTTTCATCAAATCAAAGCTTTAGCTCTTCATTTCCTATAATTGTTTAAGATCATTTAATGTTTCTTCAATATGAGTTGGCTACACATTGCTGATGCAAAATGCGCCATACAGAACATAATATATTTATCAATTAAGTTGATTATAATGCCATATTATTCAGCACAACGTTATCTTTGCTTGGTAACCTTTTTTTGCATGATTTATTTTCCATAAGTTGGGTACTTCTCCTCTTCTCCACATTGTGTTGCTAATAATTTTTCCTCTTCTCCTGCACAGTGGTTAGAGAAGAAAGGGGTCCATATGATGGTCCTCAACATCCTTCTATGAAGAAGATGAGGTGTGAATGGCACCAGGCTTCATCAACCAGTTTTACGAAGTCAGTCTCGTCTCCCCCCCCCCCCCCCTTTTTTTCCCCCGAAAATGGTTCAAATCATTGAACTTTTGAATGCTGGAGGAGTCAGGAACTAACAGTAGTGTGCTGTATGTTCCTGATATTTGGAAGACTTATGTTCATGAAGTTGATCAAGAAAGGGAACTGTGGTTGAATTCATTTTACAAGGCTCCATTGAGGTTACCCATGCCTGCTGCGCTTGAATATCGGTGGGAGAAAGGTATTCTCATTCCAGTCCCCTAAATGAAGGCTCCATATGCATGGTCTTTTAATTTTCCTAGTTCATGAGGTTTTTCTTTTTCTTTTTGGGTCCTTTTTGTTCTTTTTTTTGTTTAATCAAGATGATTTATTAAACATGGGCAGGCTTATAGGCACATGGGGAGGCCTGTATGTATCTAAATACTGTTAGAAATCCTATAATTATTGTAATTATTGTAATTGTAAGAAAAGCGGATAATTAGGACGGATAATCATAGGTAGTCAATGTGATTGATTGTGATATTGATTATGATTAATTTGTTTCCTTGTATAGCAAGAACATAGGCCTTTAAATGTACTCAAAGAGATGTGTAAAATACTCAAGAAAATATACAAGAAATATTTTCTCTACATGCTTGTCCTTTACATTTGACATGGTATCAGAGCGGTTATGATCAAACCTGTGTTTTTGATTATTGCCATATCCATACCTTCCGATCAAGTATCCTGTCTGAGTTTCGTGTTTGAGGCTCAGATTCTTGTGAATCCATCATTGCCATACCCGTACCTGTATCCATCTGAATCTGTTCGTTTGCAGGCTCATAATATTGATCCTCATTGCCTTAATATACCAATCCTGACCCATTAGCATCAAGATCGAACCCGTTCCCTGCAAAACAATAACATCATGTCAGAAACTCCACAAACCCCTGAGGGAAACTCAGGCACATCAGAAAACAGAACCAACTTTCCCACAACATTCGATTTGTCTGAGCAGTTCGCTCGTTTTCTACAACAGAACATGAACATCCCATCACCACAGCCCGTAACATCAAACCTTGTGCTGAAAGTGAAACTAAACAGCACAAACTACACACTTTGGTGTCGATTAATGAAGATTGCGCTGGGGGCGAGGAAAAAGTTCACACATCACTGGGGTTCCCCCTCCACCATCTCCATTAGACGCAAATTATCCGGCATGGGAACAACAGGACCAATTGGTCTGTACCTGGTTAATTGATAACATCGATGACATTTTGGTAAATAATGTATCTCAATATTCTACCGTGAAAGCCTTATGGGATGGTCTCGCACTAACTTACGGGTCAGGCGGTGACCCACTCCAAATTTTTGATCTCCACAAGAGATGCTACACAATCAAGCAAGACAATCGGACCCTTGGATCTCTTTGGGATCCGTTTCAAGGGATTTGGCTCACAATCGATTCTATGGACCATAATCCCATGGAATCACCGCGGGACATTGCAACCTTGCCAAAAAGATTCAAGAACAAAGGCTATATCAACTGCTACTGGCAGTTGATGAAAAATTTGCAGACACAAAAAGGGAGCTCTTGAAAAGAGAACACAAGCCTACGGTTGAAACCGCGTACAACGAACTCCGACGGACTGAGATTCAGCATGGAGTTCTTACCAACAATCCATCAGAAACAAAGTCCTCATCTGGATTGGGACACGGTTTGGCAGCCAAATCAACAACAGAGACCAACAGACCACGAGGGCCAACGGGACAATCTTCACCACGCTCAGGGATACCATCACAGCATGGCGGAGATGATAAAAACATCGAATGCACTCACTGCAGGAAAAAGGGTCATAGCAAAGACAAATGTTTCAAATTGCATGGATATCCTGACTGGTGGGACGAATATAAGAGAAAGCCCACGCTTCTGTCGCCCAAAGCACTGAGATCAGTCACTCTGGCAACAAGCAGGACTCGGAGGGGCTACATCGCAGAAAATCTGGAGAGAAAGCTGGAGAAACAAAAGGATCTGCCATGACCGCTATGGGAGGTAGCGAAGAGATAAATGGCAGCGGCACAGAAGGTAACGGGGCTGGGGTTGAAAACCCTAGCCCCTTTCAGCCTTTATATACCTCAATTTTGCAAGATGCCCCCCCATTTTTCCCCCCGCTTTTTATTCTGCCCCTGTAAAAATGATAAATTCCACCACAACCCCCCATGTTTCTGCTTGTTATATTTGCATCTCTCAGGTCATAAAAACGGACGGTATGGACCCTGAACTTCCTGCTATGACATATGAACACCCAAAAGTTCCTTTTTCACCAAAAAATGACCCCTAATTTTCCACTCACACCCAATTCAGACTCCCAAAATATTTTTTCCTCAAATCAATCACTTAACTCTCAATGCCCTGTAACTAAAACCACTTCATAATAGATATTTGACTGCGGTGTCACAGACACAATGACATATGACCCTTGTGATCTTATCACTCATACCCCACCCACAAAAAGGGCGGTTGTCACTGCAAATCGGGCGTCTCTCCCTGTCAAAACTGGAGGCACCATTTCTATTACCCCTGACCTTACCCTAGAAAACTGTCTCTATGTTCCCTCACTCTCTACAAAATTGTTGTCTATTAGTTAGCTTACTAAGACACTTGATTGCATAGTACTTATGTATCTTAATTTTTTTCTTGTGCAGGACATTTGTACGAGGGTGATCATTGGGCGTGGTACTGAGCGCCAGGGTTTGTATTATGTTGATGCGGCGGTACAACAGGGACAGTCTAATCTTGCCACCGGGACAACTGAACGACAGGTGTGGCTATGGCATCGACGACTAGGGCATCCTTCATTTAGTTACTTAAAACATCTTTTTCCTATCTTATTTACTTCTTCTGTTCCAAACTTGTCTTGTGATACTTGCCTCCGGGCGAAACAAACTCGGACATCATATAATGCTAATAATACTCGGGTCAATCGTACGTTTTCATTAGTCCACTCTGACGTGTGGGGTCCATCACCATATAACACTCCACTTGGCTTCCGTTACTATGTGATATTTGTTGATGATTTCTATCGCATGACGTGGTTATACATATTAAAACACAAGTCGGAGGTTTCTCAGAAATTTATTCACTTTTATACTATGGTCCAAACACAATTTGATACAAAAATACAAACTCTCCGCTCAGATAATGGGGGCGAATATCTTGATAGTACTTTGACACAATTTTTGACTACTCATGGGATTATTCATCAGACTTCTTGCCCACATACACCTGAACAAAATGGGGTGGCCGAACAAAAAAATCGGATTATTCTTGAAATGGCTCGAGCCATGATATTTGACTCTAATGTCCCGACAAGTTTCTGGCCAGAGGCGGTATCCACAGCCACTTACCTCACCAACCATCTGCCCACTAGCATTCTCAACTACCAAACGCCCATTCAGGTACTCTCCTCCCAACATCCTTTACCTTCACTATACACCCTTCCTCCTAAAGTGTTTGGATGCATCGTGTTCACTCATACCCCCAAACATGAACGCACTAAATTAGACCCTTGCGCTGAAAAATGCATATTTGTTGGGTATGCCACTACTCAAAAGGGCTACCGCTGTTACAATCCCTGAACACGTCGCGTTCATATTACTATGAACTCACTTTCCTTGAAACCGAATTCTACTACACCTTCCAATCTCGGCTTTAGGGGGAGAGTACATCTGAAGGAACCCTAGATTATACGGTGCCATTTCTCACTTGTCAGACGGATGACCCAACACGGCAAGTAGATGGCGCCGACTGTACTGTAGCTCCTAACATTGTACCACTCGAAGAGCCTGTACCACTACCACAAGATCCTCCGGCAAATGAACTGTGCAAGGTAACAAATCAAGATACTAATGCTATTCATTCTATTCTTAGTGGTGATACTGATTTGATAGCTACAAATGACACTAACCCACAAAACACAGATACTTTCCTTGATTACCTAATTACCCCCGAAATGTGTACAGGGACTGATCATCAGGTGGCACAGCAGGAAGTACGGGTATACCTCCGAGGGCAAAACGAGGAGTCCCCCCTGACAGGTATTCCCCATAACGAACATCTAAAACTTCAAAGTATCCTGTGAATTTGTCTATGACAGGAATGTCCCAAATAGCTCAAGGATTCTTTACTTCTCTGTGTGCGGAGGAAATACCACGGACGGTTGAAGAATCCCAATCCCAACCAGAATGGAAAAAGGCTATGATCATTGAAATGGAAGCTATAGAAAAGAACAGAACGTGGGAAAAGTGTCAGCTTCCACCTGGAAAGAAAACAGTTGGGTGCCGATGGGTATTCACCATTAAGTATAAGGCTGATGGAAGCATTGAGAGGAACAAAGCTCAGCTTGTTGCTAAGGAGTACACTCAGACCTACGGCATTGACTATTCAGAAACGTTCTCTCCTATGGCCAGAATTGATACGATCAGAGTGTTGTTTTCGATCGCAGCAACCCAAAATTGGCCTCTTCTCCAGTTCGATGTTAAGAATGCGTTCTTACATGGAGATCTCAAAGAAGAGGTATATACGAACCCCCCACCAGGTTTTTCTGCAGGTTTTAAAGAGGGAGAAGTTTGTAAGTTAAGGAAAGCCCTGTACAGACTTAAACAGTCTCCTTGAGCGTGGTTTGGCAGATTCACTGAGGTTATGAAACAGGATGGTTATCGACAAAGCAATGCAGATCACACGCTGTTCGTCAAAAGAAGGAAGGGACTGGTCACATGTTTGATTATATATGTGGATAATATGGTAATCACAGGGAATGATTGTAAGGAAATTGCACGTCTTCGGGATAATCTATTCACCAAGTTCGAAATGAAGGATTTGGGTGGACTAAAGTACTTCTTGGGTATTGAGTTTCTGCGGTCAAAAATGGGAATATATATATCACAAAAGAAATATGTTTTAGACCTTCTCACTAAAGTTGGGATGCTTGACTGTAAACCCAGCAGCACACCTATGGCAACAAATCAGAAATTGCGGATAACTAAAGAAGAGGCATTTGCAGATACCGGACAGTACCAACGAATGGTAGGTAAGTTGATTTATTTATCTCATACTCGACCTGACATTGCTTATACAGTAAGTGTTGTTAGTCAGTTTATGCATCGTCCCCAAAAACACCATATGGAAGCAGTCATGAGAATTCTACGATATCTGAAGAAGACACCTGGAAGAGGAATTGTGTTTCGAAACAATGGACACTTAAATAACCAGGCATATACAGATGCAGACTGGGCTGGAGACTCAACCGACCGAAAGTCCACTTCAGGGTACTTTGTGCTTTTAGGAGGGAATCTTGTGACATGGAGGAGCAAGAAGCAGAAAGTTGTTGCTCTGTATAGCGCTGAGGCAGAGTTTCGCGGAATAACAAAAGGGATTACAGAGATACTGTGGGTTCAGAAGTTACTAAGAGATATTGGGCTACAGTTCAACCTACCAACGCCACTTCTGTGTGACAACAAGGCGTCCATCAGCATATCAGAAAATCCAGTACAACATGATCGAACTAAGCATATAGAGATTGATCGACATTTCATCAAGGAGAAGTTGGAAACAGGAGTTATTGAACTACCCTACGTACGATCAGAAGATCAATTGGCGAACATACTAACCAAAGCAATCAACGGAAGGTTGTTTGAAGCTATCTTGTGCAAGTTGAATGTGGTTGACCCCACGATTCAACTTGAGGGGTAGTGTTAGAAATCCCATAATTATTGTAATTGTAAGGAAAGCGGATAATTAGGACGGATAATTAGGGATAGGGATCATAGGTAGTCAATGTGATTGATTGTGATATTGATTATGATTAATTTGTTTCCTTGTATAGCAAGAACATAGGCCTTTAAATGTAATCAAAGAGATGTGTAAAATACTCAAGAAAATATACAAGAAATATTTTCTCTGCATACTTGTCCTTTACATTTGACAAATACAGCATGAAAGGATAATTTTATAATTCATATGGTTTCTGTTTGCATGGCATATTATATCATAGGACAACAAGGTTCATAGGTTTGCAATCACTATTGCGTTTTCACACACATACAGATAAACATACATCTATTTTGATGTAATGTAGGAGAACAAGTTCTTGCTTTTTATGCACCATGTTATCATCTATTCTGGTGCGTATGAGGGCTAAATTGGAATTTTGATTTGGGACGTACTGTCTTATCTTTTTATGACACAAGCTTTGATTGGTCGACATTGCAGAGGAACTAAACAATAGGACTTCAGTTAGGAAGGCAGATATTGAGGTCAAAGCTAGATTTCTGGAATCAGGAATTACTTTTTGATTATACTCCTATTCTTCCTTATGTTTTTCTAAATTTGATTTTCTGATGAACATTTAATAACTGATCTGCCACTGTGATTATAGTTTTCAAATTCATTATCCTTTCCTCTGTTGGACTTCTGATTCATGTTGCTGCATTTTGCATCTGGTCTAGTTGCTTCTGCTCTTTCAGACGAGTGTGATATATAACATTCTCAGACTTTCTTAATAATCAGATAGGGAGCCTGAATCTGTTCTACTCAACAAGGAACCCGAGCCGGATCCTGATGACCCATCAAAGCTTGTACACACTGAAGTTCTACTCAGCTTACACTCACTGTCAGGAAGGATAATTAACTATGTAGATGATGAAGAACATGGCATTAGGCTATTTGGGAGAAGATGTGGACCCAGAAAAGGTTCAATTTCTACCCCTTGGATTTGACAAGTCCTATGGACAAGAAATGAGTGTAAAAAAGGGAAAACCTTTTAGGGAGATTCCTAAGTTCCATAATCAATGCTTTCAAACCAATCTTTGAAAGACTGGAGAAATGGGCGTTAGACAAAAAGAAGAGAATAATGCAAAATTCAAACTACTAAAAGCAGAGATTGATGAGCCAAAATCTGATCTGCTCATAAGAGACAAAAGTTATCAGTCAATCAAACGGTCAACGTAGATTAAGTTCAGCTGCTTGACTAGTCAGCCTCGGCCAGAAGGCCACAGCTTAGGCCACTACTATTCTTAGTTAAAGCAAGTCTATTAAAGTGGTTAAAGCAGAATCAATTATAACCCTTGGTCAGCTCGTCAGCTCGGCCGCATGCTTGAGTCAGGTCGGCACTTGATCAAATATGACCAAGAACGGTTAGAAATGAAGTCACTCTTATAAGGACAGTTTGACACACTGCACCTCAGCTCGGCATATTGCACCTCGGCTCACTAATGCAATAGTCATGGCAACCGCTTTTGGTCAACCTCAGCAAGTAAATATGCAAATATCAAATCAATAATACGCAAAGGAAGCATATTCAGTTCGGCTTCGGAACAGCTTCGGCCTCAGCTTCATATTAACACCGAGCTCTAGCCTCGGCCTTGATCTCATAAAGGCTGTTGCTCAGAGTATCTCGGATAAGATTAAAGAAGATATTATCAATTGCCATCTGGGGCCCACAAAGATAATTCTGCAGAGTACTTTTCAGGTGTCAATCATCGCTTGGTTAAGTACAAAGTCATCATTACTGCCGACCTATACATATCATAGAGTCAGCCACTGACACAGCTGCAGTCACAGGCACTTGTCCCATCAGACTGCGCACCTGCAGTAGATAAGATAGTCATCTCAGACACGCCACAATCCCATCATCGGGCAGAGGGATATACCTCCTCAACTTTGTGCATAAATATACCCTTTTCCAGACGAAAGAAGGGGGCCAATTGGCACAACTCCAACTACAACTTTCAGAGATCTTTCAGTGAGAGATTTTCCAAAATCACCATCTCGGCTGACCTCTAAGCAGTCTCATTCTCAACAAGATATTAACCCAGGTTCATTCTAAACCTGTATTCCAGCATAAACTGCTTGCTAAAACACAAATAACTGACTTGAGCGTCGGAGGGTTATCCCAGGGCAGCGCCCTGTGCCTCTAACGTTTCTCTTCCTTCGCAGGTTCCATTGACAGATTTAGACGGAGAGCAAACGACAAACCACAAGGATCATCTATGGTCCACCCGGTGAGGATCTCGGCCTCATCAGAGATCGAGTTATTAGACGCCGAGATGTCTTTACAACAACAACAACAATCATACCCAGTATATTCCAACGACAGCACAAGCTATCGCTAAGGTCTGGGGAGGGTGAGAGGCAGACAAACAATACCCCCATCTCAAGAGATATAGACTTTGCTTTCAGTGAGACCGCCGGCTCTATTTGTACCTACACAGATATCATAATAATAGGAATATGTGCTAGTGAAGATATTTTATTAAACATATACAAAAGTCTTCCTATATTAAAATAATCATAATAGTGAGTATGCACAAATAGTTGAAAGAAAAAGACCGAAACCAAAAATATGCAAAGCCAAACTAAAGTGTATATACAATCTAATCTTCTAAGTATGTTCTAAGGTGCCCTATATCCTGTCTACCCCTCTTTAACCTTAATCCCCTGCCTCCATGAACTCCTATCCTGGACCATGTCCTCGGAGAGATGCAACTCTAGTAAGTAATGCCTAATTTACTCATCCCACGTCAGTTTAAGCCTGCATTTACTCTTCTTCCCTTCTACAGTGAGGCTTTCAATTGCTCTGACAGATGCGGTTGTCTGTCTCCTCTTGACATGTCCAAACCATCCCAGTCTTCTCTTTCTTATCTTATCTGTTACACTAGTCACTACTAACTTTTCTTACCTCATTTCTTATCCTGTCTAGCTTTGTCTAGCTGAGATGTCTTTGAAAGAGGCAATCAAAGAAGTTGACAAAGAACAAGAAATGATGCAAAAGGAGGAAGAGAAAAAAGATGAACTGGGGCTTGCAGATGAAGAAGATATTGTATCTTCTGAACCAACTGATTAACTTGGGAAATCGGAACCCAAAGAGGAAGAAGACGAAGAGGAGGAGGAGGAAGTGGAAGAAGAAGAAGATGCTATATCTTCTAGTTTTGGTTCTGTTGGTGGTCAGGACTCCGCAAGCAATGAAAGGAAAGCCAAACGGGGAACCTCCTTCTGCTGTATCTTCTTTATCCTTTGCAGCTTGCAGTCTTGCTGCTGTAGTAAATTTTATTACTTTACTGATGTCAAATATATGAATGGAGTCAGTTGAATCTTGATTATGCACAATCATTCTTTTATGCTTACTACCATTTATACTCAGAAATGTAGCGAACCTAATGCAGTCATTTTGATTGTATACTTCTACATTACTAAATTCCTTCACTAGCACACTAGCACACCGTATTCCTATTATTGTATCACTTATGCAAGTACATATAGAACCAGGGGTCTCACTGGAAGTAAACTCTCTATCCCTCAGGATGGAGGTGTTGTTTACCTGTCTCTCACCCTCAACATACCTTAGCGATAGCTTTTGTTGTCGTTAGAATGTACTTGGTATGGTGGTTGTTGTACATCCACGCATTATTTATTGTTTCTTTCTTGTTCTACTGGTTCCTTCGAGATCGCAGCAATCTTTTGCTAAATGGAAAGAGGGAAAACTGGCAACTCAGATACCATCTCATTCATCTCCCATGAATGGACTCATTCGTTGGTCGGTAGAGGGATTTCTTCACTTGTGTCAGTTTTCCACAGGCTATTAAGAAAAACTTAAGCTTGGCAGCAAGGCTGCAAAAGCATAAGGAACCTCTTCCAATTGCAAAGTTCTACCATAAAAATTGTTCAAAACAGAATGCCACTCCTAAGTCCAAGCAAAATGCGTAAAGCTTTAACTTCAATGTGTTATCATGTCGTTGAGATTTTCTGGGCATGTGTTTTTGTTGTTGCTGTTGTGTTATCGGCAATACAAACACAGTGAGCCTTTTTCTTAAATTTGATTCAACTTTCTTCTTTCTCTGTCATTGCTGAGAAACTTGATCAATTTCAAAGCGATTGCGTTTTGATTGTTAGAGTTGAGCTAATAATCCATGCCTGAGATCTATTATCTTGTCAACTTGATGTAACATGTTATATTTCTTGAGCTTTTTCTGTAGCAGTTAAACTTCAAGAAATGAAAAGACTGTTGCTTTACAACTTGGGTTCTCTACTTTGTCTTTTCATCCTTGTTGTCTTCTATCCATTGAGTGATTGAAATCTGGACAAGTGGTTCTTTTCTCTTTATCGAACCACGGACCCTACCTTTCTGGTAAACGCTTCGCTGTATCAAGCTTACTGCTACCCCTGCTATAGTGCCGATAGATTCACTACTTAGAGACAACGGAGCGTTTAAGTGGATCTACTGAATCAACATCAATATACGTAGGCACGCCAGCAGATAAAGAAAGGCATCAACGATTAGTGGGAAAACTGATTTACTTAGCTGAGATCTTATCTAGACTCGGGCTAGGCGCGTCAGCCACTGTCCCCCATGTTACAAAACCGCAAAAGAAAATAAAAAAGATTGAACCGCTCCCTTTAGATACTTTCTTGCCGGCCTTAACGCCTTTCTTTTCTCTCATCTTCCATTTGGCTAGAACAAATGTGGGAGCTTAATGAAACGTTCTTTAGGTGTTCTAACATGCTGGGAAATATGCATACAATCATACACTAAACTGTGCTTACCGTTTCACTATTTCAGGCCTTCTCTTTGGTGTAAATAAATAGTTATCTGGTTTGAGACTATGCAAGCAACAACAAGAAGTTGGGGAAAAAAAACTGAGTAGAGTTGACCAAGACAGTGAAGCACAATTTTTTTTATAAATATCAAAATGTCTAAAGTTCGAGTCACATATCATAATCAAATATGTAATCGATTTCGTTTGACGTGGCATCATGTGATATGTCCATATAATATTGTATATAACATAAATAAATAAGTGAAAATTGAACATGTTCAGTGGTCACTGGTATTTCTTTTAAGTATTTGGGATTTCACATCGTCCACAAAAGACCATTGGGTCTCTCATCATTCGTGAGATGTCCAGAGCGTTCGGTAGCAGTGGTGGCCAATTCCTCAATCAACACATGATGTGTCTAACTCCTATCTCGTGCCACAAAAGCTTGTCTCTATTTCTCTGGTTGAATCATCTTTGATATGAAGCAGTAATGAGGATGTGACTCTTTCAATTTAATTTGATTGTATTTCAAACCGAATACCAACTAAGTTATGTCATTTGACGTATTGTAAAGTGGTAGCCAAATCATTTTAAGAAGATGGAAGGGAATTCAAGAGTATAATAGTTTTTGTCCTCCTCATCTATTGTTAGTCAACTTTATGAACCAACCATTGAATTAAAGTAAACGCGTTAATAAAAAAAAGTATTTTACTCATGTAGAGTGTGCCGAAATCGGATTCGTTACCGAATCTTTGAATGTGATATTGATTGGAATTATAATGAAATGCTTGTTAGAATCTATAAAAATGAATAACGTTAGATATTCTGAAATTGTGTTTTTCAGAAAAACCCTTCAGTGGTCCGGTCAATTTTTGGGTGATTTTCTATGTTTAATTGAAAATAACGAGAATCTGTATGTTTTTGAGAGTTTGTATCTCGATCAATATGAAGATCCTCCCTCAAATTTCTGGGAATGGAATGTTCTTATACAAGTTATCTTGGTCTTTCCATGCCGAAATTGCCAAACGTTATCAGATACTCTGTTCACTTTGATGCATGTAATATAGATATCACTAGGTGAACATCAAGTTTGTAATATCAAAATTGAGCTGGTGAGAATACCTTTAACTGAACTTCTTTCACCAAGTTTCGCCGAGCTATTCCTTTATATACTAACAAACTGTTGCCGAATTATTAATCGTCACCAACCCATTTATGTTGACATTTGACTATAAATGTTACTGAATGTATAATCACATACTGACTTCAATTTATATCAAAGAAAACCTCTAAATAAACTGTATAACTAATGACGTAACTTGTATAAATATGGACGTGGTTAAATTTGTAATTTTGTTTCACTAAATATAACTCATAATATGATGACGCATGTGAGAAATTATTTTTCTCCAATTCAGAGGGTTTACATTTTTTTGAACCCCCTGTTTCCCTGTTTCTCTGACCGTTGTTTTTTCCCCTCCAAATAAACTTCAATTTATATTATTTTTATTTCTATTTGATTGTTATTTTTGTGAGTTGTTTTGCCTGCCACGAAAGAAAAGAAAACAATCTAGGAGACATTAAAATAAAAATGATTCAATTTCCACTGTACATCTGGTGAGCATTTCTATACGTAATTATTCTACCTAAAAGGTCTTGAGTCTCCCGATTTACATCTTTTAAATAGCTATATACGTTAGACATCGAAGACATTAGGATTAGGAATTTGACGTTTTAGCACTTCCAAGACATCAAAATAAATGTCTCCGGAGCATAGTCTAGTTGGTACTCAGGTTGAGTTTTGCTGCAAGAGGTTAATAGTTCGATTTCAGAGGCACACAGTGTAGGTATTCCTCCGCTGTTAAGCCGAAGGCCTGGTTTGTGGAAGTACACCTTGTGTGGGTCACCGCTTAAGATCTCACCCAATTTAAGAGGCCGGTGGGTTCCTGATTTACATCAACCATACATACTCTTTGGAGCTGGGACGGTAAAGGGCCCGGGTTAGGAATTTGAGATTTTGCTCCAATAGATCAAAATAAACGGCAAAATTCAATGAGCTTTTTTGGCAACTTGGGAGAGGTGGGGGCAGAGTGGGTGGGGGAGGGGATTGTTCAAACTTACATACCTAGGGCCCAACAAGCATATGAAATTCATTGAATCTTGCGCAAATAGCTGCAAGCACTCAAGTTGACGCAAATATTGAATGGGACATAAGCACGCCCTGTCTATAACCATGTATTTTTCATTTTAAAAAAGTCATTATCTTAAAATATCCACCAAAGACAGCTTAGATCTTCTATCATAGTCCAATATTTATTTTAGCCTATAATATCAAGTTATATATGCAGAAAATAAACACATGGAAATATCTAAGTATATATTAGAGAGGGGTATAATAATTAAATCACATATCTATTTTTTTTTAAAAAAAGAAACACCTAAATAGCTGCATCTTTTATCTTTCCGTGTTGAAAAAAAAAACATATAATGATGCACTACTTTCATCTCCACGCCATACCTAGCGCAAAAAAAGAAAACTGTGAAGAACCAACTTACCCATAAAAACGCAGACCGTCCAAGATTCGAGCCAACTACTCTGTCTAAATATAAAGTTAGGTCGGCATCGTTCAAGGAACACATGACGTCTCTTTGACGCTGCACCCAATGTCAGGTCAACCGCAGCTATCATGTAAGCTGCAGCTACCAGGTTGGCCAAACACTCACAGAACTCTCAAGTCAAGGTCAGGCCTTCAATGCGTTGAGCCATCCAGGCCGGGTCAGCCAAGGCTACCCACACTAGCTTCACCATGCACTATGAAACGTGGCGCCAGCTTACAAATACGAGGCCAACATGCATAAACAGGACAAGGCACTTAGCATCACAAGGCGGCTCAAAACATGCATTGGTCATTCAAAGCATACAAAAGGGACGGACACTACCATACAAAGGGGAGCTTTAAAAACATCTATAAACAATCTGGAACATTTCTCTCAAACTCCTCAATATTTCTAAAAAACGGATTTCTCTAAATTTCATCATATATTAAATGTGGGTGCGTAAAATGGCTTTTCTTGGAGTAACAATTATGAGGTCTTTAACGTTGTTGTTTTTTTTACAGATTTACAGCAAAAAAATTTCACATATTTCTTATCCGGGTATCTAAAAGGAGTCTCAGCTTCGCCAGTCTCTCTTCATTCAGGGAATTGTATAGCTTCATCATAGGATCAAGGCTCATTATGCACAGTTTTATTGTGGTGACAACCTATCATACTGTACGACACTTTGAATAGGATATGGTGTAGGATTAGAAGAGGAAGTGTGACAAGAATGACACTGGTAGTCAGCAATATATAAATGTTGTCTTCTTACTCTTTGACACTTTCTGGCTTGGAATGTTAGAATTGCATAAGATGAAGCAAGCATGGAATAAGAATAGGAAACTGGTGACTCTTCACCTGACGTAGGAGGCCACTGGATTCCTGATGTGCATCCTCCATAATGTTTTTTGGGCTGGACAGTGAAGACCTTCATGACCAAGGAATGACCTTTTATTCTAAAGGAAATGGTGACTTAGGTGATGGTAGATGTGGGTCAGGAACATGTGTAGAGGAAGAAAGAGCATACAAAATTGGAGGTTGATGAAGCCGGATCTTCACCAAGGGTCAAGATGACCTCAAATTAACGTCGTCAGCTAACTTGAAGAATTGTTAACTGGATTGAAGGTTGTAGCTCGATTAGCTTCTAAAATATCCTGCACAATGAAGCACAAATCAGAGGTCCCAGAGGGTTGGCCCCGGAAAAAACCCTCCGACGCTCAAGTCAGTTTGGGCCATTTCTCACTGAGAATATAATTTAAATGGTGAGTTCAGAGTTTCTCACAGTATGAGATGATGAGCAAAGTGCATGAATTTGCTTTAGGATGCTCATGTTTTTAATCCGGATCCCCTTTCTTCATCTCGATTGGTCTGCTTTTATTAACTTTTTTCCGCCTTTAGCTTCTGATGGCGGATAAGATATTTGCTTGGGGCAGAAAACCTAAGACATCGTAGGTCTGCTGATGTGACTGGTAGACCAGCTGATGTGACTAATAGGCCTGCTGGAATGACCTTGGCGTGTACAGGCTAAATTGCCAGCTGTAATCATTATATTCGAATTGCACCTCTGCCTGATGGTTCCTCGATGTAACGCTGTGCTTGGTTCCTTTGCCGAGGTGCATAATCAAGCCTTGCCGAAGTAAATGATTAGGCCTTGCCGAAGTACAGAATTGGGTCCAGCTGAAGTGGTCTGAAGTGCGGCACTTGTGTAGAAGCTGAAGTGGGTGCCGAGGTGCAAACCTTGGCATATTCTTCGATATTACAATAAGTGTCAAGCTACCCTGCTGAAGTGCAGCCAAGGCTAAACAACCATGCTTGGGCGCTGAACTGCTGAACTGCGGTACTTGAGTGCTGAGCTACAGGAATTGCACCGTTGACTGTTGTTGATTATCTGACGATTTAATTATGGTTTATCATTTGCCCCCAGATTTTGTGTGGCTGAGCTGAACTGCGAAGGCAGACAATCTTGTTTTAATAAGCTTGTGACGTTTCGGATCTTCATTAACTGTGCGGTTATCCTTTTATTAGCGCCGTAATTCTCGCTTTTAATGTAAGCACTAATTCCAACACCTCATCATTGTCTTTTTCGGCGGTTTTAGTCCCCGAGGGAGGAAAATGCCTGAACCGCTGTCTTTTCGAATTTCAAACGAAAAGTTGTAACCTTTCGTTTTCTCTCACTTATAAAGAGGGACAATTACCCTAATCCTTTCTTTTCTTCTTCTTCTATTCTGCACGTCTGCATGTTCTGCATTTCTGTTCATCTTCTTCACTTTTGAAGCTTTTCTCCGTCCTTATTCTAACACTTTTTAGCTCAAGTCTCCAATCTTTTGTAAGCTTTTCTTTTATCTTACTCATGGCTTCCGTTATTTCTTCTTCTTCTTTGGTTGCCTCAGACTCCATGGTGTCCTCTTCGTTGGTGCAAAACTCAATATGCACCTTGAAAGCCACCGACCTCCCTGAACTGTGTCAGCATTATAATGTTGACAGGAGCACTTTTGCCCCCATTCTTCTCCTTCCTCATCAAACTGCTTATGATCCCCCAGCTGGGTACGAGGCAGTTTATGAGGAATATTTTAGGTTTGGTTTCAATCTTCCCATTCCGGCCCCCTTACTCCAAATCCTGTTCTCTTATAAACTTAGGCTTCCTCAAATAACGCCTAATGGACTGAAAGTTATTCTTAGTTACTTGCTCTATCTGAGAGCAGCTGAGAAAACCTTCTCACTTGCAGTCTTTAGAGAAATATTTGTGTGTACACAGGAGGGTAGTTGGTACTGTTTTGATAGGAGGCCTCAAAATAGTGAAAGGTTCTTTGTCATAAACCTTCCCTCCTCTACCAAAGATTGGATGGGGCGTTTCTTTTTTGTTAAGAGTATAGGATTACCCGAAGGGATCCTTTGGAATACTGGCAGTGTAAATAACAGGAGGCCAAGTGAGCAATTTCGCAATGAAGCTTCCCAATTGTTACATTTGCCCCTAGCCGTAGATTGGAAGAAAGTTGATAGGCACATTGTAAAGGTTGCTGACCTGGAACATTTGTGGCCAGAACATAACTTTCGTTCTCTCATCCCCATTACCTGAGGATAGTTCGGGGTATATAGCACTATTTTGGTGATCCTTGACTTGTTTTGGTGTTTTGTCTGAGCTTTGACTGTTTTGTTCTTCAAATTTTGTAGGAATCATGGTGTCTGACACCCTCGCAAGATTGAAGAATTTGGTCCTTAAGAAGAGAAAGTGGACAGAAAGCCAAACCTCCTCTTCGGGGCAGGCTTCTGCCAGCACTTCGCCCGAGGTGCAAATAATTCCAGGTAAAATTATTGCCCTGCATTAGTCTTGAATACATTTGATTTTCATTTAATCATTTGAACTTTTTCCTTTTCAGTTGGAGCTTCTGATAATCCTGTTCAGACTGAAGTCCAAGTTCCTTCCTCAGCTTCAACCCAACCAAATGATGGGAGTGGGGGAATTAATGCCCCTATTTTAATTCCTTCCTCCCCCATTGCTGAAGAGGAAGCTATGCCTCCACCAAAGTGGATTTCTGTGAAGCTATCCCCTCCTTCGATCTTTTAGGAGAAACTTCTGGGGTAAACGCCTTGGAGGGAGAGCCTTCTGAAAGGAATGCACCAGAAGGAGAGGCCTCCGGGGTGAACGTATCGGAGGGGGAGCCTTCTGAAAGGAATGCAACGGAGGGAGATCCTTCTTTCCGAAATCGCCGGGGTATGAGGACGCTGCAGTTCTCCTTTACTAACAATGCTGCAGATCCTAATGTAGCTAGGAGTTTGACTGGAATGTCAATACTTCCTAGGGATTGGCAGACATATGGCAGTCTGGGCTGGGATGCTGCCATGAATTCATTTGCAATGAACATGGTCATGGTAAGATTTTCCAATACTTTCCATTTTTTTTACTTGATTCCTTATGTTTTTCTAACCAGTCTGACTTCTGCAGTACCGGGTCCAAGAATACAACATCCTTAAACGAGCTGAAGAGCTCCGTGTCAAATTTTCCAAACTCTCTGAGTTCAATGCCCACCTCAGAATTGCCTATGACGGATTGGCAGAGGTGGCAAGACCCAACATCGCGAAATTGACCAGGCTGGAGGCTGAAGTAAACAATTTGAAATCTCAAGTTGCCACACTTACTGAAAACAATTCCAGACTTCAGTCGGTAAAACAAGATTCAGATTTCAAACTAGCCTCACTTATGGAAGAGAATTCCAGACTTCAAGCTAGGAAACGAGATTCTGACGTCAAGCTAGCTGCTACAAAATCCCAAGTGATAGAGCTGAAGGACGCACTGGCTGATGCTGAGTTGGTTTCTTCCAAAGCCCAAGCTGAGCTGGAGTTCTACCAAAAGGAACTTGATACTTCTGATCAAGAATTGTCCAACAGCAAGGCTGAACTGAACCAGCAATTGGAGGCAGAAAAGAAAAGCAAGGCTGATCTCCTCCAATAATTTGAACTTCAAGCTGAGGAGATAAAGAGAAATGCCGTTGCTGAGTTCAGACAATCCGAGTTTTTTACTGGAAATTTCTTGAAGATTCAAGGCTCAACAATTGCTGTTGGGCAAACTTGGGCAATTGATACTTGTTTTGAAGTCTGCCCTAGCCTGGACAAGAATCATCCTCAAATACCTGAACTCTATAAACCCGAGGCTGGCAACTTGCTTGAGAACCAGATTGCCCAATTTCAAAGTGGGGCTGATCTCAGAGAGGATGAGGATGTTGTAAAGCAAAATAGGATTTTTCTTTGTAACCTCTGTAGTTGTAATAGATATTCTTCTAATGAAAATCCAACTTTCTTCAACTTGTGCTCTTCAGCTTGTTTCAATTTTCTTGACTTTGCTTTCTGTATGAAAAGTTTTACTTGTTCTATTTCCATAGTTGATGCATTTATCTTCAGACTTGAGAAACTTTTCTTGCTCTATTTTCATAGTTTGCAAGTATTTGTCTTCGGCTTTGTCAAAAGAATTTTTCAATCTCTTCTACGTTGGCTCTTTGCCCAAGTGTTAGGCTTCAGCCTTCATCCTTGGCTTTGCCAAAAATGTAGGGTTATCAAACTGAACTGCAACTCTGCTGTGCTTTAACGAATTTAAGATATAGGAAAACCTATACCCCAATGTTGAGCCCTGCTCATTTCTCTCAATTCTGCTGAGTTAAAATACAGGAAAACTTGTTCCACATGTTGAGTTTTGCTCAACCCTCTCAGACCTGCTGAGTTATAATATAAGGAAATTCTGTCTCATTGTTGAGACCTACCCAACTTTTCAGTCATGCTGAGGTAAAATATAAGGAAACATGTCCCATTGTTGAGACCTGCTCAACCTCTCAGACATGCTGAGGTAAAATATAGGGAAACCTGTCCCATTGTTGAGACCTGCTCAACCTCTCAGTCCTGCTGAGGTAAAATGTAGGGAAACTTGTCCCATTGTTGAGACCTGCTCAACCCCTCAGTCCTGCTGAGGTAAAAGATATAGGGAAACATGTCCCATTGTTGAGACCTACTCAACTTCTCAGTCCTGCTGAGGTAAATATAGGGAAACATGTCCCATTGTTGAGACCTGCTTAACCTCTCAGACCTGCTGAGGTAAAATATAGGGAAACCTGTCTCATTGTTGAGACCTGCTCAACCTCTCAGTCCCGCTGAGGTAAAATATAAGGAAACATGTCCCATTGTTGAGACCTGCTCAACCTCTCAGTCCTGCTGAGGTAAAAGATATAGGGAAACATGTCCATTTGTTGAGACCTACTCAACCTCTCAGTCCTGCTGAGGTGAAATATATAGGAAAACATGTCCCATTGTTGAGACCTGCTCAACCTCTCAGTCCTGCTGAGGTAAAAGATATAGGAAAACCTGTCCCATTGTTGAGACCTGCTCAACCTCTCAGTCCTGCTGAGGTAAAAGATATAGGGAAACTTGTCCCATTGTTGAGACCTGCTCAACCTCTCAGTCCTGCTGAGGTAAAAGATATAGGGAAACCTGTCCCATTGTTGAGACCTGCTCAACCTCTCAGTCCTGCTGAGGTATGCCCCCATTTTCGTTGCGGGCTATAGATAGGTATAAAGTATTGCTTCATGCACCGTATGGTGACTTAACTTTCCTGGCTGAATGCCAAATAAGAATACTTAGCTGAATATAAGAGATTGATCCTTTGATAATATAAGGCTGAGCCAAAAGACACCGGATGAGCACAAGAAGAAATAGACCCCGATTCGAATGAATCACGGACTTTTGCTGTTAGTCAGTCTTGTATGTTCAGGAACCCGTAACTCCTTTTCATCAGGATCTGAATCCTCATCACTTGGCAACCCATAATGAGACCCAGGTTTACAACTCTCATCCGGAGGGGGTTTTACCAAAGTCCAGCCTGTTGTGGAGCCTAGACCTCGGATTATAAAAATGCTGTAGGTGACCAAGATCGATAAGACGTCCAATCTCCTGTCCGAGCTGCCTACAGTCTTTTGTATCATGCCCAATATCATGATGATAAAGGCAGTACAGTCGGCGGTCTCTTTTGTGGATTGGTCCAGCCAGGGGCTGAGGTTCCTTTGCTAGAGATTTTTTCCTCATGTAGGAAAGGATATGGGCTTTTGAAGCCAGCAGAGAGTTCCTTTCCTTTCCTCGGTCTCCTAACCGAATCTTGACAAAGCACATTTCCTGCAACGGTGCTTTGCCTTTATTGTCAACTTTTCTGCCACGTTTGAATGGTAAGGAAGCTTTCTGAGTACATTTTAAGCTCTGGTGGCTAGACTTCTGTTCCGGACGCCTCGTCTCGCCTCGGCCATAAATTCAGCCTGATGCCTGGGGTAATAGCCAGGCCGAGTGGGAGAGTACTCCAGGTGTTCCTGTGGGTGAGAGTTACTGGAATGAGACCCACTGGACTTTGCCGCAGAGGCTTTCCCCTTCATTTTCCTCACCACAGCTTGGAACACACCTGGGTTTTGAGCCACATAGCGTATGGCTCGAATATGCTCTTCATATGTAAAGGTGATGGTGGGAGTTAAGGATTCTCCCAGCTCCGTAGAATACTGTTCAGTTTACTGTTGAGAAGACCTTTGGCTCCTCTTAGATGTCGTAGGTCGCTTGGACCCTTGTCCATCTTTTTTATTCATCTTTCTCTCGATAGCTTGTTAAGGTAATTAATAAGGCAATTAGAAAAGCTTTGAGTGACTGTTTTCTGGGTTAAGGGACTAATAGGCCCTCCTTCTAGCGTCAAATGATGAAGCCGGATCTTCACCAAGGGTCAGGATGACCTCAAATTAACGTCGTCAGCTAACTTGAAGAATTGTTAACTGGATTGAAGGTTGTAGCTGGAGTAGCTTCTAAAATATCTTGCACAATGAAGCACAAATCAGAGGTCCCGGGGGGTTGGCCCGGGAAAAATCCTCCGATGCTTAAGTCAGTTTGGACCATTTCTCACTGATATAATTTAAATGGTGAGTTCAGAGTTTCTCACAGTATGAGCTGAGGAGCAAAGTGCATGAATTTGCTTTAGGATGCTCATGTTTTTAATCCGGATCCCATTTTTTCATCTCGATTGGTCTGCTTTTATTAACTTTTTCCCGCCTTTAGCTTCTGATAGCGGATAAGATATTTGCTTGGGGCAGAAAACCTAAGACATCGTAGGTCTGCTGATGTGACTGGTAGACCGGCTGATGTGACTAATAGGCCTGCTGCAATGACCTTTGCGTGTACAAGCTAAATAGCCAGCTGTAATCATTATATTCGAATTGCACCTCTGCCTGATGGTTCCTCGATGTAACGCTGTGCTTGGTTCCTTTGCCGAGGTGCATAATCAAGCCTTGCCGAAGTAAATAATTATGCCTTGCCGAAGTACAGAATTGGGTCCAGCTGAAGTGGTCTGAAGTGCGGCACTTGTACAGAAGCTGAAGTAGGTGCCGAGGTGCAAACCTTGGCATATTCTTCGATATTACAATAAGTGTCAAGCTACCCTGCTGAAGTGCAGCCAAGGCTGAACAGTCATGTTTGGGCGCTGAACTGCTGTACTTGAGTGCCGAGCTACAGGAGTTGCACCGTTGACTGTTGTTGACTATCAGACGATTTAATTATGGTTTATCAGAGGTGAAGGTGGATCTTGTGATGTTGAGTATAACTGTAGGTTGGCGCAACATGATCTTCCTGCACCAGCTTGATGGGAATCGGTAAAGAATCTCACATTACAATGCGGTGAAAAAGATATTTAGATATCTTAAAAACACCCCTCACTTAAGATTTTGGTATGATAGAAATGCTAAGTTGGAATTGTATACTTACAGTTATGCTGATTATGGTGGTTGCAAGTTAGATAGAAAATCCACTAACGGTACATGTCAATTTATAGGAACCAACTTGATCTCTTGGTTTTCTAAAAAAACAAGCTAGTGTAGCACGCTCTACCACCGAAGCCGAGTATACAGCCTTAAGCTTATGGACTACCCAAATACTTTGGCTTAAACAACAACTTAGTGATTTTGGCATTAAATTTTCTGCGACAGCACAAGTGCGATCAATCTTTCTCGGAATCCGATACTTCATTCTAAGGCCAGACACATTGAGGTAAGATATCATTTTCTCTGTGACCATGTTCAAAATAAAGATATAGTCATAAACCATGTGAGAAATGATCATCAAGTAGCTGACATCTTTAGAAGATTGGTGAGGACAAGACTTGCGAAACAAAGGAAAAAAATGTCTCATGAGAGATGAAATTTCTGGCAACAAATACTCTTTTATTAATCAAATCCATGACATAATATCCTTTCGTGGCTTTAGGATAACCAAGAAAAACACAAGGAACCCTTTAGGATCAAACTTGGTTCTCCAAGAGTACTGACAAATGTAAGACACCCAAACTTATACTGTGCTGTATATAGGGGTCTGATCAAACAAAACTTAGTGTGGGGACTGATTATGTAGAAGTTGTGTGGGAATCAAATTGATTAAGGCGGCCTGTTTAGCACAATAACCCCAAAGGAATTGAAAAACCTCCTTCTATTCTCCCTACCTCATCTTACGAATGTAGGTGTGAGATGGTGATGAAAATTATCAACCCAGAAAACATGACAAGTATAATTAACCTGATCTGTTACGGTCAACGTTATATGAACCTTACAAGGACGCACACCGTCTAAGGTTCACGTCAGCCACTCAGATCCAAATACATAATCAAATCGACACAGCCAAAGGGATGTAGGATGTTGTTTTGACACCAACCATGATCTCAGGTTAGCATCAACCCTTCTTGTACTGAGACATTGAAGGTCAGTCACCTTAACTTCAGCTAGTCACTCTTTGCCTCGGTCGTTACCTCGGCCGCAGCTGACACAACGGCAACATATGCGCCTCGTCCACACTCGGTAGGGTCGGCCATGGACCTGGTGTCTAAAGCCTCTTAGGTCAGCTCGTCACATATAGCTCAAGACGACTTTTGTCATGCGAGTAGCTTAGCTATGCAACTCGACACGTGGTGACACTTGGCAACCATGCATAAGCAGGACATGGCAATCGACACTCCCTCATGGTTTGTAAACATGTGTTGGCTCACCCTAACATACAAGAAGCACGAAAACGCCTAAGAGAGAGGGAGGGCACATTGAGTTGAATCTGGAAACATCTTCTCGAATCACCACATAAGACATGTTTCTCTAAATACGAAAATACTCGTAATTGACTTGATCGTCGGATGATTTTTACTGGAGTAAAACTCTGGAGCCTCTAATGCAGCAATCTTGTAGTATTTCTATAGCAATAGACATTAGTTTCATTATTAAGATCATCTGTTAGATTCTAGTGGAAAATATGAATGAATCATGAATATTACAAAGAAAAAAAAAAGCAATTGTAATGTGGTTAAAAAAGGGCAAGTTCAGCGGTCGAATAAAGTTTGAGGGTGGGGGTGGCAAATGGACAAACTCCGCCGTTTAGTTTCTAAAAAGAAGCAACCAATGAGGGGGGGATGGAATTCCTCACCACCGGAACCATCATCTTCTTTCCTATCGTCCGACACGTAACAACAGAAGGAGGGTGAGGCTAGATACGGATGACTCTCATCTAGTCTTACCACTCTTCTATTACCACGTATCGAACGGTAGAAAAGAGAGTGATGGTTCCGACGGTGAGGAGATCCAGTCTCCCATGAGGGAAGGGTGGCAAATGGACAAACTCCGGCGTTTAGTTTATAAAAGGAAGCAACCAATTAATGACCAATCAATATACGGACCAACAAAATACACGTGTCTACGTGTCCTGTAAACTCGTTCCTCAATTTCATCAAATTCAGCGGGGGATTGCCCAGCATTCTACGAAACCTCTCACAGCCACAAATCGGACCACCTCCACATTCCTACTCTTCTCAAAGTCTTTAGGTTTGCGTATTCTTCTCTCAGTTAATATTCAAGGTAGAATTTATTTTAAGAGATCAAAAGTTTGATTCCAAAGATACGTACATTGTGATGTTCCTCTTCAGTCTAGTTTATAGGAACACTTTATATGGATCACTGTGTAAGATCTCATCCAACCTAGGAGGCCGCTGGATTCCTAATTTATCTCCTCCACAAATCATTCTTGAAACTGGGACGATGGAAGCCCCGGGTGAGGGTTTGACCTTTATGCTCCTAGGTTTGCGTATTCTTCTACCTATGCTTTAGAATCCTAACTGCTCACCAAACTCCATTGTTAGATTCATATGAACCGCTATTCAACTTTGTCAAGTAGAAAAGATAATAAACAGTTTTTCTTCCTTTGACTCATGAACGAAGCTCACAAAGGGAAAGTTAGGGTAACAACAAAGTAAATTATGAGATATGTCACAATCAACAGTTGAGTTACCCAACAATTTTTTTTTAAAAAAAAATCCTAAATATAAGTCAATAACATTATTTTAACATCCATATGATGATGATGATGACTGTAGATCGCCTAACTGGTTTTTACAAGAATATCATGATATCTTTTAATGAGTTATACTCACGGACCCTCCAACTCTATGTTTTACATGGAGACGTGATTCCAGTAAAGGCATTACAAAGTAAAATATGACTTTTATATTATATATATATATATATATATATATATATATATATATATAGAATGAATAATGAGAGACAAGGTTAAAACAAAAACAAAGAACACTTTTATGGTATTTTGAAGTGACGAGAAAACGTTTGACAAGACAAATTTTCCTTGAAACTGCTAGGAATAACATCAAGGAATAATTTCCTTTTGAGTTTGCCATTGCCCTCTATTATTATTCTATAGACTTTAGAATATAATAAAATAAATCCAAATGACTCATTAAATTAGCTGCAATCTTATATTGTGAGGTAGCAGTTGATCGACACAGCTTGACGCTATTTTCATTATGGGTCATCGGAAAATAACCTCTGTGTGTTTCTAACACATAGATATTATTACGTACATCTGATCACACATATCCCGCCATAGACTTGAGCTTATAAGCCAATAAGGTAATGTTGTTGTATTATTCAATCGACCGTTATTACCTTGTCCAAGCTATTATATAATTTTCATCTACTAGAGTCAGTGACTCTTTAGTTCAAAAGTGTCCTCGGAGATACATGAGTTATGGAAAAAGAACATACATATTTGAATACCTAATAATTAAGGTACTTTGCACACTTTAAAAACCTAAAAAGAAAATCAGAAACCACGTAAAAATAGATTGCCAAAATTTTTGATTAAATAGTTAGCTTTAAGATCATAAAGATTTAATTGATATATGTTCAATATCACATGGGAGTTTTCGTTGTTCCTTTTTGGACTACTCTTAGCCTACTAGTTTAACGGTTGATAAGACAAAATATAAGGGACTCCAGCTGCATTATAATTTAAGCGTCCTCATTGGACCCGGAAAACGCACATAAATACCACTTTTTTTTCTTTTCTAGACTACTCTAGTGAATTGGCTTCTTGTGTGTGTGTGTGTGTTTTTTTTTGTAACATCGATTCTCACGTGGCGTGGCATAGATATACAAAAACAACGACCCTATCTAGTATACCTCAACGACACTAAAAACTATTGTTAGGGTATGAGAAATGTGATAAGTATGCAAAAATACTTTCATCACAAGAGATAAAGAGCTTGCTTCCAATGAGACGTCCGGCTCTATACGTACCTTCATAACAACAACAACAAAATTATTCCATTGCCTTAGAGATATGGCGGAGTATGGAGGGTCGGACATACACAACCATACTCATGTGTTAAAAACACACAGATGTTATTTCTTGCCTGCATAGATGACACAATAATAGGAATATGATGTGCTAGTTTACTAGTGAAGAGATTTTATAAACACAAATAGAAAGCTTCTTATATTAAAATACACATAACCGTGTATGTACACAAACAATGAAAGACAAAAACAAAAACAAAAAAGTGCAAAGTCAGCCTAAAGTGTCGAGAGTATCTAAGCCCCTAAGTATAGTGCATATATATCCTGTCTAAACCTCATTAACATTAATCTTCTGTCTCTATGAACTCCTATCCTAGACTATGTCTTAGAGAGATGCAAATCTAGAATCTTTGCCCAACAAGTAGTAAGTAAATTGAAGATAAAAGGTAAAAGAAAAGTCGTCTAAACTACATTTAATGCGTTATGGGGAAAAAATGTTCATGAATATTTGACTATAAGAAAATCTACTCTGCGAGCCTTGTACCTATGCATGTTGCTTCTTTGATTTGCATGCGAATTTTCTCATTGAGACGCATGTAAATGCATTATTGATCTCTAATGCATATGACGTGGTACAAGATACATGATATTCAAAAACTAATATTATGTCTGTCCCCAAAATATCACCCCACTTGATTATTTTATATTTATAACATAGTTTGAGGCGGCCACGATAATTGTTGCAAATTTGTGTGTAATTTTTTTTATGTATATAGTTCCTTACGTGAACTCTCCAAGCCTTTATGTTACTCCAATATCATTGTAGTTGTTAGATTCATATAGAATATTGTCTTTCCTTTTTCATATAATTTATTTATGTAATAGCTATCCTTTCATTCTGAATCAGCATGGTCTAAGGACGTGTATTTATTTTTTAATTCAAAATTTTTATTGTCAAGTGAAAAGATTAATCACTGCTTTAGTGACGGCTAGCCATGAGATAGACATTCAAATAATAATGCAGATACATGGTAATGTAGAGTGCGGGCTTTGAAACAACTAGTAAGGTTGCTATTTTGTAACCTTGAGTTCACGGGTTAGAGCCACGAAAATAACTTCGTGTACAAAGTGTAGGTTAAGACTGTGTATATCAGTTAGCGAAACAATATAACTCCTTCCCGGATCCTGCGCAAACGTGAAAGCCTAATGCATCGGAGACGTTTTTATACATGTTAATGTGGAAATTGTTATATCATAAATTTGTTTTGTAAATATAAAGCTCGTTTTCTGGATGCTGTTGACTTTCTTACTCCAAGGCCTTATTGCATATCAAGAGGGGAAAGAGCTATTAACTCAAGGCGTAACATCAAGAGGGGAAAGAGCAATTAACTCAAGGCGTAACTCAGTATTCGGATGATATATTGCATCTATAGCTATCGGTTTGAATCTTGGTAGCCGCAGTATGGATGTTTGGGCTCTGGCGTCAGTTCTTTATACCGAAGCGGGTTTAGGTTCAGACACCTTGTAAACACCAAGTCCTAGGATTCTTACCTAGGAGGCTGCTGAACGACCTGATTTACATCTTCCACGAAACTCTTTGTGACTAAAATGGTAGAGTTATCGGGATCAAATTATGACCTTTTGAATCCAAAGAAAAGAACAGCTATGCTAATTATATTTCGGTTAATTAAAAAAACCTCCTAAACATTAGGAGTATGTCATCATCATCATCCCTATCCGGTATATCCCAACGACAGCAAAAGCTATTGCTAGGGTCTAGAGAGGGTAAATGGTAGACAAACAATACATCTGTCCCAAGAGATAGAGAGTCTGCTTCTAGTGAGACCACTGGCTCTACATGTACCTACATAAATGACATAATAATAGCGATATGATGTGCTAGTGTGTTAGTGAGGGAATTCAAAAAATACAAAGAATAGGCTTTCGATATTAAAATACACATAAAGTGTATCATGTAATGCAAAAACAATGGTAAAAACATAAACAAACATGTGCAAAGTCAACCTAAAGAGTAGATAGTGTCTACGCCTATCTATGTCCTTAAATATACTCTAAGGTGTGCTTATATATGACCTATACCTTGTTAACCTTAATCTTATGTCTCCATGAACTCCTATCCTGGACCATGTCCTCAGAGAGGTGCAAATCTAACAGGCCGTGTCTAATCTGCTCATCCCAAGTCAGTTTGAGCCTGCCTTTACTACTGTTCCCCGCTACAACGAGGCTTTCAATTGTTCTGACTGACGTCGTTGTCTGTCTCTGCTTGACATGTCCAAACCATCTCATTCTTTCTTTCCTTATCTTATCTGCTATACTAGCCACGCGTAACCTTTCTCGAAACATCTCATTTCTGATCCGGTTTAGCCTTATATGTCCACACATCCACCTCAACATCCTCATCTCTGCCACTTCCATCTTCTGCAATTGTGATCTTTTGATGGTCCATCAGTCTGTCCCATATAGAATTTCCGGTCGCACTGTCACTCTAAAAAATTCTCTTTAATTTATTTGGAAAATTCTTGTCACGCAGCACCTGTGAGGCCGCCCTCCATCTACACCAGCCTGCTTGAACTCGACGTGTTATATCGCTATCTATGTCCCCATTCTGCTGCACAAATGATCCTATGTAATTGAACTTACTTACATGTGGTACCACTTGACTATTGATGGTGAGCTTACTATTCTCACTGTCGGCTACGGTGCTGAAGTCGCAGTGCAGATACTCGGTCTTAGAACGGCTAATCCTTAAGGTTTTTCTCTCTTAAACACCTCTTCACTGCTCTAGTCTCATACTCAGAATATGTCTACTCTCTACGACTAATACAATATCGTAAGCAAAATACATACACCTCTCCACTTCTGTGACTAACCGACCGATTGGTCTAAATTGCAGTGCCGATTCAGACAATTGTGTTAAAAGATGCGAAAAACAATTGTATGACACAAAAATAAGTCAAGTTTCAAGTAGTACGATAGGCGACTTATTAGCTCCTCAACTTGGCTGTATTTTGGAGCAAAAAGCGATTCTCTGGTCTTAAGACTCTTATCGCAAAAAGCGATTCTCTGGTCTTAAGACTCTTATCGCTCCATCCCTAATGAGCATTACGAAAGATATAAATTAGAATCTCAGCGGTTTCTTAGATTGAGTGAGGACTTACATTGTCACCCATACAAAGTGTCCCTCCACAAACTAGGCCTCCGGTCTATTAGCAATGGAACATATATACTGTATGACTCTAGATTCGATTTCTTGATCTCTTGGATCAAATCTCAACTCAAATACCAATTGAGCTATACTCTGGGACCAACTTAGCTCCATTTTGAAATTTCAAGCGATTGTGTGCCGTAATTATTCCTTGATTTATTACTGACAAAATATAAGTCTACTTTGATTAATTATATAAATGTCTACTATGCTACATTGAAAAGTTAAAGTAAATTTATATTTTAAAATAGATGGCCTGTATAATGTTTTATGGTTTCTGTTTGATAAATGTGTTCAAAAGCTACTTTAGTTGGTAATCTGCTAGTAGGGTTCATATCACCACAGGCATTAAAAAACTCTGAACAATGTGCATCAAGATTTTGTTTAAGACATGGTTTTTGTTATTATGTCTAACTCAACAAAAATGTTAATAATATGTTTACAATTATAATACGTATCTCCTCTAATCTCGAGACTTATCCCAACCTCCTATAAATCATATTGTAAAATAAAAAAGATGAAGTTAGTATATAATGAAAATCTTTTTTGACTAGACAATAGGAATCAAATTTTGTAACTAACCACTATTGAGCTTTTATAGTTTCTATTTTTTTCACTTTCATTCTCAAATTGATTAGTCCAACTCTTTATAAGCACAAACAAAAATTAGAAAAAATCAACAAATTTTTTGCCTCTAAATTAAAAATAGAAAAAGGGTTTTGAAAAAATTGACATTGTGTTTTCTCTACTATACAACAACAAAAATCATATCCAGTATATCCCAACGATATCAAAAGCTATCGCTAGGGTATGGAAGGGTGAGAAGCAGGCAAACAATGTCTCCATCCTAATGGATAGAGAGTTTGTTTCCAGTAAGACCTCCGGCTCTATATATACCTGTATAGATAAAACAATATATTATGCAGTAGCATTAAAAAAAATTTAAGCGCTTACTGCTTTTGGAGTGTATAATTGGTTTTATATATTTTCTTTGTGCTAAAGTAAAAATTTAAGCGCTTACTGCTTTTGGAGTGTATAATTGGTTTTATATATTTTCTTTGTGCTAAAGTAAAGTTTGTGGTATGTGCTAGTGACATTGCCAATTGGTAAAATCACAATTTTGAGATTAACCTCTTTAATTTGCTAAAAACATAGTACACATTAGATCATATGTAACGATCCGAATTTTCTTAGTTGATTCTAGACATGGCTCACCTAGTTCATGTTCAGGTTCGACGTCGTCATGAGACACATTAAATAATCTGTAACGACATGAATTTGTCTATCTGATTCCAGACATGGCTCATGTTCGGGTCAGCACAACTTCCACCCTGTTGGTTGTAGTTTTAGCTTGTATATATGGAAAATAAATAAGAAAATTAAGGATATTTAAAAAAGAATTAAATCTTTGTAGAGTGAGCAACCATGTCGATTAGTATCAAGGTAGATATTTCCTCCAAATACTTCCTTAAAAGACTCTACATCTTGTAGAAGTTTATTAGTTGCTCGAATATTTAGAAAAATCTACTAAATCAACATCAAAGTACGTATGTAGATACACAATGAAGCACAAAAAAGACAACGAAAAATCTCTTAGAAGTACTCACACAAGCAAAGGGCCCCCCACCCCTTTCCTTTTGATGAAAACAGGCATGGAGTCTGAGGTCAAAACTCCGGAGGTGCAATTAAAAGTTCCGAGATTCAAAGAGATATAGAACAACATATAAGTTATCATGTTTGCATATTCATCATTTAAGTCTCCAACAATTATTGCATCATTACGTACAAGCTCTCCTTGAATGGGGATTTCGTCTTTGTTGATTCGAAAAAAATTGACATCGTTGAAATTTAGTAGTTATACCATTCTTATATATCATGACATTTTCTCTCTTCTATTGAATGTGGAATATGTTTTGGTTCTTTACATAATCATAGTCACTCTTACAATATTTGGTAAAAATAGTACCCGACCAAAACCACCAAAAATTATAATCCACGCTGAAGTCAAAATAACAAGGAACAAATTTGTAATTTCAGCATTCAAAAGAAGTAGAAAATCATTGAATATCCTTCATCTTGATTGCAGGTAAGTCAAACTCAAAGGTTTCAATTTTGGCGCATGGGATAGACCCTGCGCTTTTTTTCTGTACACGGTCGTAGGTCTATGGGCCCTGGTTTTGGTGACTGATTGTAAAGTTTTACTTTGATCATTTATAAAATCGTTCCTTTTCTGGAAAAAAAAAAACTCAAAGGTTTCAAGCACGAGTTTAAGTCAAAGCATATTAACCTCGTGGGCTTAAAGTTACGGAAAATGTGGTATTACATCATGCATTTTTCAGATCATGATATATTAGCATCAATGTTGGACCAAGGTGAAATCTTTCAATCCGGAGTTCTCCACCATCCCAATCTAAAAGAGTATGTGTTGAAGATGTAAATCAAGAGACCAACGGCCTCTTAAGTAGGTTGAGATCTTACGCAGTGACCCACACAAGGTGCCCCACAAACCAAGCTTTCGGCCTAGCAGTAGAGTAACACCTGCACTGTGTGCATCCTTGGAATCGAACTCTTAACTTCTTGAAGCAAATTCAATCTGACTACCAACTGAACTATGTCCTAGAACCACCATCAATGTTGATTTAACGGTTCATCCCTAAACACGTTACGCCTCTACATTCCCCAAATGCATTTCTACAGTATACATTATTAGAAGAAAAGTTTTATTTTCTCGTGAAATTTATTCTTTCAAAATTAATTAATATATAATGGATAAACTAAGGACTAAGACACAATAGATATGTTGTATTCACTTTCTACAATTGTTGAACTAAGCTAAGCAAATATTTTTGTATTTATGACGAAGTGCAAATTAACTCAACTAATTAACTTTAGTTTCAAGTTAATTCAAGTTTAAGCCACACAAATTAAAAACTATCATGGAATATACATGTAAATATATGTCCAAAAATTTATTATCTCGGTTTTAAAATATGAATACACTTTGACTTTTTCAATATAATGTAAATTATACTATTTTAAAAAGTCAAAATAGACTTATATTATAAAACGGAATAAGTAGATCTTATTCATTTAGAAGATTTAAATTAAAAGATATTTCAAACAAAAAATTAACTCCCGATGCAGAGAGCATTTCATGTGTTAGTTGCCCTGTAATCCCGGATGAGATCATCCTACCGTAAGGTGACTCACCCCTCTCCCCACAACGCGACACGTGTTAGCAGGGTGGGATGATAGGGTTGGATAAAGGTAACCATCATCCTGCCTCGCCACCTTACCCTGTTGTCACGTGTCGCGCGGTGACAAACTCGGTAAGAGAGTTGCGGTGAGAGGATATAAACCCCTGTGATCCGCGTCGACCAAGGGCGGAAACTCGTTGTTTACATACACGTTATATTATGGTGTCTAATCATGTTTGTTTTCATGTCCTATCGTGTTTTTTATGGAGTCGAATTCCTTCACCGCAAGGAACAATGAAGAATGAATCAACGACACATGTTCATCAAGGGTTGTGAAGTCCGGTTGGGATCTGAGGAGGTAAAAAGTGAGGTAAAATATGAGGTCTCCAATCACGCGTTGCCACGTGTACAAAAGTGGAAGAAGTTTAAAATTTTTTTGTTTTTAAAAAATAGTTACTTATACACGTGGCATTGCATGATTGGAGGACTCATATTTTGCCTCACTTTTTGCCTTCTCAGATCCCAACCGTGTGATGTGAAGTCGGATAAAAAGTGGCATACAGGAAAGAGAGTGAAAGGCTGGTCGGAAAGGTAAAAAATAAAAACGATGAAAAGATCTTACCTGATTTTTTTTACAAATTCATAAATTACACGCTGACACACGAAATTCCACACATCTTCACGTCACCTAGGTGAATTAGATTGAGGAAAGATTATACCTTGTTTTTTTTCTCGATTACCGTTTCGACCTTTCCTTGCATGTTTTTCCGTCATGTGTCAAAAGTAATATTTGTTTAAAATAATAATATTATTAATAACAAATCTATCTGTCTTATACTAAAGTACATATCAACGAACTAAATGCAAATCTTTTAGGTAAGTTAACATGTATCTAACCATGACAAATAATACACAAGATATATTGCAAGTTAGGCCACAAACCAAACATATAGATTTGTTTCCGTTCAGATAGGTGTAGGATTTAAGTAAGACAAAATATGAGGCCTCAGTCATGACTCGTTACATATAAAAATTGTTCCTTTTTTTCTAAAAAATTAAATCGTTGATTAATTTTACACGTGACGACGCATGATTGAAAGTCTAGTATTTTACCTAGAGTCTCTCCATATCTGAACCGGATTTGAAGGGTTTGGGAGCCCCAAGTTTAATCAATAACTGACTCCACCAATCATTCCTTTTCCCTTAGTTGAACGGAAACCAATCAAATCTCTTTCCTATCGTCTATGGCAACCGCCCTACCCTTCCCATATAAATAACCCCTACTCCTCTCGATCCTCACTCTCGTCCTTAGATTCCCTGCGTTTTTCCTGGCTCTTAACAAACCTGCTTTCCTGGTTATGATATCTGCCGGCGACCGGGATTCTGAGAGCCTGTTTTGCTCTCCGGTCGCTCTCGGTTTTCCCCGTCCTAGATTCTTCCGTTATCGCCGCCTCAGGTGATCCCATCATCCAAGCCTTTTACGTATTTAGAATAGAAAAGGAAAAGGAAAGGTGTTATTCGGTGTGGAGTAATTCGAGATGCCGAGTCCTAAAGGTCGTCAAAATCGGAGAGGAGGAGAAGGTGGAGGAGGGGAGAAAAGTCGGAAGGGAAAGTTGGCGGCAAAATCGCAGTCGTTTCATTCCGGAATGTTGGGTGGAGAGGCAGACGATATGTTGCGTAGGCCGAGAACGGTGCCGGACTTGCTTTCCGGTGGGAAAATAATTTCTTCGCCGGAATTTGACGCGCGGCCGCAGAAGTTGACGAAGTTGCTTCTTAATGTCACGATACAGAGGAGCCTTGGTGCTTTGCACGTTCTGATGTCACCGGAATCGAAGGTGGATGATCTAATCGCGGCGGCGCTACGGCAGTATTCAAAGGAAGGCCGGCGGCCGATTCTGCCGTCTTCCGATGCCGGTGGATTTGATCTTCATTATTCTCAATTTAGCTTAGAAAGTGAGTACTTAATCTCAGCCGTTCGATTCTCTTCCATTATTTTCTCAACCTTTAGAATTCTGAACGTGTAAGATTTTCATTGGCTAATATTCTGATCTTCTCCTTTTGTAGGCTTATCTAGAGACGAGACGCTGATAAATCTAGGGTCTCGGAATTTCTTTTTGTGCCCTAGAATTTGTGACGAAGGAGAGACGGCGTCGTCTTCAACTTGCTCAAGAGAAGCTAGGAAAACAGTCAAAATTGGGTTGCCCTGGCTAAAGTTTATGGGGTTCTTGTTTTAAAGGGGAAATTATGACCCAAAAGCTCATCAAATATCATGTTTCTAAGTTAGGTGACATAAAGAAATAGCCTATTGGAGCAACTAGTTTCTGATTTGGTACGTTGAGGTCACGGTTGTAGCTTCTACAAAAAATGTAAGAATAGAAAGAACCCTACGCAATAGGAAGTTAGAGCACCGAAAACGTCCCTTTATAGAAATAATTCGTGAATAGCATTAGGAAATCCTCGTCGTAAAAAGGATGGAGAAAATCGAAGTCTGGTCATTACAGATTGTAGTAGTCTGATCTACATGTGTAATTTGATTTCCCAATTTAAGCTTTGGTTTCTATTAAGTTCAGTTTTATTTTGTAGCTGGGATTGTGAAAGTGTATTGCAATTTAGCTTGTTTGTATATAAAGAAGAATGTTTCAGGGAGGTGTGTACATTTTAAATGAGTAAGGCCATTCTTTGAACTAGATATAATGAATGGTTTTCTTCCATTTCTATTCTTCAAATTCCTTTCTTTTTTCTTTTTTACTTTTCTTTTGGGAGGTGAGCGCGAACCTTGAAACAACTCGTAAGGTTGTTATTTTGTGACTTTGATGTCATAGGTTTGAGACGCAAAAACAATCTGTCCTACAAAAGTGTAGGATAAGACTGCGTACATCAGATCGCAAAGCGATTCAGTTCTTCTCAGATCCTATGTGAATACGAGAGGCTAATGCATCATAAACGCATGTTATTTATTTTAGAAGGTGGGTTGTGGAGTACAACTGTAAATAATGAAAATTAGCAACTTGTACACATTATTGATTGATTTTGAAAGGACGCTCATGACCACTAAGAAAAGGAGAAAAGAAAAGAGAACACAAGGACAAAGACCCTTACTGGTTGGGATGCAACCTTTAATCTAATAGAACTACTTATTGGTTGATTGATCGACTCACATATCTACCTCCAACAGTATGTAATAATGAGTCTATTGGACTACTCTCATGTCAACCTCTAACAATGTAATGATGAGTTTTCAACTTGATAGATCCACTTATAGATCGATTGATCGATTCACATATCGCTTTCCACATAATAATCACATAAAAGATAGAAGTAATTGATAGGCCAGATCAGAAACGAGGTGTTTCGAGAAGGGTTAGGCGTTGCTAGTATAGCCGATAAGATAAGGGAGGGAAGATTGAGATGGTTTGGGCATGTCAAGCGGAGACAGACAACGGCGTCGGTCAGAGCAATTGAAAGCCTAATTGTAGAGGGAAATATGAGTAAAGGCAGACCCAAACTGACTTGGGATGAGCAGATAAGACACGACTTACTAGATTTGCACCTTTATGAGGACATGGTCCAAGATAGGAGTTCATGGAGACATAAGATTAAGGTCAACAAGGTATAAGTCATATATAGGGACACTTTAGAGTATATGTAGGGACATAGATAAGCATAGACACTATCTACGTTTTAGGTTAACTTCCCACTTGGTGTCGTATGTTTTACCGTTGTTTTACATTACATGTACATATATACGTGATGTGTATTTTAATATTGAAAGGCCTTTATTTGTATTTCTTGAATTTACATACTAACACACTAGCACAACAAATACCTATTATCATGGCATTTATGCAGGTAGAGCCGGGGGTCTCACTGGAAGCAGACTCTCTATCCCTTGGGATAGAGGTATTGTCTGCCTACCACTTAGGCTCCCCAGACCCTGACGATAGCTTTTGCTGTCGTTGGGATATACTGGGTACGGATGATGATGATGATGATTGGCCCAGGGGTTGGTGTTAGGAAATCAACCGAGATCACTGCAAAAACGCGCAGCGGAAAACAAAAACTTGATCTCCGATTTCCTACCAAGGATCCATGTTGTTCGTTTAATTCGACAAAAGAAATCAAAAACTACCTCCGTAGATTCGAAGTCTGCAGATGGGAGAGGTGCGAAATCACGAACACCCTCTGTCGGTATCCACACGAATGCTTCCGTCCGGAGTGCTAGCTCTTCAAACGGCGCGGCTGAAGAACTCAATTTTTCACAAAAAACGGCTCTAGGGTTTTTTTTGATGACTCTGTGTATTTTCGTGTGTCTTGTGTATACGAGATACACAAGTATATATGCACATACGTAGACATGTCCTAATCGGATTAGTGGATGCCAATCAAAATCCATATCAGATACGGATTCTATCAGGATATTCAAAATTCATATCAGATATGGATTCTCTCGTTATTATCCGATAATACACATGTATATATAATCACCAAAAACCGAAAATAATAATAATAATTAATATCCGATATTAATATTATTAATATTAAAACGATAATAATAATAATAATTAATATCCAATATTAATATTATTAATATTATTAATATCAGCCTTACGCATTCTTGTGTGTGACCCGATAGGCCCATATTAATTGGCAGTTGATTAAATCTCTATTAAACCAACAAGTCGTAATTGGCCTCTAGCAAGGCATTACAACTACCCAATTAATACGAGTAAAGTCCAACTAGCCTAATAATAGTACATGCATTAATCCCTTTGTCACACGATATCTAGTTTGAACATAAGTCATGGTCAGCGTCATACTTATATAGTTCAAACATATGATTACTCGATCTCTAAGTAGACTGATAAAACAAATGATATTGATCACACTATCAATTCATTTGAGCACGGCCATGCATTTCACAGTCTCACTAATCGAGGGGCCCAAAGATATCTCTCTCAAAAGAGAGGGACAAATTCTATCTTGATTGTTCAATATCCTCTACATAATTTCTATCACATTCAATCATGACTTTTATTATTATCCAGTTACGGATAACGTTTGATCATGTCAAAATATAATAGTCCTTATGTTGGAAACTATGACAATCTCAAGTCAAAGGATTAAAACATGACTATCATGAGATTTACTTATGACGCTAATCCATGTAGCAATCTCATGATGGGTCTATCCAATACACTGTTCTCTAACAAGTATCTATGAGATTGATTCGTATCACCATACACATAATCATCTCATGATTATCAAATCAATACTCATACTGATTATAAATTATTTTATCTCCATAACAATAATGAATCAGGGACATATATCAAAATTGTGTAACATACTAACCAACAATAATGATAATAAAAGCTCTTTTATTAATAATAAATGCATAACATAAATATCCAAATCATGGTCTAGGACACATACACTAACAGTTGGTTGATCAACTCATCGACCAACGCTAGGGTCGATTAATTGATTCAGTTAGGACATCAATAAACAATGTTTTTTTTTATGATTTTCAAGAGTTTTGTAACTTGATACTCGACTGTTCAATCATGAACGATTATAAACTGATTCTGAAAATTGAATTCTGTAGGGTGGTATTATATTAATTCTCATTTAATATATACTTTTGTAAATTAATACTTTATCTCTTTTTTATCTTTTCAAATGAAATTTTATGATATATATACTATGAAGTCAATGTATATACTTACTTTCGTAGTAAAAACGAAAAAATATCCTTCTATCCTAAGAAACATTTGTCGCGACTCTTTACGTATTGTATAACTAAATTATTTGAAAGACAATAACTTTGTTACGCCTCCACTTTGATTTATATCACAACTTTCTTATCTCCAAATTTGTTTACGGAATTCTTTGAAGGGTTACTCATCTTCCATCTATATTTTGATTTGGTTCCAACTCAAACGCAACATATATACACACATACATATATACTGTGCAAATCAAAAGATAAACTTCAACATTGATAAGAATTTCAATTACCATGCAATTCGTTAGATGATTTATCCAAAATAACTTAGAGTTTCTTACCTTGTATTAAATGATAAGTATATACCCGATATATATATCTCAACTTTTTTTTTTTGAGGAAATACATATCAACTTCTAATTGCTGAGAAATGAGCTTGACAACATTTCCTTTGGCTTGATAATATTCATTATATTAACTTGTAGTAATATAAAGAAAATGCCATATTTGGAGATGGATACGCTTCTCTTCAAGTAGACTGTTTTAATTTAAAGAAAATACATATCGAGATGATAATTAGTTTCCGAATGAAGTCAATGCTTTGCTTTTGTAATATGATGAAATAAGTCAAAATGACTCACTAAATTCGTTCTGCTTCTTATATTGTGGAGTAGCGGTTGATCGATACAACTTGACGTAATTTTCATTATAGGTCATCGGAAAACAACCTCTCTGTGTTTCTAACACATGGTTATGGTTACGTACATCCGACCTCTATACTTCGCTATAGACAGGAGCTTTTAAGGCAATGGATAATGTTGTTGTATATATCGAGATGATACTTATCTACAAGTGCACTTTAACAGTGATAAGCAGCGAGTAATAATGTGAAAGATCATTTGTCATGATGTAACTATTACACTGATTTACTTTAATTTTTTTTTTATAAAAAAAAGTTAACAAGTAAACATCACATATACATACTTGATATAGTCGTATGAATAAGAAATAATAATGCGTTAAAATAAGTAGGTAGATGTCCATGACTTAAAAACGTTTCAGATGCATTAGGCTCGCATATGACTTAGTAAGAGGATAAAGAAACCACGAGATGCTATTTTTAGACGGATAATGATAAATACATACATTTTTTTTGATAAATACATACTCTGTGATTTTCGTACAATTGATTTCTTCTTATAAATTCATTCTTGTTTATCATTAGCATATTTGGACTCGTTCATTCACATGGGTAGAATGTATTACTATGGATGTTAACGAACCGAACCGAACTGAATACTATGTTTTCAAATTCCGATTCGTTGATAAACGAACTGTTTGGCTTGGTTCGCTTAACTAAACAAACTTTAAAATTGATTCGAGTTCGTCTCAATAACCCTTTAACTGTTTAAACGAGCCGAATAGTTTGGCTCATTTTATTAAACGAACCCAAACAGATGGTCGAGTTCAGCTCATTTACCGACCATTACAGAACAAATACGAACCCAATATGAATCGAACTCGAACAGTTCGTAAACTATTTGGTTCGTTGGCTGATTCAGCTTTCGTAAAATGTGTAAGACAGCCAATTTAGAAAGCAACTCTGCTCTCAAAAAAAAAAAAAAGAAATAAATAGACAACTCCGGTCATCGAACTGCCCAAACAAATGTATCGACGTTACAGGAAAAGAAATACTTTCTTCTCTGAAAAATGTTAAAAATATTGTTTATTTTATAAAAATATGAATATAATAGTAGTTAAAATTTTCATATTACGATTTTAATAAACACTTATATGGTTTCTTCAGTTTATATTAATTAACAAAGTAACAGTAAATTTGGAATAATTACCAAAATTGTTTGATTTCTTAAAATTATGTATAAATTTTTTACCCGTAAGACTGAGTTTTCCTTTGTCCAAATAATCTTTCGATATCTTTTATACATCGCACATAACGCGTATATAGGAGTTAAAACTAAGGAGCCTTCCCAAAATACAACATTTTTACAACTCGCTATCAAAATAGATGAGTTGAAAAAGGTCACCAGAGCATAGCTCAGTTGATACTCAAGTTGGGATTTGTTTTAAAAAGTCAAGAGTTCGATTTCAAAGACACACACTGTGTGGGTGTTCCATTGTTGCTAGGCTGAATGCCTGGTTTGCGGGGAACACTTTGTGTGGGCCACTGCCTATGTCCACACCCAACCTAAGAAGTCGCTCGGTTTATGATTTGCATCCTCCACAATGTTGTTGCTAGGCCGAATTCTTGTTTTGCGGAAGGAACACTTTGTGTGGGTCACTACATAAGTCCACATTCAACCTAGGAGATTGTTCGGCATCTGATTTGCATCTTTTACAATATTCGTTGGGGCTATTGAGAGAATGACTTTTGCTTCAAGATTGGTTGAAAAGTTACCCTTGTTACTAATTTTTTTCCCGACTTTGTTACCATGCAGAATATCTAGGCGGGTATAATGAATGAAATGAAAACTGTTTTTGGATTTGGAATAAATTTTCAATCTGAAAAGTGTAACAAAAACTCCAAAAGAGATCTCTGTAATTGTCCCTCAATAAATTGTGTCGAATATATAACTATATATGGACAGGCTGGTGTTGATCTTATCGTCCTTCAGGACCCTCAGCCATATAATGCATACCAGACAAAGTGTCACCTGTAAACCGTGTCAGCTTGGACCGGATATTATGATATAAGCGAACTAGTCTATATAGTAGTATTATACCTACGCTGTGTGTGTCTTAGTTTTAACATGTGCCTTTCTAATATAATATCCCAATATAAGTAACAACTCAGCTATATCATGTAGACTCAAACCGTGTTTTCTCAAAGCCTACAGATGTGTTGAGAAATGCCAATTTGCAGCAACTCGCTATGCACAGGACTGTGTGTTGGGATTAATTCGAGATACGTATGATGCGCAGCACGTTGATAAAGTTTATACGAATTAATCATAAAGTAGACGTTATGTATGATAATATTATATGTCACATATGTCACGTAATAATATTAATTGTTACGTAAAACATCCACACGTTAAGTGATCATCGGATATACTCGTAGACGTATAGTGTGGTCTAAATGGAAACCCCAATATGTAAACAGTCATATGGTCAGAGACCGCGATGGATAGGCTCAAAGTGCAACGACCATAAAGTTACGACATCTGGTCCCCGAGGGGCGACAACTCACGTGTGGCTACTAGATAATTGTTGGTACAGTAATTAAATATTAAGTTTCTACAACTTACCAAAAAGGGCAAAATTGGTATTTTGAGTTTTGTAGGAACATCACATGATGAAAATATTTCAAGGATGTATTATCATCTTATTTATCATGACAAAGGTGATATCATGAGTATTTATGATCATCCGGGTCATTTCTAGAGTTTTCTCACACCAGAGGTATTTTGGTCATTTCACCCCAAGGGTATTTTTGGGATTTTCACTCAAGGAATCTCTTGAGCATATTATTATCTTCATTCTGGAGCTGTGTTATTATTATTTTGAAGATTATATGGTGATCTTATATCTTATTCTCTCAACCGATGATATTATTGACTATAGCTGGATATGTGACGATTTGAGATGTCACATTCTATTTTTTCTTGAAGACCCTCTTATATATGTTATAAGAGAACATTTATCATCATTATTCAGAGATATTAAAGGTGTCAAAGGTGTGGAAATGATCTTGACATATAAGAAGAAATATTGGGGAATTTCGGTGTTACACGTTGACATAATCTTGTCAATTGTTATCTATTTATTTCTTCTTCAAAAATTTGAGTTGCTACACATATTGGTATGTCCAAAAACGTGTATTATCATGTGGATATGATGTTGTACACATTTTATGAGTTGAAGACAAGTGGACCAACCAAAAAGGAGCTAGTTGGCAAAATTGCCAACTTGGAAATTTCAAAAATATACCCAACGGATATAGACCTTTCTTGGGTATTTTCAGCAGATTTTTTGAAGTCAAATGAAGCTCTCACATGTCCTATTATAGTGCTTGAATTTGGGATAATTTGGTGGTATTATCATTTCTTATTTCATTAAAGAAAATCAAAATATTTTTTTTGAAAAATGGCAAGTAGCCAACGGCTACTATTGTTTTCGGAGCTGAATTTTGAAGCTTAAAATGGTCAAGCTCACATGCCTATTATCTTGCCAACAAGTTGAGAAGATGATGGATTTGTTGTGGTGATATTATCTTCACATTTTCAAGATAATTCCAAGACATTCCAAGGTGTTAAATTTTCGGCCAAGGTGACATCCAAGGTGGACCAATCATGTTGTTTTATTTTGCCAAGTGTACAAGGGCAACCAATGATGAGAAGACATTTGGAATTGATGATGAAGATGGTGACATATGTGTATTCTTATCTTCAAGGCTCATTTCATACTATAAATAGAGGTAATGGTGAAGAAGATAAAACACACTTGAAGCTCACAAGCATTTGTTGAATTGTCTAGCTTTCATCTTCATCTTCATCTTCTTGTTGTTATTGTTTTATTCATTGTAGCAAAGGTGTTCTTGTTTTATTGTGGTGAGCTACAAGCCTCTTGAGCTTCATTTGTAAGATTGATTAGCCATCTTATTGTTGGGGACAATCAATCCTGTACCAAGACGCAGTCGTTCAATGTGTGCATATGAACAATACAAAAATAATCAAACCCGGGGCCAGATTGATCTTATTTTAAACCGGAGGATAGCGTTAGTTTCACGTTTAAAATATAACCGCTCAAACAGAAGTATTCTGCACGCTGTCCAACATCGATCGATCACATCGATCGATCGATGTCACATCGATCAATCGATGTGATCGATCGATATGCGTCAGAATCATTCCTCACCTTTCTGTCCAACTTCGATCGATACATCGATCGATCGAAGTGACATCGATCGATCGAAGTGATCGATCGATGTAAGACAGAAACATCGAAGCTCTCTGATCAACTTCGAACGATGACATTGATCGATCGAAGTGACATCGATCGATCGATGTCATCGATCGATGTCTGTCAGAAGCTCTTTTATGCCACATGGACACATCCAACGTGGTATTCCTCCATAAGGGTGACACGTCACCCATCCACAACATTTTCTATCCACTTTGAGCATTAATTTCACATTCACCCAATATCATAATTGAGTGATTCCACATCCTAAAATTAACTACTCGTCACGTAGATAATTAAGGATTCATCAGTTTTCGATTTTCATTATCGGAAACTCATTAAGCTCAAAATACGTTGCTCAACCAAGTTTTGCAACATCATTAATGGGCCAATGCCCAAACTTTAAATTCTCCATCAATGGGCCAAAGCGCAAATCTTCCAAATCTCCAACAATGGGCCAAAGCCCAAACCTTTAATTCTTCAACAATCCCCCACATGAATGGAAATTAATGCAAATGCATATGCAGACTCTAAGGAGAAGTCAGACAAGAAAATATTGCATCAGAAGAGGTAGATTCTAGCTTTGAACCTTTCATAGTGATGTACCATCGGATTCACTCGGCTAAATAGTGACTTGATGTCTTGAACTAGCCAGCCTTTGTTGTGAACCAAGACAACGATACTCACACAATATTTCCTTTAACACCCTTTTGGTTCTCATGGTTGTGTTCGTTTTGGCCATGAACAACCTGGTTTCAGAAAGTGTTTTAGAGAAATCTTGCCTCCTAGACTTTCTCATAGAAGCGGCCCCACTTCACACTTACATAGGTGATTCCTATCAAGAGTATTCTGCCATACTCCACTTGACGTATCAAGATAAAGGACATCATTAAAAGCCTTAGCTTACCCTAAAATTCTCTGCAGATAGCACTTTTGTCAGACGGAATGAGTAAGTGCTAACTGAATCTTCATAACTTAGTTGTCCCATTGAACCAAGATTCTGGGATCTCCAGTCAACAAGGTTGGGTTACCATTACAAAGATTCATGCATTATGGGCTTTAGTCCCATTCCGTTTGTCAATCTTGACATCTGATCTCTAGGCAAGCCTTTTGTCAGCGGATCCGCAAGATTCTCCACTGATTTTACATAATCAATGGAAATCACGTCATTAGAGATCAACTGTTTAATGGTGTTATGTCTTCGACGTATGTGTCGTGACTTGCCATTGTAGATGCTGCTTTGAGCACGTCCTATAGCTGACTGACTATCACAGTGTATGCTAATAGGAGTGATCGGCTTAGGCCAGCAAGGAATATCTTCTAGAAAATTCCGAAGCCACTCAACCTCTTCCCCAGCTTTGTCCAACGCTATGAACTCAGCTTCCATAGTGGACCGAGCTATGCATGTTTGTTTCGTGGATTTCCACGACACAGCAGCACCACCAACAGTGAACACGTATCCACTGGTGGATTTCGAGTCCTTACAATCTGATATCCAATTCGCATCGCAGTATCCTTCCAATACTGCTGGATATCTCGTGTAATGTAGTCCAAGATTCATTGTGTATTTCGCTCAAACAGAAGGATTCTGCACGCTGTCCAACATCGATCGATCACATCGATCGATCGATGTCACATCGATCAATCGATGTGATCGATCGATGTGTGTGAGAATCATTCCTCACCTTTCTGTCCAACTTTGATCGATACATCGATCGATCGAAGTGACATCGATCGATCGAAGTGATCGATCGATGTAAGACAGAAACATCGAAGCTCTCTGATCAACTTCGAACGATGACATCGATCGATCGAAGTGACATCGATCGATCGATGTCATCGATCGATGTCCGTCAGAAGCTCTTTTACGCCACATGGACACATCCAACGTGGTATTCCTCCATAAGGGTGACACGTCACCCATCCACAACATTTTCCATCCACTTTGAGCATTAATTTCACATTCACCCAATATCATAATTGAGTGATTCAACATCCTAAAATTAACTACTCGTCACGTAAATAATTAAGGATTCATCAGTTTTCGATTTTCATTATCGGAAACTCATTAAGCTCAAAATACGTTGCTCAACCAAGTTTTGCAATATCATTAATGGGTCAATGCCCAAACTTTAAATTCTCCATCAATGGGCCAAAGCCCAAATCTTCCAAATCTCCAACAATGGGCCAAAGCCCAAACCTTTAATTCCCCAACACTTATAAGGCTACATCAATAGGTGTTAGAGGTGTTGCAACTAAGTGTTGCTTAGAAGGTGATTATCCAAGTCTTGGGTAGGGTTGGTGTATAACCCAAGGATCAAGCTTGGATCTTGTTGTAAGGTGTTCATTTCATAGTAAAATCCAAGGAAAGGTGTTCTTTGTTGAGAAATATGTTTGGATAATTTTCAAAGTCATGATTTTAAGTGATGAATACTTAAAAATGTCACATATGGTGTTATAAATGAAAGAGTTGAATAAGTGAAGAAAAATGACACGATGTCTAGGGTTGTTAGAAATATTTTTCTAAAATGTGATAAAATAGTTGTTTTTATTTTTACATGATTTATATATGTTTATCATGTTGTGATTATGTGATTTTTATGATGATAATATCTTGTGACTAATATGCCCTCGAAGTTTCTACAACTTACCAAAAAGGGCAAAAGTGGTATTTTGAGTTGTGTAGGTACTCGACATGGTGAATATGATTCAAGAAGATATTATCATCTTATTTATTATCAAGAAGGTGTTATTATGTTTAATTCTGACCATCGGGGTCATTTCTGGAGTTTTATCTCACTAGGGGCATTTTGGTCATTTTACCTCCGAAGACAGTTTCGGTAATTTTACTCAAGGAATATCTTGAGTATCTTATTATATTCATTCTGGAGTTCATTTAATATATTCTTGAAGATTATTTGGTGGTTTTCTATTTTATTCTCTCATTTGATGATTTTATCAACGGTGGTGGGATATGTGACGGTATTCGATGTCACGTTCTATTTTCTCTTGAAGACTCTTATATATATGTTATTGGAGGTTCTTAATCATCATCTTTCAGAGATTACAAGGTGTCATTGGTGCAAGATTCATCACAATATGTCAAGGAAAATGGGAATTTTGATATTATATGTTGACATAACCTTGTCAACTATTATTTGTTGATTTCTCTTCAAAAATCTGAGTTGGTATACATATACACAGCCTCCAAAACGTGATTATACAGGTGGAGATGATGTTTTTCTCATTTTATGAGTTGGAGACAAGAAGACAAACCAAAAGCAAGCTAATTGGCAAAAGTTGTCAACTTGAAATTTCAAATTTGAAGTTAATGGAGACAAGGTTGTTGGAGATGATTATGGAGTTGTTTTAATTCAAAATTCTCAGCCATCACATGGTCTAAAAGTTGGAGGGAATATGCCATCAATTCACTCTATAAATAGAAGGCAAGGTGAAGAAGAGAAGACACACACTTGAAAGCAAAAATTGAAGATTGTTGTCTTGCTATTCTCTTCTCATATTTTCGTTCATACTTTGTGTAGCTAAGGTGTTCCATTTCTAGTTGTTGTCCAGCTACACTATACACACCTTCTTGTGTCTTATTTGTAAGATTGATTAGCCAAATCTATAAGGCTACATCAATAGGTGATAGAGGTGTTGCAACCAAGAGTTGCATAAAGGTGTTCATCCAAGTCTTGAATAGGGTTGCTGTTTAACCCAAGGATCAAGCTTGGTTCTTGCTGTAATTTGGTTCATACCATAGTGAAATCCAAGGAAAGGTGTTCCTTGGGACTGGACTAGGTCACATTGACCGAACCAGGATAAATTCTTGGTGTTCTTGTCTTCTTTACATTTTTATGTTTTCTGCTCGTTTTTCACTACAGATTTCACACAAATTTTCACGTTTTGAAAAAATAGGTAAACACTTTCAAAATTCGTGATTTTTGGTGGAGTTATACTTCAGACTGTTAGCTTTCATTTGCAACAAGAATCACTTGATTTGAGCAAGGGAAAGTTAGTCTTTCAGTCTTTGCAAGATAACTGCTCCAATCTGGCTGCAATCTGACCAGTTTTGAGAAAACTTAAATTATGTATTTTTCAAGAGTTGGTTAAGGTCAGGGCCTTTTGGAAACTTCATCTACACATCCTAAGGAGTGTTTTGATATAAAGATCAACCTTTTTTGTTGAGTATTCAAAGAGAAACACGTTTTGCAAAATCAGCAACATTCTGTCCAATTCTGTCCAAATTGACTATCTGAATCTTTTTATTTATTTGAAGGGCCAAACGATCTTATTTTTGTATGAGTTTTTGATAGAGTCTTGTTAACTCATTAAAGTTAAATTCTGGAAAGTTTCATAATTTTTTGAGTTGTGTACAATTATTTGTGAATTTTTGAAAAACGGGTTCTGAATCTGAGGTGGTTTCAGATTCTGTTTTCAAAGGGGATTTTAACAAAGGGTTGTAGTGTAATTTCCGCTAACCACTATTCACCCCCCCTCTAGTGGTGTTTATTGCAGGTGAACGGTCCAACATTTGGTATCAGAGCCAGACTAACACCACTCAAAAGAAGCAAGATTCAACACCATACGAACAATACAAGGCCAAGAAACAACAATTCATTATATACTGCTTGTCTCAAATCCAAGGTACATACTATGGCTATTGTTTCTCACAAAGGCGAGTTGGAAGGTATGTCTACACAACGCCCTCCTCTTTTTGACGGTAATAATTTTGTTCATTGGAAACTTAGGATGAGGTTATTCTTAATGGCTATAGACATTGATTTATGGTCTATAGTTGAAGATGGGCCGTACATTCCAACAAAAATTGAAAAAGTTGATGAAGTTACACAAGAAGTAGAGAAATATAAAAGTGAATGGTCAACTGAAGATAAAAAGAAAATGTCTATGAATGCCAAAGCAATGCAATTACTTTTGAATGGACTTAGTGTTTCTGAAGCAGGTTATGTATCGAATTGTACTAATGCTCATGATATGTGGAAGTCTTTAGTGTTAAAACATGAAGGAACAAGTGGTGTAAAAGAGTCAAAGATAAATATGCTTATGACTGAACTTGAATCTTTCAAAATGTTGCCAAACGAATCCATAACATCTATGGATTTGAGAATTACTAACATCTTCAATGCACTTGAAGCTTTAGGTAAATCTTTTACAAACAATGAGAAGGTTCAAAAGGTGTTGCGAAGTCTTCCTGCTGAATGGGATCCAAAGGTGACGGCAATCGAAGAAACAAAGTCAATTACTAAGATGGATGAATTAATAGGATCACTCAAAGTATACGAGGTAAAATTGAATCAACGAAAATCTGAATTATCAAAGATGTCAAGTAAGTCTGTTGCTTTCAAATCATCTGAGTCATCTCATAGAAACAATGATGGAAGTAATAGTGATAGTGAATTAGATGATGATTTAATATTAATAGCTAGAAAACTTAGAAAGTTTTTCAAACGGCCTAATCGAAATAGACAACAGTCTTCTTCATCCTCTTCTCAACCAAAGAAAAATAATTTTAATAATAACAAGTGGAATAATAGAGAATTAAAATGCTATGAATGCGGTCAAAAAGGACATATTTCATACGACTGTCCTACGAAGAAAAATAATAATAACAACAATAATAAACAAGTCAAGGACAAGGAGACTCAAACGACAAAGACAAAGGAGTCTAAGACAAGAAAAGGGAAACGAGCAATGAAGGTGAGCACATGGAGCGACTCATCCGACTCAGAATCCGAAACTGAGGAAGCTCAAGTCTGCTTTGTATCTAACGAGGTATGTTCTTCTTCTGATAGTAATTCTGATAGTGACATGACATTTGATGAAATGTATGAAGAATTCCTAAGAATGCATGCTCACTGTAAGAGGCTCTCTAAAGAAAAGAAGAAACTAGTTGAAGAAAATGACAAGTTGAAGACGTCCAACTTGGAATTTTCCGATCAACTAGAATCTCTTAAACAAGAGTCCACTAATACTCTTGATTCTTTAGAGAATAAAATTGAATCATATAGGAAAGATGAACATAAGATAAAAATGGAAAATAAGATGTTAAAATCTAAGATAGAAAGTTGTGAACATGAAATAACACAACTTAAGTCGTCTAAACTTAACTTAGAAAAATGTTAGAACAATTTAAATCGGGTGCAAATATGTTAGATACACTTATCTCATCACAAAAGTATGGTAATGATAAAACCGGCTTAGGCTATAAAGAAGAAAATGAAAAAGTAAATAAAAAGACTAAGTTTGTTTCATCTAGTACAAAGTTGCCATATAATACAATAAAATCAACTTTGCCTGCTACATCTTCTTCTACTCCTTCTTCTACTAATATCAAGTCAAAAATGCAACATACACCCATAAAAGCACATACGAATAAACATACATCTAGGCCAAACTTTGCATCTAGACAGCCTAGAAATTATGCCTACATGTATACAAATGCAACTAGACCGAATAAAAATGCATACAACTTATTATGAACCTAAGTATATGCAACACTCTTATAAGTCTTATAGAAATGTCTACAAACACACTTATATAGCGCCATATAAGAAACAAATTCACATGCCTTATACACATTATAAATCTCGGCCATCCTATAATGATTATCAACCATGGCACAACATGTATAACAATGCATCTTCTCTTATGTGGGATAATCATGTATATGCTAATTCTTCTTATTTTCCAAATTATAACAATGCTAACAATGTGCCCAGAAAGTATATTCAAGTTTGGATACCTAAGGGATATCTTAACAAGAATAATGCCCCTAACATTCAAGGACCCAAATAAAGGGTACCTAAAACTTTGTCTCCATTGTAGGAAAAACGCAAGGAATGCAAGAAGGAGGCAAAGTCAAAGAATCTGAAAACCAAATGGTTTTTAGATAGTGGATGTTCGAGACATATGACGGAGAATCCCAAACTATTCATCGAACTGGAACATATCAAGAATGGAGGAAAAGTAACATTCGGTGACAACAACAAAGGACAAGTTGTTGGAAAAGGAACAATTGGGGACCCTAACACATTTCAAATACGAAATGTGTTATTAGTAAGTAATCTATCTTATAATTTACTTAGTATTTCTCAACTTATAGATTGTGGTTATAATGTCTCCTTTCTTCCCAATTCTTGTGATATAATAAATGAAAAAGGAGAAACGGTTTTAAAAGGAAATAGAGATGGAAATATTTATACTCTTACCTTAGATAACATGTTAGATGCTAAGGTTAAGTGTCTAATATCACATGACTTAGATGTAAATTTATGGCATAGAAGATTAGGCCATATATGAATTTCAACTATTAAGAAATTGTCTAAGAAGAATTTAATTAGAGGAATGCCTAAGTTAGACTTAGATAATTTTCAACTGTGTGAAACATGTATTAAGGGAAAACACATTAAAGAAACCTTAAAACCGAAACATGAAGTGAGTACTAGTCATGTACTAGAATTGCTTCACTTAGACTTATTTGGTCCAAGTAGGACAAGAAGTCTAGGTGGACACTACTATGTGTGTGTCATAGTAGATGATTACTCACGCTACACATGGACATTGTTCTTAACACACAAAGACGATGCTCCATTAGCAATCGAAACTCTTATTAAGCAACTTGAAAATCTTTATGAAGAAAATGTTAAAAGAATTAGAAGTGATAGAGGTGGAGAATTTAAAAACAAAGATATAATTAATTTTTGTGAATTACATGGAATAAAACATGAATTCTCACCACCAAGAACACCACAACTCAATGGAGTTGTTGAACGTAAAAATAGAACACTACAAGAAATAGCTAGAACTATGTTGTGTGAAAACAAAGTACCTAGATATTTGTGGGCTGAAGCTGTTAGTTGTGCATGTTATATAATAAATAGGCTTTCTATTAGAAAGAAATTAAATAAAACACCATATGAGTTATTGAATAATAGACAACCTAAGGTAGATTATCTTAGAGTATTTGGGTGTAAATGTTTTGTACTTAATACCAAAGATAATCTAGATAAATTTGAACAAAAGTCTATTGAATGCATATTTGTTGGATATTCAACTAACTCAAAGGCATATAGGTGTTATAATCATGCATCTAGAAAAATAATTGAATCTATACATGTGAAATTCAATGAGAATGCATATTTTGATGTAAGTGATAAAAAGAAACAAGAGAATAATGTTGAAAATATGTTTGATGATGATGATATATTACTTGAGCCTGTTCATGATCATCTAGAACCAACTTCCCCTGAACAAGATGTGCATGAACATTTAGGTGAAATAAATCAAGAAATTTTACAATTGGAAGATAATCTATCTAACTTACAGGATGTTCCAATTGTATATGAAAATGTTCACACGAATGAAACATTTGAACTAGAAGAAGGTGAACCTAGTCAACTTAGGAATTGGTGGCTTATAGAAGATAAACATAAACACCCTAAAGAGCTAATCATTGGTGATCCAAGTGTTGGGGTTAGAACACGTAGAAACATAAGTCAAGCTGAAGGGCATATCTTAATATCACACTTAGAACCTAAAAATATTAAGGAAGCCTTAGGCGATGTATCATGGATAGATGCTATGCATGAGGAATTAAATCAATTCACAAGGAACAACGTGTGAGATTTAGTACCTAAACCTGCAGACAAGTCTATCATAGGAACTAAATGGGTCTTTAGGAATAAAATGGATGAACAAGGAAATATTACAAGGAATAAGGCTAGACTAGTAGCACAAGGTTATAATCAACAAGAAGGAATAGATTATGAAGAAACCTTTGCACCCGTTGCACGAATAGAAGCAATTAGATTGTTACTTGCGATTGCAAGTCTAAGCAAAATTAAGCTCTTCCAAATGGATGTCAAGAGTGCATTCTTGAATGGATACATTCAAGAAGAGGTGTTTGTCAAACAACCCCCTGGATTCGAAGATCCAAAGAATCCTAACCATGTTTACAAGCTTAAGAAAGCTCTATATGGTTTGAAACAAGCTCCAAGAGCTTGGTATGATAGATTTGCGAACTTTCTTATTGCAAATAATTATCAAAGGGGAACAATAGACAACACATTATTTCTAAGACGAAAAGATAATGATTTGTTAATAGTTCAAATCTACGTAGATGATATAATCTTTGGTTCAACCAACCCTACTTTAGTAAAAGACTTCGAAGAATGTATGAAGTCAGAGTTTGAAATGTCAATGGTAGGAGAGTTGAATTATTTCTTAGGACTTCAAATCAAACAAACCCGTCAAGGAATTCACATTAGCCAACTTAAGTATGTCAATGATATGATTAAGAAGTTTGGCTTTGAAGAGTTGAAACCTACAACTACGCCTATGAGTGTTAGTACCAAACTTGATAAGGATGAAAATGGTAAACCTTTTGATGACACACTTTATAGGTCTATGATTGGCTCATTGTTATACTTAATTGCATCAAGACCTGATATTATGTTTAGTGTGTGTATGTGTGCTAGGTTTCAATCTTGTCCTAAGGTATCACATTACAATGGAGTGAAAAAGATTTTTAGATATCTTAAGCATACACCTCACTTAGGATTGTGGTATGATAGAAACGCTAAGTTGGAATTACACGCATATAGTGATGCTGATTATGGTGGTTGCAGGTTAGATAGAAAATCCACTAGCGGTACATGTCAATTTATAGGAACCAATTTGATCTCTTGGTTTTCTAAAAAGCAAGCTAGTGTAGCTCTTTCTACCACTGAAGCCGAGTATATTGCTTTGAGTTTATGTACTACCCAAATACTTTGGCTTAAACAGCAACTTAGTGATTTTGGCATTAAAATGAATAAGATTCCAATTTTCTGCGATAGCACAAGTGCAATCAATCTTTCTCGGAATCCGGTACTTCATTCTAAGGCCAAACACATTGAGGTGCGATACCACTTTCTTCGTGATCATGTTCAAAATGAGGATATAGTGATAAACCACATAAGAACTGATCATCAAATCGCTGACATCTTCACCAAACCCCTTAATCAAGCCACTTTTGAAAACTTACGAGCCAAATTAGGAATGATGACTCACGATACCATTGTATAGTTCTATCTTTTGCATGATTTGCAAAATAAAGGGGGAGATAGAATAAGAACATGATTTTAGTTGGTAAGTCATGTTTTAGTTGGTAAGTCATGATAAATCATATGCTAAGTTTCTATTGGTATAAATTTTGGAGCATAGGTTAAGGGGGAGAGTATGAGTTGAGGGGAGCAGCATACTATTTAAACGTTGAAAACATAGTTGAAAACATTTGGTTAAACTTTTGGTTATAAGTTGTGACATTAAAATCATGTTAGGTTATTTTGAAAATCATCCAAAAGGGGGAGAATGTTGAGAAATATGTTTGGATAATTTTCAAAGTCATGATTTTAAGTGATGAATACTTAAAAATGTCACATATGGTGTTATAAATGAAAGAGTTGAATAAGTGAAGAAAATGACACGATGTCTAGGGTTGTTAGAAATATTTTTCTAAAATGTGATAAAATAGTTGTTTTTATTTTTACATGATTTATATATGTTTATCATGTTGTGATTATGTGATTTTTATGATGATAATATCTTGTGACTAATATGCCCTCGAAGTTTCTACAACTTACCAAAAAGGGCAAAAGTGGTATTTTGAGTTGTGTAGGTACTCGACATGGTGAATATGATTCAAGAAGATATTATCATCTTATTTATTATCAAGAAGGTGTTATTATGTTTAATTCTGACCATCGGGGTCATTTCTGGAGTTTTATCTCACTAGGGGCATTTTGGTCATTTTACCCCCGAAGACAGTTTCGGTAATTTTACTCAAGGAATCTCTTGAGTATCTTATTATATTCATTCTGGAGTTCATTTAATATATTCTTGAAGATTATTTGGTGGTTTTCTATTTTATTCTCTCATTTGATGATTTTATCAACGGTGGCGGGATATGTGACGGTATTCGATGTCACGTTCTATTTTCTCTTGAAGACTCTTATATATATGTTATTGGAGTTTCTTAATCATCATCTTTCAGAGATTACAAGGTGTCATTGGTGCAAGATTCATCACAATATGTCAAGGAAAAATGGGAATTTTGATATTATATGTTGACATAACCTTGTCAACTATTATTTGTTGATTTCTCCTCAAAAATCTGAGTTGGTATACATATACACAGCCTCCAAAACGTGATTATACAGGTGGAGATGATGTTTTTCTCATTTTATGAGTTGGAGACAAGAAGACAAACCAAAAGCAAGCTAATTGGCAAAAGTTGTCAACTTGAAATTTCAAATTTGAAGTTAATGGAGACAAGGTTGTTGGAGATGATTATGGAGTTGTTTTAATTCAAAATTCTCAGCCATCACATGGTCTAAAAGTTGGAGGGAATATGCCATCAATTCACTCTATAAATAGAAGGCAAGGTGAAGAAGAGAAGACACACACTTGAAAGCAAAAATTGAAGATTGTTGTCTTGCTATTCTCTTCTCATATTTTCGTTCATACTTTGTGTAGCTAAGGTGTTCCATTTCTAGTTGTTGTCCAGCTACACTATACACACCTTCTTGTGTCTTATTTGTAAGATTGATTAGCCAAATCTATAAGGCTACATCAATAGGTGATAGAGGTGTTGCAACCAAGAGTTGCATAAAGGTGTTCATCCAAGTCTTGAATAGGGTTGCTGTTTAACCCAAGGATCAAGCTTGGTTCTTGCTGTAATTTGGTTCATACCATAGTGAAATCCATGGAAAGGTGTTCCTTGGGACTGGACTAGGTCACATTGACCGAACCAGGATAAATTCTTGGTGTTCTTGTCTTCTTTACATTTTTATGTTTTCTGCTCGTTTTTCACTACAGATTTCACACAATTTTTCACGTTTTGAAAAAAATAGGTAAACACTTTCAAAATTCGTGATTTTTGGTGGAGTTATACTTCAGACTGTTAGCTTTCATTTGCAACAAGAATCACTTGATTTGAGCAAGGGAAAGTTAGTCTTTCAGTCTTTGCAAGATAACTGCTCCAATCTGGCTGCAATCTGACCAGTTTTGAGAAAACTTAAATTCTGTATTTTTCAAGAGTTGGTTAAGGTCAGGGCCTTTTGGAAACTTCATCTACACATCCTAAGGAGTGTTTTGATATAAAGATCAACCTTTTTGGTTGAGTATTCAAAGAGAAACACGTTTTGCAAAATCAGCAACATTCTGTCCAATTCTGTCCAAATTGACTATCTGAATCTTTTTATTTATTTGAAGGGCCAAACGATCTTATTTTTGTATGAGTTTTTGATAGAGTCTTGTTAACTCATTAAAGTTAAATTCTGGAAAGTTTCATAATTTTTTGAGTTGTGTACAATTATTTGTGAATTTTTGAAAAACGGGTTCTGAATCTGAGGTGGTTTCAGATTCTGTTTTCAAAGGGGATTTTAACAAAGGGTTGTAGTGTAATTTCCGCTAACCACTATTCACCCCCCCTCTAGTGGTGTTTATTGCAGGTGAACGGTCCAACATTTGGTATCAGAGCCAGACTAACACCACTCAAAAGAAGCAAGATTCAACACCATACGAACAATACAAGGCCAAGAAACAACAATTCATTATATACTGCTTGTCTCAAATCCAAGGTACATACTATGGCTATTGTTTCTCACAAAGGCGAGTTGGAAGGTATGTATACACAACGCCCTCCTCTTTTTGACGGTAATAATTTTGTTCATTGGAAACTTAGGATGAGGCTATTCTTAATGGCTATAGACATTGATTTATGGTCTATAGTTGAAGATGGGCCGTACATTCCAACAAAAATTGAAAAAGTTGATGAAGTTACACAAGAAGTAGAGAAATATAAAAGTGAATGGTCAACTGAAGATAAAAAGAAAATGTCTATGAATGCCAAAGCAATGCAATTACTTTTGAATGGACTTAGTGTTTCTGAAGCAGGTTATGTATCGAATTGTACTAATGCTCATGATATGTGGAAGTCTTTAGTGTTAAAACATGAAGGAACAAGTGGTGTAAAAGAGTCAAAGATAAATATGCTTATGACTGAACTTGAATCTTTCAAAATGTTGCCAAACGAATCCATAACATCTATGGATTTGAGAATTACTAACATCTTCAATGCACTTGAAGCTTTAGGTAAATCTTTTACAAACAATGAGAAGGTTCAAAAGGTGTTGCGAAGTCTTCCTGCTGAATGGGATCCAAAGGTGACGGCAATCGAAGAAACAAAGTCAATTACTAAGATGGATGAATTAATAGGATCACTCAAAGTATACGAGGTAAAATTGAATCAACGAAAATCTGAATTATCAAAGATGTCAAGTAAGTCTGTTGCTTTCAAATCATCTGAGTCATCTCATAGAAACAATGATGGAAGTAATAGTGATAGTGAATTAGATGATGATTTAATATTAATAGCTAGAAAACTTAGAAAGTTTTTGAAACGGCCTAATCGAAATAGACAACAGTCTTCTTCATCCTCTTCTCAACCAAAGAAAAATAATTTTAATAATAACAAGTGGAATAATAGAGAATTAAAATGCTATGAATGCGGTCAAAAGGACATATTTCATACGACTGTCCTACGAAGAAAAATAATAATAACAACAATAATAAACAAGTCAAGGACAAGGAGACTCAAACGACAAAGACAAAGGAGTCTAAGACAAGAAAAGGGAAACGAGCAATGAAGGTGAGCACATGGAGCGACTCATCCGACTCAGAATCCGAAACTGAGGAAGCTCAAGTCTGCTTTGTATCTAACGAGGTATGTTCTTCTTCTGATAGTAATTCTGATAGTGACATGACATTTGATGAAATGTATGAAGAATTCCTAAGAATGCATGCTCACTGTAAGAGGCTCTCTAAAGAAAAGAAGAAACTAGTTGAAGAAAATGACAAGTTGAAGACGTCCAACTTGGAATTTTCCGATCAACTAGAATCTCTTAAACAAGAGTCCACTAATACTCTTGATTCTTTAGAGAATAAAATTGAATCATATAGGAAAGATGAACATAAGATAAAAATGGAAAATAAGATGTTAAAATCTAAGATAGAAAGTTGTGAACATGAAATAACACAACTTAAATCGTCTAAACTTAACTTAGAAAAAATGTTAGAACAATTTAAATCGGGTGCAAATATGTTAGATACACTTATCTCATCACAAAAGTATGGTAATGATAAAACCGGCTTAGGCTATAAAGAAGAAAATGAAAAAGTAAATAAAAAGACTAAGTTTGTTTCATCTAGTACAAAGTTGCCATATAATACAATAAAATCAACTTTGCCTGCTACATCTTCTTCTACTCCTTCTTCTACTAATATCAAGTCAAAAATGCAACATACACCCATAAAAGCACATACGAATAAACATACATCTAGGCCAAACTTTGCATCTAGACAGCCTAGAAATTATGCCTACATGTATACAAATGCAACTAGACCGAATAAAATGCATACAACTTATTATGAACCTAAGTATATGCAACACTCTTATAAGTCTTATAAAAATGTCTACAAACACACTTATTGACCGAACCAGGATAAATTCTTGGTGTTCTTGTCTTCTTTACATTTTTATGTTTTCTGCTCGTTTTTCACTACAGATTTCACACAATTTTTCATGTTTTGAAAAAATAGGTAAACACTTTCAAAATTCGTGATTTTTGGTGGAGTTATACTTCAGACTGTTAGCTTTCATTTGCAACAAGAATCACTTGATTTGAGCAAGGGAAAGTTAGTCTTTCAGTCTTTGCAAGATAACTGCTCCAATCTGGCTGCAATCTGACCAGTTTTGAGAAAACTTAAATTCTGTATTTTTCAAGAGTTGGTTAAGGTCAGGGCCTTTTGGAAACTTCATCTACACATCCTAAGGAGTGTTTTGATATAAAGATCAACCTTTTTGGTTGAGTATTCAAAGAGAAACACGTTTTGCAAAATCAGCAACATTCTGTCCAATTCTGTCCAAATTGACCATCTGAATCTTTTTATTTATTTGAAGGGCCAAACGATCTTATTTTTGTATGATTTTTGGAGAGAGTCTTGTTAACTCATTAAAGTTAAATTCTGGAAAGTTTAATTATTTTTTGAGTTGTGTACAATTATTTGTGAATTTTTGAAAAACGGGTTCTGAATCTGAGGTGGTTTCAGATTCTGTTTTCAAAGGGGATTTTAACAAAGGGTTGTAGTGTAATTTCCGCTAACCACTATTCACCTCCCCCTCTAGTGGTGTTTATTGCAGGTGAACGGTCCAATATTTGGTATCAGAGCCAGACCAACACCACTCAAAAGAAGCAAGATTCAACACCATACGAACAATACAAGGCCAATAAACAACAATTCATTATATACTGCTTGTCTCAAATCCAAGGTATATACAATGGCTATTGTTTCTCACAAAGGTGAGTTGGAAGGTATGTCTACACAACGCCCTCCTCTTTTTGATGGCAATAATTTTGTTCATTGGAAACTAAGAATGAGGCTATTCTTAATGGCTATAGACATCGATTTATGGTCTATAGTTGAAGATGGGCCATACATTCCAATGAAAGTTGTACAAGTTAGTGGAGTCACTCAAGAGGTTGAAAAATATAAAAGTGAATGGTCATCGGATGATAAAAAGAAAATGTCCATGAATGATAAAGCTATGCAATTACTTTTGAATGGACTTACAACTTCTGAAGCAGGATATGTGTCAAATTGCACAAGCACACACATGTGGAAATCACTTGTATTAAAGCATGAAGATACTAATGGTGTTAAAGAGTCAAAAATAAACATGCTTATGACTGATTTAGAGACTTTCAAAACATTGCCGAACGAATCCATAACATCTATGGATTTGAGGATTACTAATATTTTCAATGCCCTTGAAGCTTTAGGGAAGTCATTTTCGAACAGTGAAATGGTTCAAAAGGTGCTACGAAGCCTTCCTGCTGAATGGGATCCAAAGGTGACTGCAATCGAGGAGACAAAGTCAATCACTAAGATGGATGAATTGATCGGGTCTCTTAAAGTCTACGAGGTTAAATTAAACCAACGAAAGTCCGAATCGTCTAAGTCATCCGGTAAGTCAATAGCTTTCAAAACAACCGAAACACATGCTAGTAACGATGATAGTAATAGTGATACTGAATTAGACGATAACTTGATATTGATAGCTAGAAAACTTAGAAAATTTTTCAAACATCCAAATAGGAATAGACAACGTAATTCTTCTTCTTCTTCTTCTTCTCAACCTAGGAAGAATAACACAAACAAATGGTATAATAAAGAATTAAAGTGTTATGAATGCGGTCAAAAAGGACATATTTCATACGACTGTCCCACGAAGAAAAATAATAATAACAACAACAATAATAAACAAGCCAAAGACATGGAGGCACAAACGACAAAGACAAAGGATTCTAAGGCAAGGAAAGGGAAACGAGCAATGAAGGTGAGCACATGGAGCGACTCATCCGACTCAGAATCCGAAACTGAGGAAGCTCAAGTCTGCTTCGTATCCAACGAGGTATGTTCTTCTTCTGATAGTGATTCTGATAGTGACATGACATTTGATGAAATGTATGAAGAATTCTTAAGAATGCATGCTCGCTGTAAGAGGCTCTCTAAAGAAAAGAAGAAACTAGTTGAAGAAAATGACAAGTTGAAGATGTCCAACTTGAAATTTTCCGATCAACTAGAATCTTTTAAACAAGAGTCTACTAATACTCTTGATTCTTTAGAGAATAAAATTGAATCATATAGGAAAGATGAACATAAGATAAAAATGAAAAATAAGATGTTAAAGTCTAAGTTAGAAAATTGTGAACATGAGATAGTACAACTTAAGTCTTCTAAACTTAACTTAGAAAAAATGTTAGAACAATTTAAATTGGGTGCAAATATGTTAGATACACTTATCTCATCACAAAAGTATGGTGATGATAAAACCGGCTTAAGCTATAAAGAAGAAAATGAAGAAGTGAATAAAAAGACTAAGTTTGTTTCATCTAGTACAAAGTTGCCATATAAAACAGTAAAATCAATTTTGCCTGCTACATCTTCTTCTACACCTTCTTCTACTTATATCAAGGCAAAAATGCAACATACACCCATAAAAGCACACACGCATAAACATACATCTAGGCCAAACTTTGCATCTAGACAACCTAGAAATTATGCCTATATATATACGAATACAACTAGAAAGATTAAAATGCATCCAAATTATTATGAACCTAAGTATAGGCAACACTCATATAAATCTTATAGAAATGCTTATGAACACACTTATATAACGCCATTCAAGAAACAAAATCACATGCCTTATACACATTATAAAAATCGGCCATCATATAATAATTATCAACCATGGCGCAACATGTATAACAATGCATCTTCACTTATGTGGAATGATCACGTATACGCTAATTCTTCTTATTTTCCAAATTATAACAATGCTAAAAATGTGCCTAGAAGGTATATTCGAGTTTGGATATCTAAGGGATATCTAAACAAGAATAGTGCCACTAACATTCAAGGACCCAAATAAAGGGTACCTAAAACTTTGTCTCCATTGTAGGAAAAACGCAAGGAATGCAAGAAGGAGGCAAAGTCAAAGAATCTGAAAACCAAATGGTTTTTAGATAGTGGGTGTTCGAGGCATATGACGGGGAACCCCAAACTATTCACGGAACTTGAACATATTGATGGTGGAAAGGTGACATTCAGTGACAACAACAAAGGAGAAGTTGTTGGAAAAGGAACAATCGGGGATCCTAACACATTTCAAATACGAAATGTGTTGTTATTAAGAAATATATCTTATAATTTACTTAGTATTTCACAACTTATAGATTGTGGTTACAATGTCTCTTTTTTCCCCAATTCATGTGATATAATAAATGAAAAAGAGAAATAGTTTTAAAAGGAAATAGAGATGGTAATATTTATACTCTTACCTTAGATAATATGTTAGATGCTAAGGTTAAGTGTTTGATATCACATGACTTAGATGTGAATTTATGGCATAGAAGATTATGTCATATAGGAATTTCAACTATTAGAAAATTATCTAAAAAGAATTTAATTAGAGGTATGCCTAAGTTAGACTTAGATAATTTTCAAATGTGTGAAACATGTATTAAAGGAAAACACATTAAAGAAACATTAAAACTGAAACATGAAGTGAGTACTAGTCACGTACTAGAATTGCTTCACTTAGACTTATTTAGTCCAAGTAGGACAAGAAGTCTAGGTGGACACTACTATATGTGTGTCATAGTAGATGATTACTCACGCTACACATAGACATTGTTCTTAACACACAAAGACGATGCTCCATTAGCAATCGAAACCCTTATTAAGCAACTTGAAAACATTTATGAAGAAAATGTTAAAAGGATTAGAAGTGATAGATGTGGAGAATTTAAAAACAAAGACGTAATCAAATTTTATGAACTATATGGAATCAAACATGAATTTTCACCACCTAAAACACCACAACTCAATGGAGTTGTTGAACGTAAAAATAGAACGATTCAAGAAGTTGCTAGGACAATGCTTTGTGAAAATAAATTACCTAAATATTTATGGACTGAAGCTGTTAGTTGTGCCTGCTATATTATAAATAGGCTTACTATAAGAAAGAAATTAAATAAAACACCTTATGAATTGCTAAACAATAGACAACCTAAGATAGATTATCTTAAAGTATTTGGATGTAAGTGTTTTGTGCTGAATACTAAGGATAATCTAGATAAGTTTGAACAAAAGTCTATTGAATGCATATTTGTTGGTTATTCTACTAACTCAAGAGCATATAGGTGTTATAATCCTACATCTAGAAAAATAATTGAATCCATACATGTGAAATTCAAGGAAAATGCATGCTTTGAAGTTAGTGATAAACATCAACATAAACAAGAAACAAATGTTGAAAATATGTTTGATGATGATGTATTACTTGAGCCTGTACTTGATCATCTAGATCCAACTCCCCCTGAACAAGACATGCATTAACCCTTAGATGAAATAAATCAAGAGACTTTGCAATTGGAAGATACAACTAATGATCCAATTACATATGATAACATTCATACTAATGAAATATTTGAACAAGATGAGGGTGAACCTAGTCAATCTAGGAATTGGTGGCATCCTAGAGAATTAATCATTGGGGATCCAAGTGTTGGGGTGAGAACACGTAGAAACATAAGTCATCTTGAATGACATAGCTTAATCACACAATTAGAACCTAAGAACATAAAGGAAGCCTTAGGTGATATATCTTGGATAGATGCTATGCATGAGGAATTAAATCAATTCACAAGGAACAATGTGTGGGACTTAGTACCTAAACCCGAAAAGAAGTCAATAATAGGAACAAAATGGGTGTTTAGGAATAAGATGGACGAACAAGGAAACATTACAAGAAATAAGGCTAGACTAGTCGCACAAGGTTATAATCAACTAGAAGGAATAGATTATGAAGAAACCTTTGCACCTGTTGCACGACTAGAAGCAATTAGATTGTTACTTGCGATTGCAAGTCTAAGTAACATTAAGCTCTTACAAATGGATGTTAAGAGTGCATTCTTGAATGGATACATCCAAGAAGAGGTGTTTTTCAAACAACCCCCTTGATTCGAAGATCCAAAGAATCCTAACCATGTTTACAAGCTTAAGAAAGCTTTATATGGTTTAAAACAAGCTCCAAGAGCTTGGTATGATAGATTTGCAATCTTTCTAATTGCAAATAATTATCAAAGGGGAACCATAGACAACACATTGTTCCTAAGAAGAAAAGATAATGATTTGTTAATAGTTCAAATCTATGTAGATGATATAATCTTTGGTTTAACCAATCCTACCTTAATAAAAGACTTCGAAGAGTGTATGAAGTCAGAATTTGAAATGTCAATGGTAGGAGAATTGAATTACTTCTTAGGGCTTCAAATCAAACAAACCCCTCAAGGAATTCACATTAGCCAACTTAAGTATGTCAATGATATGATTAAGAAGTTTGTCTTTGAAGAGTTGAAACCTATAACTACCCCCATGAGTGTTAGTACCAAACTTGATAAGGATGAAAATGGTAAACCTTTTGATGACACTCTCTATAGGTCTATGATTGGATCACTGTTATACTTAACTGCATCAAGACCTGATATCATGTTTAGTGTGTGTATGTGTGCTAGGTTTCAATCTTGTCCTAAGGTATCACATTACAATGCAGTGAAAAAGATCTTTAGATATCTTAAGAATACACCTTACTTAGGACTTAGGTATGATAGAAACGCTAAGTTGGAATTGTACGCATATAGTTATGCGGATTATGGTGGTTGTAAATTAGATAGAAAATCCACTAGCGGTACTTGTCAATTCATAGGAACCAACTTGATTTCTTGGTTTCTAAAAAGCAAGCTAGTGTAGCTCTTTTTACCACTGAAGCTGAGTATATCGCTTTGAGTTTGTGTACTACCCAAATACTTTGGCTTAAACAGCAACTTAGTGATTTTAGCATTAAAATGAAAAAAATTCCAATTTTCTGCGATAGCACAAGTGCAATCATTCTTTCCTGGAACCCGGTGTTTCATTCTAAGGCCAAACACATTGAGGTGCGATACCACTTCTTCGCGATCATGTTCAAAATGAGGATATAGTGATAAACCATATAAGAACTGATCACCAAATTCGCTGACATCTTCACCAAACCCCTTAATCAAGCCACTTTTCAAAACTTACGAGCCAAATTAGGAATGATGACTTACGATACCATTGCATTGTTCTATCTTTTGCATGATTTGCAAAATAAAGGGGAGATAAAATAAGAACATGATTTTAGTTGGTAAGTCATGATGAATCATATGCTAAGTTTTAATTGGTATTGGTATAAATTTTGGAGCATAGGTTAAGGGGAGAGTATGAGTTGAGGGGGAGCAACATACTATTTAAAAGTTGAAAACATTTGGTTAAATTTTTGGTTATAAGTTGTGACATTAAAATCATGTTAGGTTTATTTTGAAAATCATCCAAAAAGGGGAGAATGTTGAGAAATATGTTTGGATAATTTTCAAAGTCATGATTTTATGTGGTGAATATTTAAAAATGTCACACATGGTGTTATATGTGATTAAAAGTTGAAAAAGTTGACATCGATCTCTCAGGTTGTTGCACATCGATCGATCTATGTACATAGATCTCTCACATCGATCGATCTATGTAAGACAGAAAAGTTTAAGACCTTTCTGTGAGACATCGATCTCTAAACCTGAGACACATCGATCGACCGATGTACATTGAACCCTCACTTCGATCGATTGATTTAGGTTAGAGGCAAACTCTGAAACTTTCTGTGAGACATCGATCTCTGAAGCTGAGGCACTTCGATCGATCGATGTCTATGGTTTTTAGAAATATTTTTTTTAAAATATGATAAAATGATTGTTTTCATTTGTATATGAATTATACATGTTCATTATGTGATTATTATGTGTTTTTGGTGATTATTATTGCCTTGTGACTAACGTGCCTTGGAAGTTTCTACAACTTACCAAAAAGGGCAAAATTGGTATTTTGAGTTTTGTAGGAACATCACATGATGAAAATATTTCAAGGATGTATTATCATCCTATTTATCATGACAAAGGTGATATCATGAGTATTTATGATCATCCGGGTCATTTCTAGAGTTTTCTCACACCAGAGGTATTTTGGTCATTTCACCCCAAGGGTATTTTTGGTATTTTCACTCAAGGAATCTCTTGAGCATATTATTATCTTAATTCTGGAGCTGTGTTATTATTATTTTGAAGATTATATGGTGATCTTATATCTTATTCTCTCAACCGATGATATTATTGACTATAGCTGGATATGTGACGATTTGAGATGTCACATTCTATTTTTTCTTGAAGACCCTCTTATATATGTTATAAGAGAACATTTATCATCATTATTCAGAGATATTAAAGGTGTCAAAGGTGTGGAAATGATCTTGACATATAAGAAGAAATATTGGGGAATTTCGGTGTTACACGTTGACATAATCTTGTCAATTGTTATCTATTTATTTCTTCTTCAAAAATTTGAGTTGCTACACATATTGGTATGTCCAAAAACGTGTATTATCAGGTGGATATGATGTTGTACACATTTTATGAGTTGAAGACAAGTGGACCAACCAAAAAAGAGCTAGTTGGCAAAATTGCCAACTTGGAAATTTCAAAAATATACCCAACGGATATAGACCTTTCTTGGGTATTTTCAGCAGATTTTTTGAAGTCAAATGGAGTTCTCACATGTCCTATTATAGTTCTTGAATTTGGGATAATTTGGTGGTATTATCCTTTTTTATTTCATTAAAGAAAATCAAAATATTTTTTTTTGAAAAATGGCAAGTAGCCAACGGCTACTATTGTTTTCGGAGCTGAATTTTGAAGCTTAAAATGGTCAAGCTCACATGCCTATTATCTTGCCAACAAGTTGAGAAGATGATGGATTTGTTGTGGTGATATTATCTTCACATTTTCAAGATAATTCCAAGACATTCCAAGGTGTTAAATTTTCGGCCAAGGTGACATCCAAGGTGGACCAATCATGTTGTTTTATTTTGCCAAGTGTACAAGGGCAACCAATGATGAGAAGACATTTGGAATTGATGATGAAGATGGTGACACATGTGTATTCTTATCTTCAAGGCTCATTTCATACTATAAATAGAGGTAATGGTGAAGAAGATGAAACACAATTGAAGCTCACAAGCATTTGTTGAATTGTCTAGCTTTCATCTTCATCTTCATCTTCTTGTTGTTATTGTTCTATTCATTGTAGCAAAGGTGTTCTTGTTTTATTGTGGTGAGATACAAGCCTCTTGAGCTTCATTTGTAAGATTGATTAGCCATCTTATAAGGCTACATCAATAGGTGTTAGAGATGTTGCAACTAAGTGTTGCTTAGAAGGTGATTATCCAAGTCTTGGGTAGGGTTGGTGTATAACCCAAGGATCAAGCTTGGATCTTGTTGTAAGGTGTTCATTTCATAGTAAAATCCAAGGAAAGGTGTTCCTTGGGACTGGACTAGGTCACATTGACCGAACCAGGATAAATCCTCGGTGTTCTTCTCTTGTTTCTTTATTTATGTTTTCTGCCGTTTTTACTGTAGATTTCACACAATTTCTCACAATTTGGAAAAATAGCTAAACATTTTCAAAATTCGTAATTTTTGGTGGAGTTATACTTCAGACTGTTAGCTTTCTTTTGCAACAAGAATCACTTGATTTGAGCAAGGGAAAGTTAGTCTTTCAGTCTTTGCAAGATAACTGCTCCAATCTGGCTGCAATCTGACCAGTTTTGAGAAAACTTAAATTCTGTATTTTTCAAGAGTTATTTAAGGTCAGAGACTTTTGGAAACTTCATCTACACATCCTAAGGAGTGTTTTGATATAAAGATCAACCTTTTGGATTCATTATTTAAAGAGAAACACGTTTTGCAAAATCAGCAACATTCTGTCCAATTCTGTCCAGATTAACCATCTGAATCTTTTTATTTGTTTGAAGGGTCAAACGATCTTATGTTTGTCTTATTTTTGGACAGAGTCTTGTTAACTAATTGAGGTTCAATTCTGAAAAGTTTCATAATTTTTGGAGTTGTGTACAATTATTTGTGAATTTTTCAAATACAGGTTCTGAATTTGAGGTGGTCTCAGATTCTGTTTTCAAAGGGGATTTTAACAAAGGGTTGTTGTGTAATTTCCGCTAACCACTATTCACCCCCCTCTAGTGGTGTTTATTGCAGGTGCACGGTCCAACAAAAGTTACGCGACTTAGCAAATGTAGGGCTTTAATATGATCCCCTTAAAGTGCGGCAATTATATCATCGCCACTATATTTGTTATGATCGTGAAGGGCACATATATGTTGAGGCAATCATTGACCGGCCCAAAGGAAGGTGTGATTGTTGAAAACATATATGAGCATGGTAGTGGACCCAAATGGCCCCGGCGGCGAAGCTTTAGATGCATAGGTTAACTCATCGGCCCAAAGGAAGGTGGTTAACCTGTGCTTGGAGAGCCGTCATATTGACCACTACACCCCAGTGTTGGAAGGTATTGGGATGACTCCAAAGAGCCCTAATGCTGAAAGACAATCGGTAGATGGAATTAAAGTTCTATTTTGATATTCGGATTTTATGCAGTTTAAAGATTACACATTTTGTGTATTTAAGTCCGTTTCTTGTTTGCTTTTCAGCAATAATATCTAACATTAAGGATATTCCTATATTGAACGGTTCGAACTATAAGCAATGGAAAGATCAACTTAAGATCTTTCTGGGGATTGCTGATCTATACACTGCGTTGTAGATAGATCGTCCAGCTGTGCTAACAGACGAAAGTACCAGTGAGGAAAAATCTCACATGGCACGCTGGCTACGATCAAATCGCATGTGTCTTATGATCATGCAAAAGACTATCCCCAAATGCTTCAGGGGACACATTTCTGAGTCCACAACGGCTAAAGAATTTTTAGCCGATCTCGAGCAAAGATATGTAAAGAATGAGAAAGCCGAGACAGGCAATCTCTTAAAGAAACCTTGCTCGAAACAGTACCGTGGAAACGGCAGCATAAGGGGACATGAAGTTATGAATGCTGTCGCCACCAAGTTCGGTGGTAAGAAACGCAAAGCTGCAGAAAAGGTTATTGTGCAAAAGGCAAGTCAAAAGGAAAAAGGGGCGCCTACTACTGACGCACCCAACAACATGACTTGTTTCTTTTGCAATAAGGAAGGACACTTAAAGAAGAACTGTACCGGTTATATTTCTTGGCTCAAGAAAAAGAGTACGTTTGTAGTTTGTTCTGAAGTTAATTTTGTTTCGGATATAGCCACTTGGTGGGTCGATAAGGGAGCCACGACTCACCTATCTGTGACTATGCAAGGTTTCCTAAGCCATAGAAAACCAAGAGACGATGAAAGATACGTCTATTGGGGAAATGGCAGCGGCATAAAGGTTGAAGCCATCGGGCATTTCAGATTGCTATTGACATCTAGTTTCTATCTAGATTTGCATGACACTTTTGTAGTACCATCGTTTAAACGAAATCTTATTTCGTTTTATCGATTGGATAAAAATAGATATTACGGTTATTTTAAAAATGGAAATTTCCAACTTTATCATGCTTCTAGATTGATTGGTCACGGTATAATGTCCGAAATTGATAAACTTTATTCAATAAATGCCGCTTCAAATCAGGAAACCTTGCATGTTGTAATGTGAAACGTTAAAACAAAATTAACTCATGAGAATTCAAGATCACTTTGGCATCGACGTTTAGGACACGTGTCCAAAAACAGAATAGAACGTCTTGTCAAAACAGAAATTTTCAATCCTTTAGACTTAACCGACCTAGAGTCGTGTGTATTTTATGCTAAAGGAAAACAAACTAAAGTCCAAATATATGAAGCAAATCATGCAAATAATCCATTAGAGTTGATTCATACCGATATTAGTGGCCCATTTCATCTGGTTACTCAAAATGGCCACTCCTATTTTATCACCTTTATTGACGACTATTCATGATATGGCTACATATTCTTCATTAAAGAAAAAGCGCAAGCAATAGACATGTTTAAATCCTTTAAAGTCGAAGTTGAGTTACAGCTCAACAAAAGGATTAAAGCCATCAGATCGGACTGTGGGGGTGAATACTACGGTCGATATGATGGATCAGGAGAACAGTGTCCAGGACCATTTGCTAAATACCTAGAGGAAAACAGAATCGTCCTTCAGTACACCATGCCTAGGTCACCAAGCATGAATGGTGTAGCTGAAAGACGAAACCGTACACTTATGGACATGGTGCGTAGTATGATGAGTCAAACTACGCTACCATTATTCCTCTGTGGAGAAGAGCTTAAAGCTGCAGCTTACATCCTCAACCGAGTACCAACTAAAGCAACGATAATGACCCCTTATGAGTTATAGACTAAGCGTAAGCCTAGCCTTAACCACATAAGGGTTTGGGGCTGTCCAGCAGAGGCGAATCCTTACAGACCAAATGAAAGAAGGCTGGACACCAAAACAGTTAGTTGCTATTTCGTTGGTTACTCGGAAAGATCACGAGGGTATAAATTCTACGATCCCACAAGTAAAGTGTTTTTCGAGACAAATTCGGTAAAGTTCTTTGAGGATATTTTGGTTCCGGGGGAAATAATTTGCATCAGCAGATCATCGAGTTAGATGAGGCACACTCAGATGCGACAGAAATGCGAATCGAACCATCTTTTGAAGAGATTGCATCAGCGATACCCGCACCTGAGGTACCTCATCCCAGTAGTGATGCTCCACAGGAACAAGTTCATGTTCCTGAGGAAGTTACTGAAGAACCCGATGAATTGTCGGCTGATGCAATTCAAGAACCTACAGTATCCCAAGAACAAAGTGCCCCTAAGGAGATTCACTCGTGAATGGAGAAACCCCATACCTAGCGACTATATGGTGTATCTCCAAAAACATGAATTCGATGTTGGCATGTTGGACGATGACCCTGAAAACGTCCAACAAGCATTACAATGTCGAAATAAAGATAAGTGGATAAAAGCCATGGAAGAAGAGATTAAGTCTATGCACGACAACAAGGTTTGGGATGTCGTCTCGTTGCCTAAAGGTTCAAAATCCGTTGGTTGCAAATGGATATTTAAAACCAAACGGGATTAAAAAGGCAACGTAGAACGATATAAGGCTCGACTTGTTGCTAAAGGGTTTACCCAAAAAGAGGGTATAGACTATACGGAAACCTTCTCTCCAGTATCCACAAAGGATTCCTTCCGGATAATCATGGCTATAGTGGCACACTTGGATCTTGAGCTACATCAGATAGATGTTAAGACTGCGTTTCTAAAAGGAAAACTCGACGAAACCATTTACATAGTTCAACTGCCTCAATTCGAGGTGGGAGATCCAAAAGGCATGGTTTGTCGACTAAAGAAATCCATCTATGGGCTCAAGCTAGCGTCTTGACAGTGGTACTTCAAATTCACCAAAGTAATTGCCTCCTTCGGTTTTGAGGCAAACCAAATTGACGAATGCGTGTATCACAAGTTCAGTGGGAGTAAGTTCATATTCATGATCTTGTACGTAGATGATATACTGCTTGCAACAAACGATGTAAACATGTTGAGCGTCACCAAAGCCTTTCTAAGAAAGCATTTCGAGATGAAAGACATTGGTGAAGCCTCATATATGCTGGGACTTGAGATACGGAGGAATCGTACCCAAGGTATCTTAGGTCTCTCACAACAGACATACATCGAAAAGGTGTTTAAGCGGTATAGCATGGATAAGTGTAAACCACTTAGTACCCCCGTGGCAAGAGGAGGCAAGTTCGGTCTCATGCAATGTCACAAAACAGAGTTTGAACGTTCAGAGATGAGGAATACTCCCTATGCTTCTGTAGTAGGGAGTATAATGTATGCCCAAGTATGTACACGACCAGACTTGGCATTCATTTCAGGAATGTTAGGCAGATGCCTCCCTGATCCAGGCAAGGATCACTGGACCGCGGCAAAGAGGGTGCTGAGATACTTACAAGGAACGAAGCAACACGTACTGACGTATCGGAGATCTGATGAGTTAGAGATCACTGGATATACATATTCTGATTTTGCTGGATGTCAGGATAGCATGAAATCGACCTCGGGCTATGTGTTTACTTTAGCCGGAGGTGCGATCTCGTGGAAAAGCGCGAAACAGACCTTATTTCCATCTTCCACTATGGAGGCGGAATTCGTTGCATCATTCCACGCATCCAATTAGGCGATATGGCTTCGCAATTTTGTCACAGGGCTGCGGGTATTGGAGACTATCTCGTCTCCAATGAAGATTTACTGTGACAGTAAAGCTGCGGTGCTATATTAAAATAATAACCGGAGTTCATCTAAAGCGAAATACATAGAGATGAAGTATCTGGCTGTTAAATAAAGAATTCAGAGTGGTCTGATCAGTATTGAGCATATCAGTACAGACTCTATGGTGGCCGACCCTTTGACTAAGGCTGTGGAACCGGTTGTGTTTCACAAACATGTTAGCCGTATGGATCTTAGTCCAGATGAGGATGTTTTATCCTAGTGGGAGTCTGTAAGGTTTTTATTGTGTTCAATAAAGTTGTTTATTTCAGACAAATAGTATAATGTACATTTCGGTTTCATTAAAGTTTTTCTGCAGAAGTAATGTACATTAAGCAGTTACGGCATACATTCTGAATTCTATTGATCTCGCTAAAGAGGGCCAAGTTGGAATTAAATATGTACGATCACCTAGTATATTAATTCCCCACTACATATCCATTTCAGTATCCATGTCATTCAGTAGAATGTTAGCATCATGATTTAAGAGAGACAAGTCACTAATTCAATGTTGCGGCGTGCGGCTTAATTCTTTTGCTAACATTTATTGATGGACCGGAAAAGGAAAGACACACTAAAGGACATACGATATATGAGCTCAAAAGGGTGACATATAATCTTTAAGATACATGCATTGTCCAAGTGGGAGATTGTTGGATTAATTCGAGATATGTGTGATGCGCAGCACGTTGATAAAGTTTATATGAATTAATCATAAAGTGGACGTTATGTATGATAATATTATATGTCACATGTGTCACGTAATAATATTAATTGTTACGTAAAACATCCACACGTTAAGTGATCATCGGGTATACTCGTGGATGTATAGTGTGGTCTAAATGGAAACTCCGAATATGTAGACAGTCATATGGTCAGAGACCGCGATGGATGGGCTCAAAGTGCAACGACCATAAAGTTACGACATCTGGTCCTCGAGGGGCGACAACCCACGTGTGGCTACTAGATAATTGTTGGTACAATAATTAAATATTAAATAATATTTAATAATATTTATTATTAAATATTAGATAATATTTGATAATGGATAGAGATAACTTGAATATAGCATCAATTATATTCCAGGTATCTAGGATAAAAGAATCTCTATCCATAAAGGAATATGCCCACCAGGATTCCTATTGGATAATGGATAAAGATAACTTGAACATAGCATCAAGTATATTCCAGACATCTGGGATAAAAGAAACATTATCCATTAAGGAATATGCCAATTAGGATTTTCCTATTCTCCCTCTATATAAAGGAGGAGGCATTCACCTCCTCATATCATCAAACACCATCAAGAATTCAGCCATAGAGAGGGAAAAGAGGTAGGGTGTGCCAACCTTGTTCTATAAAGCCCACACTGCCTAGCCTCTCCATCGGGTAAAGCAGTAAATTGTTGATTCCGTTCAAGGGGTATATCAGCAATTGGCGGGAGGTCGTGAATCCTTGGATTCCATCGGGTAAAGCAGTAAATTGTTGATTCCGTTCAAGGGGTATATCAGCAATTGGTGGGAGGTCGTGAATCCTTGGATCACGCCAGATTCATCATCAGCCGGAGCAGTTGCAGTGTACGTGTTCAGATTAACAACAACAATGGAACAAGGTATATTTTCCGCATTTTGTTACTTTGTCCATTGATTCGATTAAACGGTCTTATTCAAGAGTTTATTAAATTAAATCTAACACTGTGACCTTTCGTACGTCGGCTAGTAATTTACACACATCAAATTGACTACGAGAGCATACTTTATCTAAATTTTTGTTATTAAAAAAAACGGGTTTGTTTATGTGACAATGTTCTTCTCCTACCTTTTGTAAACATTTGGGTATGAATTTCACAGCGAGTAATTTTTTTTTACGAACATTTGTAAGTCATAAAAGTTGACATTTTGCTTTGTCAAAATGTGTCTATTCAATCTCGGTTCTCTTTCAACCGGTACCCATTTATATACCTGATTAAGTCTTATTATTGAGGTCAGGTGCTTAGAATTCAGCACTATCATACTATACTACCACAACAACATTATCTCATTGTCTTAGATCTCTCGTGTATGACAGAGTATGAGAGTCGGGTGTACATAACCATACTCATGCGTTAGAAGAACAAGAGGTTGTGTTCCGATGACCCATAATAAAAATTACGTCAAGCTTGTCGATCAAAAATAGAAACAGGACTATACGGCTTCCCAAAGCATTATTGTACCTTATCTACAATATAGTTGTATGTCCTTCTGTTGCCTTTGCTTGTAGGTCGGCATATAGACCTACAAGTAGGGATATGTATAGGTTGTATCTCTGTTTTGATTTCTCTAGTTTAGTATTATTATTTTAACCAAAAAAAAATATTTAGTCACAGCCCAATGAACTACTCCCACAAACACCCATTTCTCACACCATCTTCAGTATAAGGCACCAAATCTTTCTCATAATGAGCAGCAAAAACCTTGGGCTCTTAAGTTGGGTACAGATAAGGAGAGACAGAAAGTGAGGCAAAATATAAAATCTATAATCACGCGCTGTTATGTGTACAAGCAACTTTTTTTTAACAAACGAAAAAATTTAAACCTCTTTCTTTTTTATACACGTGCCAACGCGTAATTGGAATCCTCATATTTTATTTCACTTTCTGTCTCTTGTACTCAACCGCTTACGTTGTCCAAGGGATTCTTACACTTTGTATCGAAACTTGCAATTAACCTTTTTCATATTGAAATCTTCTGGCTACGTTTTGTTCGGAAAAACAGTTGACTGATGCCATTTTGTAACATTTCCTCTGAATCGTTAACATTATCGATGTCTACTCTAGCAATGATATACACATGTTTGTCACAACATTTATCTGTTAGTTGCGGTAATAATGTTGTTGCTTTGTGACCTTGAGATCACAGTTCGAGCTGACGAAACAGTCTCTTGCACAGTATGGAGTAAGGCTGCATACATCATATTGCGAAGCGATCCAGGACCTCTTCGGACCCGCGCAAACACGCACGAGAATGTCCTTTATGCCGGTCCAATTTTTAATTAATTTGCGACCTGAGATTGGATCTCAAATTTATGCATTTAGGCATGCCGAGTTTGAGCTTCTCGTGAAGTGGCCCAAGAAACACAATTGGTACCTAAGTTTAATATAATCTTTAAGTTTGATATACCAAATACAAAGTCATGCTAAAACTAGACTTAATAATTTAAGTCAACCTAACTCAGGTTTTAAAGTTCCCAGCTGAGCCTTAAACTTGAATCAAGCCTCAAACTCGAACCCAAGTTCCCCTTATGCACCTTTGAATCGAGCCCAAAAGGTAAACTCAATTCCCCATTACTTCCAGGTTGATTAAAAACTTTGATATAAGATGGAAAATTCAAGCAAATAATTGTACAAATTATAAATCTATATGAAACACTTTGATCTAAGTGACACTTCTCATCACGTCTCAATTGATGTAATTGTACACAAAAGTTCCTTTAGAAAAAAATAGGTTGAAGTTTTCAAATTTCATTGTCCCATCAAAGAACTCTATAGAGAGTATAGATCGAGAAACTTGTTTCAATGGATTGACCCACCTACGACATCATCTACACATGTGTGAGATTGACTTTGCAATTTTTTGTTTTTGTCTTTTATTATTTGTACATATATAAGATTATTGCTATTTTAATATCGGATGCTTTTGTGTGTATTAAATGTATTAAATTCCTTCACTACCATATTCCTACTATTGGGTCATCTATGCAGGTACATATAGAACCGGAAGTCTCAGTACAAGTAAATTCTCTATCTTTTGAGATGGAGGTATTGTTTGTTTGCTTCTCACCCTCTCAAGACCTTATCGATAACTTTTGCTTTCATTGAATATTACTGGATGTGGTGGTGGTTGTTATATCAGTATGGACCGACCCCATTAAATGCTTTATGCATATGGATATTTTCTCACTAGACTATACTCATGTGGGCAAAGTTCTTTAAAGTTTGATAAGGATTCACGTATGTATATATTTCTACTTGTAGCTCCAACACTTGCTTTTTTCCTTTAATTTCCTGTCTACAGTCTATAGATAAAATGGTTCTGGTGATTATGACTTGGAGTACAATTGTCACTGCAGATGGCTAACAAAGACCAGCAAATGAATTTATCTGCTTCATCACTCGCAGCTCATCACAAGATACCCCATTAAATCAGTCCTCTCAAGCTTTTATCATAGAGGTTCTTAAGGATCAAATCCACTCTCTTGATTTCTTAGCTTTCCTTTTTGATTTGGGTTTTGTTTTCCTGGCCTTTTGTAGTATGCTTTTTGCTAGTTTTACAACATATGATCGTTAATGCTTCTTCATACATCTCGATCATATTCATCTAGCTTTACTGAATGATACTGCCATTTTTGTTGCCAGAGGTGAGGTACAGTTCTCAATTTTGTTTATCCCCTGTTTTGAGTACTTGACGTGCTCGGTGTGTTAGGACTTTGTATTTGTGCAGTGTCTGAAGAAGGGCCGGATCGCTTCACGATTTAATGCATGCAGGCTTACTCTATACTTTGTACAGAGGTTGTTTCCGGGACTCGAACCCGTGATCTCAAGGTCACAAAGTATCAATCTTACCAGTTGTTCCAAGGCTCATCCTCTGTGTTGAGTACTATAGGTTATAGCAATTCATTGTGTGAAAAAGAAGAAGGAATTTCTTGGAGCTAAAACATCCTTCATGTCTTTTGCAGTTGCCAATCATTTTGCTTGCCAAGCATCACTTGAAACTTTAGCTAGCAAAGATACTGATGCTCTGATTTCTTTGCTTGATTGTCAAGTAGTTAATTTTGCTCATAGACTAAATCTGTAAGGCTTCCATACATTGACAGATTCATGGCCTTCTTTTTGGCATTAGGAAGAATTTTATTCTAATTACTCTAGTTTAGGTGGTTAAATATTCCTTGATTTGGAATATGATGGAATAAAGCAAAAAGACTCAATAAATTGGCTGCGCTTCTTATATTGTGAAGTAGCAGTCGATCGACACACAATTTTCATTATGTGTCATCGGAATACAACCTCTATGTGTTCCTAACACATGTGTATGGTTACGTACATCCGACCCCCCATACTTCGTCATAGACGGGAGCCTCTAAGGTAACGAAGGTAATGTTGTTGTTGTGGTAGGTGGTTAAATATGCAAATGCTAAAGCCTAGTTGTAGCTGGTCTTGATCTTTCTCCTTAATTTATTGAGCATGATGGACACAATAGAGAAATGCTTGTTTCTTTATCTATATGTGCAGTTATGATTGGAAATCTAGCAGTTGGTGTAGCCTTGAGCCTTCTGATATGGGCTTGTGTGACAATGATGCATACTGCTCCAAAATTTCAGGGCAGCCCTCAAGTGATTTCACCTAGAATAAGACTTAAAGATGGGAGATATTTGGCTTACAGAGAAACTGGTGTCAAAAAGGAAGAGGCCAAGCACAAGATCATCTTTGTTCATGGTTTCAATGGATCTAAAGACATGAATTTACCCATTTCCCAAGTATGAAACTATTCCCTTTCCAGTTGCAAATCTCTTCACTGTTTCTTGATGCTTCTGTTTTTATCCTTAACAACCAAGAAATGTCATGTCTGCATCTGTTGTCTGTCTACTCGAAACAAGATACTCAAAAGTCCCTTCCAAAATGAATTAGACACTGTTACATTACAATGTCGGTCTTGGGATGGAGGTATCGTTTGTCTCCCTCTCACCCTCCTCAGACTCTAGCGGTAGATATTGCTGTTGTTAAGAAATACTGAGTATGCTTGTTGTTGTTGTACTGTTACATTACAATCTCGTGGTTAAAGAGGAGTAATTTACACATTTATACACTTAACAAACTCATTCTTAAGTATGCGTCGCTACATATAGAAGCTACAAAGCACATCATACTCTTCTATAGACAGTTTATTTAGTGGTGGTTTGGTTTCATATAATCATTTGAGAATTTCCATGTTGTCGCATAAACTAGAAAGATATGCACTATGTGCTCAACAACAACAATAACCTTACTGCATTGCTTTAGAAGCTCTCGTCTATGGGGTATAGAGAGGTCTGATGTATACAACCATATCCATTTGTTAGAAACATATAGAGGTTGTTTTCTGACGACCCATAATGAAAATCACGTCAAGATGTGTCAGTCAACTGCTACTTCACAATATAAGAAGTGCAGTTAATTTAGTGAGTTGAAACCTGAATTCCTTGACCTTTATACTGCAGGATCTTGTGATGGAGCTTGGGATATACATCTTGTCATTTGATCGTGCTGGATATGGCGAGAGCGATCCAAATCCAAGACGCTCTGTGAAGAGTGAAGCATATGATATTCAGGAACTAGCCAACAGATTGGAGATTGGCCAAAAGTTTTTCATCCTTGGTGTCTCATTGGGAGCATACCCTGTTTGGAGTTGTTTAAGATACATCCCAGAAAGGTATAAAACTTTAATTTACATGCTAACACTTGGTACTTGTGACATTTCAACATTACTGAAGTAGCAGTTGATCGGCATATCTCGACGCAATTTTCATTATTGTTCATCGGAAAACAACCTCTCCGTGTTTCTAACACATGAGTATGTTTACGTACATCTGATCCCCCATACCCTGTCATCGCGGGAGGCTCTAAGGCAATAGAGTAATGTTGTTGTTGTTGTACTCCTACCCCTCAACTTGTCTTCTAATGTTAAATTACCATCTCATCTACTTCGTCTGTCCCAAAATATTATCCACTTTTTAAAAATAATAAGTTTTAGTATAGTCAAAGTTTCTATACTGCTTCTTCAATGAACACTTACGTGATTTATCTATTTTATCTCAAGTAACTTGCTAAAGGTAGAATAGGAGTAGAACTAAAATAGTCTTAAATTATGCTCAGGTCAAACTAGAACAATATTTTTCGGAACGGAAGGAGTAAAAGCTAAGCTGTTAGTAACATGAGCAACTATACCTTCATGCACTTAATACACTTGCATTTGTAATTGCTATTAATTTTCAGAAAGTGGAGCAGAAGGATTCCTAATGCTATATTGAATGAAGTATTGCTGTGCATCTGAATGATCTTTGTTGCTAATTATTCAGGCTGTTAGGAGCATCTCTTGTAGTTCCACATGTAAACTATTGGTGGCCTTGCTATCCTTCTGAAGTAGCAAAAGCTGGTCTTAGGAAGCATCTGTTGCAAGATCAGTGGAGCTTCTATGTAGCCCATTACACTCCATGGTTGTTCAATTTGTGGATGACACAGAAATGGATCCCTACCTTGAGTCTTGTGGAAGGAAATATTGCTACTTTCAGCTGCCAAGATCTTGAAATTGTTAAGCGTTTATCTCACAAGCACCATCCTTCACAGGTAAATGATGCTTCCCAATTTTGTTTGATGGAGATTTCAATGGAGTTAAGGACATATTCTTTCTTGACTTTGGAATATGATGGAATAAATCAAAATGACTCACTAAATTGGTTGCGCTTCTTATACTGTGGAGTAGCAGTTGATCGACATAGCTTGATGCAATTTTCATTATGTGTCATCGGGAAACAAATTTTGTGTGTTTCTAAAACATAGGTATGATTGCGTATATCTGACCCTCTCATACCCCGCCATAGGCAGGAACCTTTAAAGCAATAGGTAATGTTATTGTTGTTGTAAAACAACTAGAATAAGTATGTATTTCTCATTGCAGTATAATTGATCTTGCAGCATCTCACAATTTGGGTGTGACTGTTGAGAATATTGTCCTACATCGGACACTTTGAGATTAAATACATGGGTTATATGAGGATGATGTACCACCACCCGTTGCCTTAAGGTTTTGAGTGGATATGAGTCTCATCTCATGTGAGCCCAGGTTTCAACATGGTATCAAGACATGTTTAAATATGGACTCACTCCTTGCCTGACCCATGATTAGCCATTTATTGTCTTCCCTCACCCAAGTCCAGATTTTTATGGATGGCTTGTGGTTTGTGATTGAAGGTGGGTTCTAAGGCGCGTATGTGGTCAAGCCACGTTGCCACGTGAGGGCGAGTGTTGAGAATATTGTCCTACATGAGATACTTTGAGATTAAATACATGAGTCATATGAGGATGATGTACCACCACTCATTGCCTTAAGGTTTTGAATGGATATGAGCTTCATATCATATAAATCCAAGTTTCAACAGTGACGATGTTACTAAAGTTACTCATACTTATATAATACGTCATTTCTTTCTTTATCCACTCATTGCCTAAAAGTTTTGAGTGAATATGAGTTTCATCTCATGCAAACCCAAGTTTCAACCGTGACGACGTTACTAAAGTTACACATACTTGCATAATAAGTCATTTCTTTCTTTATTTTCTGATATGAGATCCTTTTACAGGAAAAAGTGAGACATCAAAATGTGTATGAGTCCTTGTATCGCGATGTGATCGTAGGCTTCAGTAACTGGGGATTTGATCCCACCGGCGTGGCTAATCCTTTCCCTAACAATGAGGGGTCAGTTGATATTTGGCAAGGGTATGAAGACAGAATCATCCCGTTTGAACTTAATCGCTTCTTGTCCCATAAGCTTCCATGGATTCGATATCAAGAGGTTCCTGATGCAGGGCATCTACTGATTTACAATTCCACAAATTGTGAAGCTGTCTTCAGGAAACTCCTCAGTGCTTAACTAGTGTTTAACATCACATCATTTAGTTTACATGTTAAATTGTTTTATGCCTCATTTTCAATTGAGTCAAAAATGTCAGAATGTAAAAAAATGAAAAGAGATAATTGCTACAATTATGAGATTGATATCATATCAGTGATTAGCGGTTAATTAACATCTTAGATTGATAAGGTATTATTTGAGTTTTTATCCCTTTTTCCTAAATTGAATCCCCCGTTGTACTATTTAGAGGTCTAAAGTCCGGCTATGAAAATCAATGGAGAATGTTTTTACTCTTTGTTAGTGTGTTAACACGGTATCAGAGCTTTGGTTCCAGAGAAATTGATGGAGCACAGTAGCTCATCATCTACCTAAGACCTTACCTGAAAACCTTTCTCATCACCATTCTCATGGCCGACCAATCACCACAGTCAAGCACATCACAGTCTGGGGGACAACCAACCCCATGGCTGAAACTATGAATATGTCCCAGGTCTTGGAGTTACTGTAGAAATGGACACCCCGATAAGGTCTAGCAGAAACCATATCCAACACCCAAATCAACCTTGCAGATAAATTGAATGACCATAACTATGGAGTCTGGGCTCGAAAAATCAGCCTGGCAATCGATGGGCGAGGGAGGCTCAGACACATCACCGCCCCTCCTCCCCAACGAGAAGATCCTACATATGAGCAATGGCGTCAGTCTGACTCAGTTGTTCTCACTTGGATATTAGAGAACATAAAGCCGGACATAGTGAATCAATATATTGATTATCCCACTTCGTGGGATTTATGGAAAGGCATAGAGGCAACCTACAGCAGTGGAAAGGACCCACTTCAGATATATGACCTCATGGTTAAAGCCAACAGCCAGAAGCAGGGGTCTCGGTCCTTGGAGCGTATATATAGTCAATTGCAATCTGTATGGAAGGAAATTGACAGAAGGTTGTCAAATCCTATGCACTGTCCGAAGGATATGAGCCTATACAACAAACTTCAACAGCAAAATAGGTTGTATCAACTCCTACAGGCAATTAGCAGCGAGTATGATGCAGAAAAGAGAGACATCCTTAAAACAAAACCTCTCCCATCAGTGGAAGAGGCATACTCACAGATCCGTAGAGAAGCTCATTGAAGAGCCATCATGAAAGGGGGAGGAGACTCAGTAAAGGAAGAAAGCAACATTGGCAGCGGACTAGTCACAAGGACAGACAGGAACCCATCAACACGGGGGGATTCCAAAGGGAAAATAGACAAACATCGGTCAGAATAGGGGAGAGGGGCTCCACCAAGCTCATCTTTCTGCCTGGAAGATGAAAAAACTCACCTCCGGTGTAGTCACTATGGCGGTAGCAGACATACTGCGGAAGAGTGCTTCCACCGGATTGGGTTTCCAGATTGATGGTCAGATACATGAAAGAGAGGGAAGAAAGGCATAGCAGGCTCTGCCACGGGCACCCCAGAGGATACCAACGATGGCCATGAACCAACTTTCGGCGGAGTAGCAGGAGCAGGAAGTAGGCCGCAGTCGAAGACTCCAGAAAAGGCTGGAAGCCCTAATAAGGAAAAAGGTTCTCCCACCGTTTTTAAAGGTAAAGGGCCTGGAGCAAAATTGCCTCCAGGCCCTCCTATTTATTTCTTAGGTAAATGCAGTGTATCCAAAAGGGAAACCAGCCAGGTGCACCCTTCATATTCTCTTCCCCATATTTTGAGTACTCATAATGCCTCTAATAGGTTAAATAGTCCACATAATTCCCAAATTACCAGAAAAAATCTCTCGTAGATATTTGATTGCGATGCAACAGACACGATGTCCTACGATATAAATGATTTCCACCACTGCTCCCAACCAACAAAAAAATTTATACAAACAGCCAATGGTGGCTATTCCCTTGTTGAAGGAACTAGGAGCATTCAACTAACTCCAACCCATACCCTAAACAACTGCCTTTATGTTCTTACATTATCACATAAATTACTTTCTCTGAGTCATCTTACCAGAGAATTAAATTGTACCGTTTTAATCCACCCAACGTTTTGTCTTCTGCAGGATATTCGAACAGAGAAGATAGTTGGGCGTGGTTCTGAATGTGACATACTCTATTTTGTTTACAAGGTGGACCAACACGGGGCGGTAGCACTCACTCACGGAATTGTAGACCGACAGGCTTGGTTGTGGCACTGCCGATTGGGGCATCCATCTCTGGGATACTTAAAAAGGTTGTTTCATGATATGTTTCATAAATATTCTGCTTTACCGTGTGAAACATGTATTTTCCAAAAGTTACAAGAATTCTTATCCATTAAATAATACTAAAACTGATAGACCTTTTTCTCTTGTGCATTTGGATGTCTGGGGCCCCTCACCTACTCCGAGCCCGAATGGGTTCTCGTATTTTTTACTGTTTGTTGATGATTGCACCCGCATGACTTGGATATACTTTCTTAAACATAAGTCTGATGTCTTTGACAAGTTTGTTCAATTTTACAAAATGATAGCTGCTCAATATCATATGTCTATCCAAGTCCTTAGAACAGATAACATTGAAGAATACATGAATGAATTCTTCCTTGAATTCTTCCATACAAACGGGCTCATACACCAAACCACGTGTCCTGACACGTCACAGCAAAACGGCGTAGCAGAACGGAAAAATCGGATCCTACTTGAAGTTACCCGCTCTCTTATGCTTGATTCAAAAGTACCCTTACACTACTGGCCTGAGGCAATCGCAACAGCAAATTACCTCATTAACCGCCTACCTACCAAGATGCTTCAATATCAAACACCACTCACTACATTATCGAAATTCCATTCAGTTCCTCTACATCTTAATCTTCCTTCACGTATCTTTGGTTGTACAGTCTATGTCCATATTCCCAGGGTACATCGCACTAAACTTGACCCATGTGCCATCAAGTGTGTATTCATTAGGTATGGGGTCAACCAAAAGGGCTATCGCTGTTTTGATCCCAAAACACACCGGATGTACACTACCATGGACTGTATTTTCGTAGAAACCGAATATTTCTTCCATACCCATCCTCGTTCTTAGGGGAAATATACAGAGATTGGCTCACTCGGTTGGTTACATGAACCTATCCTTCCGGAGACTGTTTCAACAGAGGAGATAGACAAAACCACCGGACCAGCCAACGGAGATACAAAAGAGTCCAGCGCGTCAAACCAGGACCCAACGTCAACCCCTGAAGAATCTCCTGGGATAAGTAAGTCTACTGAACTCATACCAAATACTGCCGATATACCTGATACACTGCAGGCTCCATAAAGCAGGTATATATTACCGCCAAGAAGAAACAGAGGAGTTCCTCCAGCACGATATGAACCAGAATATCAGCCAAAGAATACAAGATACCTGGTGGAGAAACCTATCAAAGGGAACTTATTAGATACAACAACTGCTTTCCATATGTCTTTGTATACAAAACAGGTTCCAAAAACGGTGGAGGAAGCTCAAAGGCATTCGGAGTGGAGGAAAGCAATGGAGCTCGAAATGGAGGCCCTTGTCAAGAATGAAACTTGGGAAAAAAGTGAAGGAAGACCAAATAAGAAACCATTTGGATGTAGGTGGATCTTTACATTGAAATGTCGCGCAGACAGAATAATTGAAAGATACAAGGCAAGGCTGGTTGCAAAAGGGTACACACAAACCTATGGTATAGACTATTCTGAAGCTTTCTCTCCAGTGGCAAAAATTGACACTATAAGGATACTGTTCTCAGTCTCAACAAACCTTGATTGGCCACTTTACCAATTGGATGTGAAGAATGCATTTCTGCATGAAGATTTGCAAGAAGAAGTGTATATGGAGCCCCCACCAGGTTTTTCCAGAGAGTTCAAACCAGGAGAAGCGTGTAAACTTCAGAAGTCTTTGTACGGTCTAAAATAGTCCCCCGGAGCTTGGTTTGGGAGATTCACGGTGGCAATGAAAAAATACGGGTATCGTCAAAGTAATGCAGATCATACTATGTTCCTAAAACATAGAGGAAGTCTCATTACATGCCTGATAATCTATATCGATGACATGGTCACTACGGGAAACGATGTTCAGGAAATTACGGCTTTAAAACAGCAGTTGTTTCAGGAGTTTGAGATGAAAGACTTGGGAATATTAAAGTACTTCTTGGGGATTGAAGTTCTAAGGTCGAAATTTGGGCTATTCATATCACAAAAGAAATATATATTGGATCTTCTCGCAGAAACGGGAATGTTAGATTGCAAACCAGCTGAAACACCAATGGCGATCAATCATGGCCTTCAGATAAGACAAGGAGGAGAACTTGCAGACAAGGAGAGATACCAGAGGTTGGTGGAAAAGTTGATCTATCTCTCGCACACAAGACCCGATATAACATGCCCTGTTGGAGTAATAAGCCAATTTATGCATCAACCACAAAAAGAGCATATGGACGCAGCCTTGAGAGTGTTAAGATATCTCAAAGGGACTCTAGGAAAAGGAATAATTTTCAAAAAACATAGACACCTCGACTTACAGGCTTATACAGATGCTGATTGGGCAGGGAATCCAAATGATAGGAGATCAACGTCTGGGTACTTCACGCTTGTTGGAGGAAACTTAGTGACTTGGAAGAGTAAGAAACAAAAGGTAGTGACCCTTTCCAGTGCATAGGCTGAGCTTCGAGGAGTTGAGAGAGGGTTAGCTAAAGTACTATGGATCAGAAAAGTACTAAGTGACATGGGGTTCCCACCAAGGAGAGTTCCGCAGTTGATGTGTGATAACAAAGCAGCCATCAATCTTAGAAAATCCAGTCTAGCATGATCGAACAAAACACGTTGAGGTGGATATACATTTCATAAAGGAAAAACTTGAGGAGCAGCTGATTTGCTTACCGTTTGTACACTCTGAAGAACAACTATCTGATATACTTACAAAAGCAGTTTTTACATCCAGATTTCAGGAAATTTTGAGCAAGTTAAACATCGAGATCCAATGATTTAACTTAAGGGGGAGTGTCAGAATGTAAAAAAGGAAAAGGAGATAATTGCTACAATTATGAGATTGATATCATATCAGTGATTAGCGGTTAATTAGCATCTTAGATTGATACGCTATTATTTGAGCGTTTATCCCTATTTCCTAAATTGAATCCCCTGTTGTACTATTTAGAGGACTAAAGTCTGTCTATGAAAATCAATGGAAAATGTTTTTACTCTTTGTTAATGTGTTAACATGGATACACTCTTCTAACTTTGAAATATGATGGAATAAAGCAAAATGATTCACTAAATTCTCTGCGCTTGTAGCTATTGATCGACACAGATTGACACAATTTTCATTATTGATTATCGGGAAACAACCTCTGTATATTTCTAACATATAGGTATGGTTGCGTACAGCCGGCCCCCTAGGGTAATGTTGTCGTTGTAATGTTATCTTATATTGTGAAGTAGCAGTTGATCGACACAATTTGACGCAATTTTCATGATGGGTTATCGGGAAACAACATCTGTGTGTTTCTAATACATGAGTATAGTTGCATACATCCGACCCCACATACCCTATCATAGACGGAAGCCTCTAAAGCAATAGGATAATGTTGTTGTTAAATTGTCTTACGCATTTCCATGCCCATATCATACTTCTTATATAATACATGCAATTTGGCCTACGTTCTTTACCTTGAATTTAGCCGCAGCATCTTTTATGCAGCTGAGTTTCCATGAATATGTAGAGGTCTTAATAGCTATAGAAGCACAACGCCAACGGGCTAATTTCATGCAAAAGGTCCTAGACAAATACATGCAACCATCTCTTTTTCTTTTTCTTTTTTTTTTCACACACGAACACGAAGGAGAGTGAGAATTGAACGATGGTTCTCACAGAAAAGTCCAACAACATTTTGTAATAGACCAGTTCAAATTCTCATATGCTACTATATCCTTATTTAGCAAGTATTTTATTAGTTTAAGTTGTCAACAGAACATGTATAAAACTCAATAGCATCGTCCAAACACAAATGATGTTTTACCTAACAAGGTCGAGGTCATTTTTCTATCATTTTAATTGATCGTTAAATTATAGTGTCAAAGTGGTAACCCGAATGACGCAGACCAGGAAGTAAATAAGAAAGTGTACTTTTACACCATCTTTCTTTCATTTATTGGTCTATGTTATTCACATTATCACTTTCGCGCTATAATTTGAAGATAAAAATATTATCCTAGCTGTCTCCAAGCTGAACATGACTCTTCCCTGGGTTTAGATTGGGAAGGTTCATTGTTCTTAAGCTGGACCTTGGTTTATTACCGTTGAAAGCGTTATCGTTTAAAAAGACGACTCATGGAGTATGAGATTTCCATTGGCTTGCTCCCAGAGCATAGTGCAGTTGGTACTCGGATTGAGATTTGCTCCAAGAGGTCAAGGTTCGATTCCAATGACACGCACAGTGTGATTGTTCCAATGATTCGGCCTGGTTTGCAGGGGACACCTTGTGTGGTCACTTGTGTATGTCCTCACCCACTTAAGAGGCCGCTGTATTCCTGATTTGCATCCTCTACGATGCTCCTTAGGGCTAAAATGATAGGAACCCCAAAACAAGAGATTTTGCGTTTTGTTCGAAGATTTCCATTGGCTTGAGTTTGTAGTTAATGGACTGCCACATTTGAAGGATTACTTTCGCCGCAATGGTTCTTTATATAATCATATGCCACCTAAGGCTTATCAAGAAAGAAAGATGGGTCACTTTTAGCTTTTAATGCCCAACCCACCTGTCTCCTTTGATTGACACGCAATATCTGAGGAAATGGATTGCCAGGGCCTGGAGGTGAATATTTCCACTAAATGAGGTGGTGGTGGTGCAGGAATCAGATCTTCTTCACGACTGTGTCCACCCATTCTTTCTTTTCAAAAAAAAAAGAAAATTAGAAAGGGTAATCGAAATCGAGACCGAAAATGGGATAAATGCTACTCAACCGTTAGATATAAAGGTTATTCGCTCTCTTTATGCATGTAAAACTTATAATTCTACGGGCAATAAACCTTCAAATGTGATACATTCCTTGGAGCAAAAGGTCATTCCCTGGTCTGAGAGTCTCTACCATTTCAGCTCCAAGGAGCATTGTAGAAGATATAAACTAAGAGCCCATTGGCCTCCTAGGTTAGGTGATGACTTATGCAGTGACCCACACAAGGTGAATCCTCGCAAACCAGGCCTTCGGCCGAGCATCAGCAGAACACCCACACTGTGCGTGTCCATGAAATTAAACTTTTGACCTTTTGGAGCAAATCTCAACCTGATTACCAAGTAAGCTAATGTGATACATTCCTTGATTCTACTTAGTGTCAATGAACATTGCATCGTCAGGTAAAATCTATTTATCAAACAAAAACCTACATGATTTCCAGTAAAATATACATGATGTTCAAGTTGTATGTGAGTCTTTTATTTTAATCCAATAACCGAATACTTTATTGTATGTGGATCCATTGTTCTAATCTAACAACCATATATTTTATTATATATGGGTCCATTTCTTTAATCCAACAACCGAACGAGCTGAGCTTTACAAAGTCTAAACTTGGTTCATTTTTTAATTCGATTCTCAAATTTTGGCTCAAGCTCGAGCCAGCTCATAGTAATTTAAAAGCTCGGTCTTTTATTTTTGGAGGCCAAACGGGCCAAGCTCGAGCTGTCTGACGCAATTGACAGTCCTAATTCGTATGTAAAATTGCTCCATTCCCAAGCTCGAGCTCTGAAGCGGATTTTTTGAGGGATTATAGTTATTAGGATCCTAATGTTCAAGAGAATTGACCATCGAGATCCCAGTTGTGAGGAGTTAAATGTATTTTTTAAGTATAATTGGGATCTTAGTCGTGAGAAAGTGAGGGTATTCTTCCAAAAAAAAAAGTGGTTATTTAATATAGTACAGCAATTACTTGTCGGCAAAAGTTTGAACTCCAACCCAAAGGGTTCTCACTGTCTCAGCTCCAATGTGCTACGTGGAGGATGTAAATCAAGAGTCCAGCGGCCTCTTAGATTGGGCGAGATTTTACACAGTTACCCACACAAGGTGTCTACCACAAACCAGGCCTTTGGTCTGGCAGCAGAGGAACACTCACACTGTACGTGTCTCTAAATTCGAATTCATGACCTCTTGTTGACAATCCCCAGCCCGAGTACCACTGGACTATGCCGTGGAGGCATACAAGCAATTACTTGTTGGCAAAAGGTTGAACCCCAACCCAAAGGGCCCCCCACTGCTCCAACCTAAGGAGCTGCGTGGAGTATGTAAATCAGGAATCTAACGGTCTCTTATATTGGGTGAGATCTTACACAGTTACCCACACAAGGGTGCCCCCCACAAATCAAGCTTTGGCCTGGCAGCAGAGGAACACCTACACTGTACGCGTCCCTGGATTCAAACTCATGACCTTTTGTTAGCAAATCCTCAACCCAAGTACCAACTGGACTATGCCCTGGGAGGCCACACAGAGCCATTACTAATTTAACATTGAGCTGTGAGCAACCCCCCCCCCCCTGTCTCAATTTTTATGGTGACCTAGGAGAAATTATTACTCTCTATGTCATAAAAATATTAACTTATTATTTATTTTTGACATGTCCCAAAAACATTGTCACTTATCAACAAAAGAAGTGATTAATATCAAAGTTCCTATAACATTTTTGTCATTTGCAATTAACTCATGAGAGAGAATGAATGCATTAACAAATAGGGTATACAAACATATTCTGTTAAATACATTATTTTAAATGATATCTTTTGAGATTGTGTGTCAAGTGGACTGAACCAAAAGCTTTGAGATGCATAGAGTAGTGTCTTACTATGTAATTTTTTTTTAACTAAACAAAATGGGACATGTGGATATGGACACATGGAAGTAAGCACAACTATTTTAATAGTTATTTTTGAACCATCATAAAGGTTACTGAAAATTTTAAGATCAATTAAAATTTATAGTGTCATAAGTCGGTTTATAGGTCGTCTAGATATATAGAGATGAACAATGTTATAACGTTTAAAATTGTTGAATTCCCTTTTAAGATCGAATTAAAATTTTAATGAATAATTTTATAGTGTCATAAGTCGGTTTATAGATTGTTTAGATATTTATATATATAGATGAAGAATGTTATAACGTTCTAGATGATAATCATGCCAATCCATTTTAACATTGTTGAATTACCTTAAAAAGAAAAGCTTGAACAAAGAGTCCCGATAATATAGCAATAAGAATATATATGGAAATTACATATATTGTATAATGTATGTGTTGAGAATAACGACCTGGTTTTAAGTGGAATAAAAACAGTGGATAGTAATTTACTACTCACTAGAATCTTCGAGTATGACAACGAGATAAATACCAGCAAAAGTGAACCGATTCGGTAATACCCAGGAAAGATCACAATTCACCGTAAATGCCAGATAAAATAGGAACCGAGATTTACGTAGAAACCCTTTCTCTGTGGAGAAAAAAACCACGGGCAATGAGAACTATTCGGAATAATGGGAATACAAGAGACACTCAAGTTTAAAATTAACTTGAGAGATACAAGAGAATTGAAAACTCAATATTTTCTTATACCCGGATTGGTATAATCTCACAACTCTCTTTTCCTCTCTCTATTTTCTTCACTCACTTCTCTCTCAAGAGCTCTCAAATTGCTTCTTCTGTTGATTTTAATGTATCTTCCATCTACTAAAACATGCCTATTTATAGGCAAGCAAAATGAATAAATACATGTGTGTTACTATTCATATAATGGCTACTTTGTAATTGTCAAAATTGGTATGCCACCAACCAAAGAAAACTTACCAAAGACGTCTTCCTTCCAAAAATTCTTGTTTTTCCCATTAGTCTGGGCCCCATCAAATCTCTCCCTCCAGACTAGAGGCATATTCCGACTCTCATGGAGAGTCCATCCCCAAGCTTGCTTGATGCACCAATTAAATTTCTCTTTTGTAATGACTTTTGTCATTACATCAGCAGGATTATTGTCTGTGTGAATCTTCTTGATTTGGAATTGTTCCTCCTCAGTTAGCATGCCGAAGCCAATGATATTACACATCGTTATGTTGGTTCTCGCATGATACATCGTATTTTTGCTCAAGTCAATAGCACTTCGACTATCGCAGTATACTATGTATTGTTGTTGCTTGAACCCCAAACTCTGTAAAATTCGTTTCATCCAAAGCATCTCCTTACCAGCTTCTGTAGCGCAATATAATCTGCTTCAGTAGTCGATAATGATACACACTTTTGAAGTTTCGACTGCCATGATATAGCTCCCCCTGCAATGTAAACAGATAACCAAGTAGATTTTCTACCATCTAGATCTCCAGCCATATCTGAATTTGTGTATCCATCAAGAGTTGATCCAGAACCTCAAAAGATAAGCATAATTTTGAAGTTCCTCTAAGGTATCGAAAGATCCATTTCACTAATTTCCCAATGCGTCTTTCCTGGATTTGATAGAAATCTGCTTACTACTCCTACCGCATGAGCAATGTCATGGCCTTATACAGACTAAGAGTATACATCAGCTTCCTACTGCAGAAGAATGTGGAACCAATGACATTTCTTCTTCCTTCTTCTCCGTTAATGACACTCTCTCTCGCTTAGCTGAAATGATCAGCAAGTGGAGGTGTAACTGGCTAGCTTTGTCCTATATTGAAACGTTGAAGTACTCGTTCAATATATCCTTGCTGTGTATAACCAAAGCTTTGTTGTTGCTCGATCTCGTATAATATCCATCCCAAGATACGTTTTGCAACTCTCAAATCTTTCATGTCGAATGTTTCTGAAAATCTCTTTTTAAGATTTGGATCATGTTGTCATCTTCTCCGACAATCAGCATGTCATCAATATACAAGAGAAGAATGATAAATTTACCATCAGGGTATCTTTGAATATATACACAAGGATCAGCAACTGTTCTCTTGAATTTCTGACTCGGCATGAACGAGTCAAACTTCTTGTATCATTGTCGCGGTGCTTGCTTCATCCGTACAAACTCTTTTAACTTGCAGACCATGTCTTCCTTGCCTTTAACTGTGAGCCTTCTGGTTGTTCCATGTAGATTTTCTCATCCAGATCTCCATGCAAGAAAGCTGTTTTACATCTAGTTATTCTAGCTCTAAATTCAAGCTAGCTGCCAAACCAAGTACAAGTCAAATAGAATTCATTTTAAACAACTGGTGAGAAAATTTTATCAAAGTCGATACCTTTCTTTTGACCAGAACCTTTCACCATTAACCGAGCTTTGTACTATTAGCAGCTTGTCGCCGTCTTTCTTTAACTTGAAGACACCATTTGTTTTTCAGAGCTTTCTTTTCCTTTTGGAAGTTGAAATAGATCATAAGTGAGATTCTTTTTCAATGAATCCGTATCTTCTTGCATGGCTTTTGTCCAACAATCTTTATCTCTGTGAGATTGTACTTCTTGAAAATTCTCTGGTTCTTCGTCATCTGTTATAAGAATGTATTGAGAACTAGGACACCTGGTAGAAGGTGCACGTTCTCTGATAGACCTTCTCGGTTGAGGATCCACATCTTGCAATTCAGAGAATCAGGGGTTTGCTCCCCCTGTTCAACACCACCAGAATCATTACATGTTTCAGTTTCTTCTATATTTCCTCCATTTGTGTCATTGCTCAATGAAGGAATAAATATTACCTCTGTAACATTTTCTGCAATAGACTTCTTTTCTGCATCTTTGAACATTTCGTGTTCTTGGAACACGACATCTCTACTTCTTACAATTTTCTTCTTTTCTGGATCTCATAGCCTAAAGTCGTATCCCTCATTTTGTATCCCACAAAGATACAAGGAATAGTTTTAATCATCAATTTTGGACCTCTGGTCTCTTGGAACATGCATGAAGGCTTTACATCCAAATACTTCAAGTGAGCGTAGTTTACCTCTCTTCCGCTCCATACCACTTCTGGAATATCAAAGTTTAGTGGAACCGAAGGTGATCGGTTGATCCAGTAGACAGCTGTATTGACAGCCTCCCCCCAAATGACTTGCATAGTGTAAGCCCATTTTTAGCATGCATCGAACTTTTCTAAAATGGTTCTATTCATCCGTTCTGCAACTCCATTATGTTGTGGGAGTACTAGTAACTGTCTTCTCATGTCTTATACCATGTTTTGTGCAGTACTCTTCAAATTCTATGGATATGTACTCGCCGCCATTATCAGTGCGAAGACATTTCAACTTTTTCTCCAGTCTCTCTTTTCTACCATTGCAATGAAACTTTTGAAAACATTGGAATACTTGATTTTATTCTTATCAAGTGGTCCATGGTTTTCTAGAAGAATCATCAATGAAAGTAACAAAGTATTTGTTTCCACCTAGAGATTCTACTTTAATGGGATCACACACGTTAGAGTGAACCAACTCCAATTGTTTCTTTTATCTTGGAGTTCTTCTGAAAAGAAACACGATGTTGTTTTCCAATAAGCAGTAATCACAAGGGTCCTAGTGATTTACTTTGTCTAACAGTATCAAGGATTGCTTGGCCAGTACCTTTTCTGTCCAATGTGTCCCAAACATCTGTGCCATACATTTGGGGAATCACCGTCTTCTACTGTATTTATTTGACCTTCACACACTTTAAAGTGTGTCTTGTACAAATTGCAACATAACTTCCCTTTGCTACCACCAGAGAACCTTTGGTAAGTTTTCATATCGCATTACCAAAGAAATGCTCATAACCTTCCTTGTCCAGTGCGTTTGCAGATAAAAGATTGAATATCATGTCTGGAACATGTCGCACATTTTGTAATGTGAATGTGCAACTAAGTGAAGTTTCCAAGGTAATATCACCTATTCCCATGATCGATGAGGTGCTTTTGTTTCCCATCTTCAACACATCAAAGTCTCTGGCTTTGTATGTGGAGAAGTATTCCTTGCTGGTAACACAGTGGATACGAAGCACCTGTATCCACGATCCATTCAAGGTCTATGTCTGAGACATGCACATTCATTTTGGTGACAAACCAATGTTGTCTCTTTGTCATCACTTGACGCCATCGCTGCTGTGTTGTAATCTACCATCTGATTTGGCCTCGAACTTTGTCTTGCTTCAAAGACCTGCAATTCCTTTTAGGTGACCATTCTTACCACAGTTCCAGCACTTCACTCTGCTTTTCGATTTAGAACGACCTCTGGACTTGTCATGACTGTTGAAGTTTCTATTTCGGCTCCTTCCTCTTTCTTGTGTAGAAAAGCCTGTCCTTGCTTCTCTGGTTGCATCATCTTAATATGCAGCAACAAAGATGATGTGACCTCTTTCAATGTGATTGTTTCTTTACCATGAAGTAAAGTGGTCGTCAAACCATTGAATGAGGGTGGAATGTGAACTCAAGAGTATGACGCTTATCCCTCGTCCTCTATAGTAATACCAAGACTCGCCATTTGAGATATGATACCATTGAATCATTCAGATGAGACAAAAAAATTTGTACCTCCGTTCATTTGGAGTGTGTAAGTTGCTTCTTAAGATACAATTTATTTGTCATCGTTTTGGATATATACAAACTTTCTAGCATTGTCCAAATCTCCATAGCTGAGTCATTTCCATCTATATTATTCAGGAATTCGTTGGACAAGTGCAAGCGGATTGCACTTGCGGCTTTATCATCCATGTCCTGCCAATCATCATCTTTCTTGGCTTCTTGCTTTTCTCTTTGCCATATAGCTTCGTGAACACCTTATTGTATAAGGTAATCCTTCATCCTTTTCTACCATGTGGAAAATCCATCATCTCCATTGAATTTTGCCACATTGAATTCATCTCTCCATATTCAAGAAAATCAAGAACCAAATAACCAAGCTCTGATACACTTGTTGGGAATAACGACCCGGTTCTAAGGCAAAATAAAACAGTGGATAGTATTTACTACTCACATAGAATCTTCGAGTATGAAAACGAGATAAATACCAGTAAAAGTGAACCGATTCGGTAATACCCAAGAAAGATCACAATGCACCGTAAATGCCAGATAAAATAGGAACCGAGATTACGTAGAAACCCTTTCTCTGTGGAGAAAAAACTACGGGCAATGAGAACTATTCGGAATAATGGGAATACAAGAGACACTCAAGTTTAAAATTAAACTTGAGAGATACAAGAGAATTGAAAACTCAATATTTCTTATACCGGATTGGTATAATCTCACAACTCTCTTTTCCTCTCTCTATTTTCTTTCACTCACTTCTCTCTCAAGAAGCTCTCAAATTGCTTCTTCCTTTGATTTTGGTGTATCTTTCATCTACTAAAAACATGCCTATTTATAGCAAGCAAAATGAATAAACACATATGTGTTACTATTCATATAACGACTACTTTATAATTGTCAAAGTTAGTATGCCACCAACCAAAGAAAAACTTACTAAAGAAGTCTTCCTTCCAAAAATTCTTGTTTTCCCATTAGTCTGGACCCATCAGTATGACTTGTCAATTGAACAATTACATGTAGTATTATGGAGAAATGTTCAATAAAATGACTTGAGTTTTTGTTTGATTGAACATTGCAACTCGTAGAACGAATATTTATACATTTGCATCCAGACTATTGACTTTGCCAATATGTAGATTTTGATTTAAAATCATGTCGCAAAAAAAAAAAAAAGGTAGTTTGAATTTGACTCGAGGTCGATCAAGAGCTGCTCATTTTCTCAAAGTCCATGTCAAATTTTTTTTTTTTGTAATATACACAATCAACTTACTTATGATCGAATTCTCCATGAAAATCGAATCAGTTTGTTAAATGCTAAAGTTTAACTTGTTGGAGAATTAAAAGGTTTGGGCTTTGGCCCATTAAGAAAGATGGCAGAGCTTGGTTTAACAACATACTTTGAGCTTAATTATGATTAGTTTCCGATAATAAAAATCGAAAACTAATGGGTCCTTAATTATCTACGTAACGAGTAGTTAATTTTATGCTTTGGAATCACTCAATTACGATACCGGGTGAATGAGAAATTAATGCTCAAAGTGGATGGAAAACATGGTTAATGGGTGATGTGTCCTATTCTTAGGAGGCCACATCACCTTTATGAAGGAATACCACATTGGACATTTGGATATATTTAGCCACCTTATAAATGGCTAGAATGGACACTTTAGATGTGCCCTTGGGGCATGAGAAGTTTTTGACCGGAGGGAAGACCTAGAAAGTGCCACACGCGCGCGCCGCCGTCGCTTGGCTCAGCTCGTCTCGTGGCTCGTGTTGCCGGTTCTTATCTTTTTGTAGAAAATTTATTTGGACTTTTGAATTAATTATTGTAAATAGTTAAAAGGCTTCGGGCCTAGCTGCGCAGCGGTCCAAATGCTCTCCGATTTAAGGGTGCGGTCCAGTCCATTAATAGAAAATGCGCGTTCGGTTCGGTAACAGATAAAACGCGTTCGGTTGTGGTTAATTTAAGTTAAACGTTCGGTTATGGTTTAAATAAAACGTTTGTTTAATTCGGATTCGAACGGTCTCCTCCGATAAGATCAATTGGTTTTGATCTAACGGTGGCGGAAAAGGTAGCTTTGATCCAACGGATAAAATTCAAACTAACCTAAGAAAGTGGTTTTCATCTAACGCTCCAGGTTTAATCTTGCGAATCGGTTTTCCATCTAACGGCTGTAATTTAAACCTTCCAAAACCGACATGAGGTTTTGATCTAACGGCTTGTATCGATCTACGGTTTTGATCTGACGGTCACAGTTCATCTGTGTAACCGATTCTCCAACCAATTCCCCTATATAAACAGGGGTAGGGTGTGCGTTCTACACACACTCTGATCATTTGCATTCGTCGCTTTCTGCATCCATATTAGTGCTCTCTGCATAACGTCCAAGAGGAGTCAGGACATTCGAAGGTTCGCAGTAGTTCAAGTTCAGCAGTGCTGCTCAACTGAACAGGTACCCGTTGTATCCTGGGAGACGGTTTGTAACGCCGGTTAGACACAGTATACCGGAGCAATACATCTTAAGGACAGAGTCCTCGACTCACCCCGGGTTTGATTTATTTTACTATTTCCATACGCACACATCGAACGACTGCGTCTTAGTATAGGATTGATTGTTTCCAACATAACTCAACTTAAATAAGGAGCTACTCAAAATAAGCTGGAGATCGTTTATCTTCGATCCATATGAACCATTTCACAAACTAATCATGAAATATTCAAAAACATTTTAGTTCATTTACACTCTTAGACCAATCCCACACGAACAACATCAAATCTAATTTGTCTTCTCATATCATTTCTCCATATTTATGGATGATATTTTTTTTAGAACATATATGGATAGTTGTCAACATCATTTCGATGGAGGTATAATAAGACTTATTAATTACAGTATCGACATCGTCTTCAATACCAAGAAAATCAAAAGAAAAAGTTAATATCTTTAATATGAGTTTTTTAATATTTAAGTCATACTTATATTAAACATAACTGAGTACAACTATCATAAAAACATATAAATTTAATATATTTCTTCCCCATATGCTAGTAATAAAGTAGATAATTGGTCCATAAGATGGTATTCGGATCGGGAGTTGCCCCAAGAGGTACATAGTTTGATTCCAGGGACACGCACAATGTAGGTGCTATATGG